>KV010003.1:51204-91084 GCA_001598015.1 Dorcoceras hygrometricum
CCCCCTCCCCCCCATCACTCCCATATTCTTCTTCATGTCCCAAGCTTCCCTCCTCCTTTGAAGCTTCAAGCATCCTCCTTGGTGTGTTCTAGTGGTGCTCCTCCATCCTCCTCCCAACAAGCATCATCTTGGTTGTAAGTTTTTCAAAGTTTAAGGCAAGTACAAAGAATACCCGTCGCCCCCCTCCCCCCCATCACTCCCATATTCTTCTTCATGTCCCAAGCTTCCCTCCTCCTTTGAAGCTTCAAGCATCCTCCTTGGTGTGTTCTAGTGGTGCTCCTCCATCCTCCTCCCAACAAGCATCATCTTGGTTGTAAGTTTTTCAAAGTTTAAGGCAAGTACAAAGAATCCTTGATGCATCTTTCAAGCAATATTAATTTGTGTGTGTAGATCTAAAGGATTTGATGTTTTAAATTCATAATTTGATGCTGAATTTGTATGTTAACATAAACTTTTCATGAACTTGGCATCCAAGGCATAGATCTAGATGTGTGGGAAGGAGTGGAGTCGTGTAGGTGGGAGATCGGTCATGGATGGAGAGTCACGGTTTCTCCTCGGTTCCTTTGGCTTTGGGTGAGCATGCACGGTCTAGGTGTGGCTGGGAACGGACCCTGGATAGAGCAGGCTGAGCCCTTGAGTCCTTGGTAGACGAGGGGCTGCGTGAAGGGGGCTGTGCGTCGTGAGGTTCATTGAGGGTGTAGTTAGGGTTTGAGTTGAGCATGGTTTGTTTGTGGACAAGGGTTGAGTCCAAGAGGGTTATGAGAAGGTCCAGGGGTCTTTTGGGGTCTGGTCTAGTGTCTGGTCGTGCCCTTTGGTCGAAAGAAGTGGGCGGTTTAGAGATATTGACAGCACCTAGGCTGGTTTGCCCCCTGTGCGCGACCAGCGTGGTTGCAGACGTCGGGTTTGTCGCGTCCATAACAATTTTTGAGATTTCATGTGTTAGAGTCAAGTACGTCAAGTTAGACTTACGTGGGTCCAAGTTTGAGGTCATTTGGTTAAGAAACGAATTTTATATGATTTTTACGGTTTTGTCGCGCAGAATGGGTCTTTTCGAGGTATTTTCGGGAAAGTTGGGAATTTGAGTCTTAGGGGCTGCCAAAATTCGTGAATTGTTTTATTTGATGTTTTAAGCTTGATTCCAGTTGATTTTAAGCATTTCGAGCATTTTTGTGATTTGTGGAATTTTCGAAATTTAATTATGGTATAAAATCTCTAAAAATTATAAATTCAGTATGTTTGACTATTTTATACCATTGTTGACTTTTATAAAATGTTTTATGAGCAGAAGGTTATGATTTAAGTAAATAAA
The DNA here is from genome assembly GCA_001598015.1 of Dorcoceras hygrometricum. Classification (NCBI taxonomy): domain Eukaryota; kingdom Viridiplantae; phylum Streptophyta; class Magnoliopsida; order Lamiales; family Gesneriaceae; genus Dorcoceras; species Dorcoceras hygrometricum. The sequence goes on from KV010003.1 coordinate 52,514, forward strand.
CTTTTTTGAGGAATTTTGAGGAATTATTTTGAGGCATGAATGAGGAAAATAAAATTTTGAATGATGGGACTTGATTGTGGTTTTTCTATGACGGATATGGGGTCGGGAGACGCTCCACTTGCCATATCAAAATGACGAGTCTGGGCTTCAGAAAAGTACTGAAGTGCCTTTCCAACTGACGGGTCTGGGCTCCAGATGAGTACTGGAGTGCCTTTCCAACCTAGTACTAGTGTTTATTAGCTTGATCAAGCGACTTGAGGTTGGGGGACCACAGTCGAGGAACGGAATTCACGAGGAAAAATGTTTTAGCAAATTTATTTTATGCATGCAAATTTTTTAACGTTACTGAGGATTTATATTGTTTATGCTTTTAAATTTCCGAAAAGAAACTATTTTAAGTAGGACTATTTTATTTGCATGTGCATCTATTATTTATTATTCGTTATTCCTGTTTTGTACTTGTGGAGTCTTTAGACTCACTATGCTTGTTGGATGTAGATGAGGCCGAGCTCGAGATCGAGGGGTAGAATTCCTGAGTGGGCTGCATCGAGCTTGGCACTTACCCAGCGACCTGCGTTTTTCCGCTTGAGTTTGACATTGATGTTTTGATCGGCTAGATACATTGTTTTTAAGTGCGAGACCTGGAATTATTAATTACGATTGATTGTTGGAATTGATCGGTTGTTTAGAGATTTTTGTGGTTTAGAATCTCTGTTTCGATGTGGAGTTGTAGTTTTTGGGTCGATTTCCCTCCTTAGAAAAATTCTGGAGATTTTCTTAATTTTTGAGTTTTGGGTAGTGAAGCTGGTAGCAGATATGTTTACGTAAGCATCTCTGTTGTGCGTTGCGTTGATGACGCAAGCTTTTCTGTTATCAGTCGAAGGCGTTGAGAAACCGTTCGTTGGTGTTGTTAGCGTAACGTTGTGCGAGATCTGGCGATAGCAACGCTTACGTGGATTTCAGCAGGAGCACGCTATAGCGCTATAGGATTTCGAAACGGTGACGTTTTGGAAAGCAACGGTTGATTTATATCTGTCAGCAGATAGTTCCTGTAGCGGGTATAAGACGTCGTCGTTTGGGTTAGTAGAGGCGACGTCGTTTTGAGGACCCAATCATTGGTTTGTTTTGGTTGTAGCGCCCAACTGCTGGAAGATAGGATGACGTATCCTATGCGACGCCGTTTCATTTAGTTGAAACGCTGCGTTTTGATTTTGCGACCGGTACCAGCAGAAGGAAGCGTCACGTGTTATATCTTGCGACTGGATGACCAGCTGATGGCAGATATGCTGACGTGTGCTATGCGACGTCGTTTGGGTTATTCGCTGCGACGCCGTTTTGATTTGTATTAGAGGGCCTTTGCTATCGTTGCTGCTGGCAGCAGCAGGTTTGTTTGTTGAGGAGAATGAGTCGATTGATTTTGTCGGTGGATTGTTTTTAAGATTTCAGCAGCTGTGGGATTTATATATATAGGAAGACTTGGTCTTCGATTGAGATACCAGTTCCCATACTTGGCAAATAATTCTTATCTTCGTCTCTGTTTTCCAAACCCTCGACTACTATTCACCGTGAGCTTCTCCGGTAGATTCCCGTCGACTCCGGCCACCATTTTCACGTTCAAGGTAGAGTTGGACTCCTCTTGGAAAGCTCTTTCATCTCATACCCATTTTGGAAGCTATAGTTGGCTGGATTGAAAGCTCGAAACTGCTGTTTACTTTCGTGCGTTTCGTAGTTGCAGGTAGCTTTCGTTCTAACTTTGAAATCTTGTTCCCAGCCTTAGATTAAGCTTCCTGTTGAGTTGTTTGGGTAGGGTTGAAGGCTGAATTGTGTATAAATTTCCAACTGTGAATTATAGTTGTTGACCGTGAGATTGGTTGCAATTCCCTGAAATCTGTGCGCCGTGTATTTTGACTGATTTGTGCAGGCTGTGACTTGCTACGTTCTTTTAGGAAATTAAGGTAAGGTTTGAGCTTCTAAATGCAGCATAGGCATGGCTTGGATAAAATGGTAGTTGCTGGTTTGTTGGCTGCCGTGTGTTGATGCTTTGTGAGGCATTGTTTTATGAGATGGCTGTGTTTATTGTGTTGTGCATTGGCTGTTGCGCATATGATTATGCTTGTTATTGTCCATCATGTTGCATACACATATTAGCATCTCATTTCAGCTTTTGCAGCCATTGCTTCGTTGTTCTTGCTCTGTTTATTACCAGGATGCGAGGGCGAGCGTCAATACCGCACTCTCATCTCCCTGCTGGGTTATGTTAGCCCCTATGCGCAGAGTGGTTAACTTCCACAGTTCATAGGTTGGGCAACCGCAGGTCTAGTTGTTTGATGCATCTGGTATTCGGGTGTTGTGTCCCGGCGAGTGGCTCATTACCACACTTGGAACACACCCAGTGGCCACCGTTGTTGCAGATTCAGTTGAGTTGTGCATTGAGTTCCTTGACTTCCTTTTCGGTTGGAGTCATTTGTTGTTGTCTAGCATCCCATGCATAGCATCTGCATTTTATTCTTGTTGTTTATTGCTGATTTATAGTTGCTCTCCGTACTGGGGTTTGACCCCATGTCCCTCTGGGGCTTGGTTTGTTTGTTGCCTGTTGTGTTGTCCAGGTCATACAGCTGGTCGAGGAGGTAACCCAGCTGGCGGTGCCCCAGGAGGTGGTTGAGTGTCCCAGTAGCGTATAGTATATATATATGTATCAGTCTAGTAGCCGGGGAGATGCCCTGTGCTTCATTGTTGTATTCAGATATGTTTAATTGTATTGATGCTATACTTGCTGTTGTTGGTTTTGTAAACTGGGAAGTTATTTTGAGTATTGTTCTATTTTAAATTATATGTTTTAAACCGTCGGCCTAAAAGCAAAAATTTTATCCACTTTTTGTTAAGCTTCCGCATGTGTTTGGGTTTTTACTCTGTTGTGAGCACGAGGCCTGACATTAAGTGTTTTATTTAGTTAGACAGAGTTTGATGACCTAGCATGATTTTAAATTACTGCACAGATGTTAAAACCTTTATTTGTTAGGATGTTTCGAGTATTCATTTATATTTTTGTCTGGTTGTTACGCTTTATTTTAAAGTCATTTTAAAGTCATGCGTGAATTGGAGTTATTAGCTGTTTAAAAAAAAATTTATCCAGTCTTGTTCCGCATTAGAAATCCTTTTAAAATGATTGGTTTAACAGTAGTAGTTAGAGGGACGTTTCAGCTTCCTCTATTGTTCTGCGTGGTTTAACTCTGAGTAGAGCACGAGGCCTGACATTTTTGGTATCAGAGCTTAAGCTGGGATAAGCTCGATTTCTGTTGATCACACTTGAGTCTAGGCATAGTGTTGTGTGCTGCATGTGCTTGACTATGTGATCTATTTGCTGCATTTAATTGTGCTGTAATTGTTTTGTTGTGACCTTACCCTCTTAGTGTTTCTTAGATGCCGCCTAGAAGTAGGGGTAGAGGTAGAGGGCAGATTCCGGAAGAGTCAGAAGGTTAGGTCGAAGGTGATCAGCATAGTTTTCCCCGCCGTGGACCTGGTAGGCAGGCTGAGGATGAGGTTGACGAGTTGGCTGCTCGTGTGAACGATATGGAACTCGTTATGGCGAGGTTTCAGCGTATGAATCCTCTGGTTTTCAACGGGGATGAGTCTAGTGCTGATGTAGATTCGTGGTTGTAGCATGTCACGGGTTTGTTTAACCGTGTGCAGTACGATGATGAACTCAAGTTGAGTCTGGCTACTTTCCAGTTGAGGAGGTGCGGAGCGTTGGTGGAGAGGCGCTTCGAGGACTTTGGAAGATACTGGAGTAGGGATTACGTGGGACAGTTTTTGTGTTGCTTTTCGTCAAGAGTATGTCCCGGAGTCCTACGTGAACGCTCGTGAGCATGAGTTCGATAACTTGGAGCAAGGCTCTATGTCTGCTAGAGAGTATGCCCGTAGGTTTTCTTCCCTTCTTGCGTACGTTCCGCATGTTTCTGGCCGGGAGAGAGCAAAGAGAACTAGGTTTCTTGAGGGGTTGAACGAGGAGTTGTATTCCTTGGTTTTGGATATCTCACCGAAGAGCTATGCAGAGGCGGTGGACAGTGCGATCGACATTGAGGAAGGTTTGAGGAACCGTCGGTATCGTGGTAGGCCGCAGGTGGCGCAGAGTAGTCGTCCAGTAGTTCAGGGAGCGCAACCTTCCCAGTCAGTGCAGTCGTCTCAGCCAACCCAACAGCAGCAAAAAGTAGCCCAACAGTTTGGACATCAGAGGTTTCGGCCTCGTGGTAAGTAGTTTAAGAAGAATTCTGGTTCTAGTTCTTCGGGCTCTGGTAGTTTCAGCAGCGGTGGTACCAAAGTGGAGTATTGTGGACAGTGTGGTGGAAAGCACCCTACAGCGCAGTGTGTAGGTGTGCAGGGTTCTTGTAATGTCAGTGGTCAGTACAGACACTTTGCTAGAGTGTTCGCAGCATACCGCAGGGTCGAGGTGGATCGTCTAGAGGTCGTTCTTCTTTTCCTATTCAGCAGCAGAGGTTAGGGGAGCCTTAGTTTAGGCCGTTTCAGCAGCCTGGTCCTTCGCGGTTTGGACAGTCTTCCCACCCTCAGTTTTCTGGACCTCAGTTTGCCCAAGTGAATGCCATGACTAGAGAGCAAGTGGAGAGCACTCCTACGCGTGTGTTATTTGATACAGGAGCATCACATTCTTTTTATTTCTGATGCATTTGTGGTTGAGCATGGGTTGCATACCACTCCTTTGTATGATGTTATATCTGTTGCGACTCCTGCTGGTGCGAGCCTGTTCTCCTAGGAGATTTTGTTGAATGGTGTTCTTAGATTTGGCGAAAGTTTGTTGTTAGCCAACCTGATCAGGCTAGTGATGTGGGATTTTGACTGTATAGTGGGAATGGACGTGTTGTCTAGCTATAGGGCCACTGTGGATTGTTTCCATGGCGTTGTGCGACTTAGGCCCCAGTCTGGCGAGAAATGGAATTTCTACGGCCAAGATTCCCAGTTGAAGATTCCTTTAGTGTCAGGCCCCGTGCTAATCACTCAAGATTACAGCACAATTAAGCACATAATCACGGAAGCGTAAAACAGGGCTTAAAATTTTTTTCGAAATAAAATGGGCCTGAACTCAAAACATACATTTTAAATATCAATACTTAAAATATGAGCTAACTCAAACTCATACAATACAGGTAACAATCAAACTCAAATCAAAATAGATCCCCAATACATAGAAACACGGGTCATCCCCCGGTTCGATACATACATATATAAACTGGGACTCAATGAAATGGGGATCGACCAGCTGAACCTCCACTCTGTCCATCTTGGTTACCTGAAGATCCTGAAAATGGATAACACAGACCCAAACAACACAAAAGCAGGAAAACAAATACGAGGTCAAGTCTCAGTACGAAGAGCCATCTAAAAATAGCTAATCATGCAACATGCTAAAAATCAAGTTATGAAATGCATGAGGTTGTCAAAGGAATCGGTCATCTAGGCCAGTGATCAATCCGGCAAATCAACTCAGGCGAGCCTCTAACCCCAACCGGTGAATCGAACGGGGGGAATCATCGGTCCGTGATATTCTGGTCTGGCCACTCAAATTAACCCATCACAGCTCGGTGGTATTCTGACACAACCAAACATTCGGTCCACCACTCCGATGATAGCGTTGGACCTTTCTGGCACGACACATCTGTCGACCGGTCACAACGTGGCTCTATCTCAGGTCATCAATAAATCAAATCTGGCTCAAGATGTATGCATGAATTGTCAATCAATATTCAATTCAAAATGCATACTATTCAATTCAAATGCATACAATTCACAGTTCATGAAACAAGACATATAATCAATCAATTCAACATGCTTGCCTCACGTAAACACATAACAGCAATTCATAACCCGAATTATAGCCATGCTCAAAGCTGTTAAGAACTGCTCAATTCGTACCTCTCTGTCTCAACTACCTTAACAGATTCCTCAAATGCACAGCAGAAACTCAGCCTGCACAACAGCTTCCTTATGGCCTCGAAATCTACGGCAGAAAGCTACTGAAATCTCAAATCTGTCAAAGTATTCAACAATTCAGCTTACACTAATTCGAATCCACTTAGAACCTACGGCCAGAATCTCAAATCCATTCTTACTAATCTACGTAGGCTCATGCAGCTGAAACTAAGCTCAAACAGCAAGATTAACTCACCCAAAAGCTCAAAAGAACTGGTGACAACTTCTGCTCAACGGTAGAGAAAATATCACGAGCACACAGATCCTTCGGGATCCCTCAAATCGCTGCCTCTAGCTTTCTAGCTGGTACCAATCGAGAGAGCAAGTTTCAGGGAGTACAGCGCCACCTAAATCGCTCAAGACAACGGCGGAACACGGCGGCAATCGACGGAAAAGTGCTACGTTGAACAGTATCTAAAACGAGGGTTTGAGATAAGAAATATCGGGTGTAAAATGTTCTAAGTGTCGATCGACTCTTATCTAAATATATATCTCAATCCAATGGCTGCTGTTCTCAAAATAATCAGACATCGTGAACAGTAGGTATCTCACCACAGATACCAGCTTTTCCTTTCGATAAAACCAGCAGACAACGAAACAACAGATATCTTACAACAGAAACCATCAAGCGTTACATTCACAAAAGAACACCCGAAACATCACCGTTCCATCTAAAAAAAACGACGCCGCAGCGTTCCACCAGCTGACAACAGATATCTCTTGCGAAGCGACCAAAAGCTGGTAACAGATTCTTCAATAGTGCGGAGCTCACAACAGCAACCGCAACGCACACAACGAGCGCTAATCAAAACGACAACACTTCGCACACGTCAGCAAATCTGATCAAAGCTCTACGCTACAACAGATCCATTCAAAGCAAATACGACGTCGTGTAACCTACGTCATCATATCTGATGAACTAAACGCCCGCAACAGCGATCGCTAACGCTAAACCAATACGCTGGCGTTTTACACCCGCTACAGGAACTCGCTGTCAATAGATATCACCAAGAGTTACACCCAAAACGCTGCGTTTCGACTTATCAAAACGACGTCATCTCTCAACAGCAACTGGTTCCTCAAACCAACAGCTGGTCACCCGACTAAATCAAATCCTTCACAAAACAATTGCTGATCAACGCTGCCAACAGCAGTCAACGCAAAAAGGTTGACCAACACGTGTCGCTTCCTCGTTAAATCTCGCGATTGCGCGCCTGCTACCAACAGATACTTCTTCAAACCTTGCACCCTCGCACTTGCTGCCAACAGCAACCTCGCTCCCAAGCCTCTGTTGCCAATAGCAACCTCTCCAAGCGCTACTAATACATAGCGGAACGATGACGTATTCTCTACTCGCAACAGTAGATAACTGAAATCGAAAAAATTTCAAAATTATATATCTGCAAACTCTAAATTCTAATTTCTCTGTCAGGCCCCGTGCTAATTACCAACAATTAACACATAATAAGCGCATAATTACGGAAGCTTAAAATCAGGGCTTAAAAATTTTTCGAAATACAAAGGCCTGAACTTCAAATCATTCATTCAAAATATTCGATATTCAAAATAGAAGTTTACTCAACTCGATACAGCAAGTAACCACATAAATCAATTCAAAATACAGATCCCCCAAATACAAATAAAACACGGGGCATCCCCCGGTTCAATACATATCATAAGTAAACTGGGACTCAGGGATGCGGGGATCGACCAACTGAACTTCCACTCGGTCCAGCTTGGTTACCTGAAACTCCTGCAAATGGGTAACACAGACCCAAACAACAAAAGCAGGAAAAGAAAATACGAGGTCAAGCCTCAGTACGAAGAGCTATCAAAGCAGTAAACATGCAACAAGCTATAATCAAAGCTATCAATGCGCAATGCATACAATTCATTTTATGAAACAGAATATAGAACTCAATCAATTCCACAAACTGTAACACGTATAACACAGAATTCACATCAGCAAATCCATAACATCGATCATAACCATGTTCACGCCTAAACTGCTAAGAGTTGCTCAATTCGTACCTCAATTCCTCAATTTACCTAACCGATTTCCTCCTGGCTCAAATCACGCAGCAGGACACTTCCTGGAAGCTGAAATCTGTTACAACACAGCTAATATCTTAGCTAAATTCTTAATCATCAACACGTTAAACCTACTGCCCGAAGTTACTCCAAATTCTACACTTCCACGAAGGCAATAACTACTAAAACCGAGCTCAACTACAAGAATTGCTCACCCAAACAGCTCACGTTAGCAGCAGAACGCTCGCACAGGCTTTCCTCAAAAGCTTCGAAGTCCAACAGCTTCACGTTTCCACTTCCAGCGCAAATCAACTACTCAAATGGTTAGCAAACTAATGAGCGAAGCAAGGGGAATCCAGCGCCACTAAGATCTTCAAAAACAGAGGCTGGAATCGACAGGAAATGGCGGTAGAAGAAGATGGTGAACAGTAACTCATCGAGGGTTTGAAGGAGAAGAGATAAGAGATAACTGGCTCAAAATAATCTAATTGCCTCAAAACAGCTATCTGCTGGTCGCGAGAAACTAAACCAAACGACGTCATTTCTCATACGCAATCACATCTGCTAACTGCTGATCTCCAAACACAAAGCTCCAAAACGCAGCGTTTTCACTTAATCAAACGACGCCGCTTCAACGCTCTCACACAAGCGCGCCTACTGATCAGCAGCAACCAAAACAACGCAACTTACAACCAGCAGCAAGTATTACGTCATCATACCTGCTGATTCCAATAGCCATCTGCTGAAACAATAGTCAACATTCCAAAACGTTGACTAACACGCGTCACTTCCCCGCTCAATCTCACACTACGCGCGATGTCTACCAGCAGCAGCTTCAATTCAAACCAAAACCAGCAGATCTTCATGCGTCACGCTGACGTCACCTCTGTTGATTTCAAATTCCGCCAGCAGGAGCTACAGTAACCTGCTGCTAACATTTTTGCTCCAAAATCGCTACAGTAGGAAACTCCCAAAACTTAACGCGACGCTCAAAGATTCAGCAGGAACCTCAAAATCACGTGATTAATCCCAAATCAAAACAATTAATCACAAATCTAAATTCTCAATCCTCACATTCTCAATCCTCACATTTAGTCTCTGCAATTGAGATGTTTAGCCTGTTGTCGCTTGAGAATGCTGGTTATATGATCTATGCCTTAGATGCATCTTCTTCTTCGAGCGTAGAGCTTAGTAGAGTCCCTGTGGTTCGACATTTCTCGGATGTGTTTCCAGAGGAGATTCTTGGTTTTCCTTCGAGGTGGGAGATAGACTTCAGCATTGATTTGGTTCCTGGTATAGCTCCGATTTCGCGTGCTCCGTATCGTTTAGCACCTGCTGAGTTGAGGGAGCTTAATGATCAGCTTAGTGATTTGCTGGAGAAGGGATTCATTAGGCCTAGCATGTCCTCGTGGGGAGCGCCTATCTTGTTTTTAAGAAGAAGGATGGGTCGATGAGGATGTACATCAATTTTTGGCAGTTGAACAAGGCGAAAGTGAAGAACAAGTACCCTTTTCCTAGAATCGATGATCTTTTTGACCATTTGCAAGGGTCGGCCGTGTTTTCGAAGATCGATCTACGTTCTGGGTACCATCAGTTGCGTATCCGTGAGCGGATGTTGAGAAGACTGCGTTTCGTATGAGGTATGGGCATTATGAGTTTCTAGTTATGCCTTTTGGTTTGATGAATGCTCCTGCAGTTTTCATGGATTTGATGAATAGAGTCTTTAGAGAGTTCATCGATCAGTTTGTGATTGTGTTTATCGATGACATTTTGGCGTACTCTAAGACTCCTTTGCATCACAAGGAGCATTTGACGCTAGTTCTTCAGAAGCTTCGAGACTCGCAGCTGTATGCTAAGTTCTCCAAGTGCGAGTTTTGGTTGGACCGAGTTGTATTTTTGGATCATGTGATTTCTATTGAGGGTATTTCTGTGGATCCCAGTAAGGTTGAGGCTATTCTTAACTGGGAGCCACCCAAGAGTGTTTATGAGATTCGTAGTTTCTTGGGTCTGGCTGGCTATTATCGTCGTTTTATCAAAGGATTTTCTAGTATAGCTAAGCCAATGACGTAGTTGACTCAGAAAGACAAGCGTTTTGTTTGGACTGAGCAATGTGAGAGTAGTTTTCTGTTGCTCAAAGAGAAGCTAACTACTGCACATGTGTTAGCTATGCCGTGTGGTTCAGGTGGTTTTGTTGTTTGTGCAGATGCTTCCTTGAATGGATTGGATTGTGTGTTGATGCAGAATGGTCGATTCATTGCTTATGCCTCTCGACAGTTGAAGCTGCATGAGACTCGTTACCCAATTCATGATTTGGAGTTAGCAGCAGTGTTTTTTGCTTTGAAGATTTGGCGCCACTACCTATATGGTGAGCAATTTGTGGTGTACTCTGACCAAAAGAGTCTTCAGTATCTGTTTTCTCAGTCAGATTTGTACATGAGACAGCGTATATTTATGGAGTTGCTAAAGGATTTTGATTGTGAGATCAAATACCAGCCTGGGAAGATGAATGTAGTTGCTGATGCATTGAACAGAAAGGCTCAAGTGGCGATGCTGGCTTCGATGCAGATTTCGAAGGTCCATGAGCATCTTAGCACTACTGATTGGCGTTATTACCCCGCTGAGGATTATGTTGTGGTGTCTTCTTTTCAAGTTGAGCCTCAGATTGTTGCTAGCATTAGAGCAGCTCAAAGGACTGATCCATCCATCCATGAGTTGAAGCTGAAGGTGAGAGCTGGACAGTTGGAGGACTATTCTGTCTCTTCTGATGGTTGTTTGAGGTTTCGTGGCAGGCTTGTTGTGCCAAATCTGATTGATTTGAAGGAAGAGATCTTGCGAGAAGCACACTGCAGTAGATACAGTGTCCATCCCGGTGCAAGGAAGATGTATTATGCCTTGAAGCAGCATTACTGGTGGGCAGGTTTGAAGAGTGATGTTGCTGATTTTGTAGCCCGATGTCTAAATTCTCAACAAGTCAAGGCAGAGAGGATGAGACCTGGTGGTTTGTTGCAAAGCTTAGAGGTGCCCCAATGGAATTGGGAGCACATAGCTATGGATTTTGTCACGCATTTTCCTCGTTCCAGCAGTGGTTGTGATGCGGTTTGGGTTGTGATAGACAGATTGTCGAAGTATGCGCACTTCATTCCCTACAAAATGAGCTATTCTTTGAAGAAGATGGCGAAGCTGTACATAGATTTTTTGGTGTATTTGCATGGTGTGCCAGTTTCTATTGTTTCAGATCGTGATCCTTGATTTACTTCCAGGTTTTGGAAGAGTTTGCAAACAGCTTTGGGAACTAGATTGGCTATGAGTACAGCTTATCACCCCCAGACAGATGGTCAATCGGAGAGGACTATCCAGATTTTAGAGGATATGTTGAGAGCTGTTGTGATGGATTTTTGTGGTAGCTGGTAAGACTAGTTGTCTTTGGTTGAGATTTCCTACAATAACAGCTATCAGGTCATGATTGGTATGGCACCGTTTGAAGCTTTGTATGATAGGAAGTGCAGATCGCCAATGTGTTGGGAAGAAGTGGGGGAGAAGCAGCTGTCTTCCCCAGAGTTTGTGCAGCAAATGAGAGATCAAGTGGACTTGATTCGCCAGAGAATGAATGTGAGGATTCAGATTTCTAATTTGTGATTAATCGGATTTTGAGTTAGATTAATCACGAGAATTAAGAATTTAGATTTCTGGAGTTTCGAATTTTTAGTGAAATCTGATTTAGAAATATTTAGATCTCTAGTTGGGATTGTCCAGATTTTTAATTGGTGTTTTCGTGTGAAATATGGTCGAGAAGTGTTGAGAATTAGAATGTATTTGATAGAGATCTGTTTTTCCTTTAGCGCTGCGTGTTTTGTCGTGAAAAGAAGAGTGAGCGCTGCGTTTGGTGTGGTGGATGACGTAAGCAGATCTGTTGTTAGAAGCGTGTAGCGTTTATTCGAGAGTTGTGCGGTAGATCTGATGACGTAGGCAAGTCTGCGGGTGATGTAAGCAGATCTCATGCAAGATCGTGATAGCGTGCATTTGAGAGATCTGGTGCCTATACGTCGTCGTTTTGTGTTTGAGCGTGAGATCTGTTGACCAAAACGTTGTCGTTTTGAGGCTCGCGCGAGATCTGGCGGAGAGCATGAAGTCTGTTTTGCGCGAGAGATCTGTTTTGGCGATAGTTTGAGTTGTAGATATCTGTTTTTGTCGGTGTTGGTCTTGTTTGGTAGCTTTTGGAGTAGAGGATATTTATATAAGTGTTGAGTTACACTTAGAGCATTCCAGACCTGATATTTCTTATCCTCAAACTCGAAACCCTCGATTTTAGCTACTGTTCACCGTCACTTTCAATCGCCATTTCCCGTTGATTCCGACCTCTGTTTTTCGAGTTCTTGGTAGCGTTGGAAACCTCTTGAGTAGACCTTTCTTTTCCTACCAATCTTGGAGGCTGTGTTGAGCTGGAACGAGAACGCGAAACTGCTGAGTTGAGCAATTTAAGCTTCTAGGAATTCTGAAGGGTAATTTTCGAGGAAGCTTCAAAGGCAGTAAGCTTGAGTTGGTTACTGGCCGTTGCTTGTGAAACCTGTTAAGGTAGTTTGAACAATTAAGGTACGATTGAGCAGCCCTTAGCAGCTGGAGCATGAACATGTCTATTTTTCGATGTTGTGAATTTGGCTGCTGTGAATTACGTGAACCAGTATGTTGAATGATTGAGTTACATTCTGTTTTACGTATTGTACATGGTATGCATTGAGCATTGATATTGATTGGCATCATGCATACATATTGAGCCTGAATTGACTGATTCGATTTGATAACCTGATTGGGTGCCACGTTGTGACTGGTCGACTGTTAAGTCGTGCCCGAAAAGTCCAACGCTATCGTCGGAGTGGTGACTACCGGATTCGAGTGTCTACCACCGAGCTGTGATGGGCTGACGGGCCCCGATGATCACGGACCGATGATTTCCCGGTTGATAGACCGTGGTATAGAGGCTTGATTTGAGTTGCCAGTTGATAAACTGGTCTTGCTATCCGATTTTCTTGACAGCCCTCATGCATTCATAGCATTGATTATAGCTTGTTGCATGTTTACTGCTTTGATAGCTCTTCGTACTGAGGCTTGACCTCGTACTTGTTTTCCTGCTTTTGTTGTTTGGGTCTGCGTGCCCATTTGCAGGAGTTTCAGGTAACCAAGCTGGACCGAGTGGAAGTTCAGTTGGTCGATCCCCGCATCCCTGAGTCCCAGTTTACTTATGATATGTATTGAACCGGGGGATGCCCTGTGTTTTATTGTATTTGGGGATCTGTCTTTTGAATTGATTTATGTGGTTACTTGCTGTATCGAGTTGAGTAAACTTCTATTTTGAATATCGAATATTTTGAATGAATGATTTGAAGTTCAGGCCTTTGTATTTCGAAAAATTTTTAAGCCCTGATTTTAAGCTTCCGTAATTATGCGCTTATTATGTGTTAATTGTTGGTAATTAGCACGGGGCCTGACAATGAAAGCTGCACAAGATCGCGAAGACAGTTATGCAAATAAGAGGCGTAGGCCTTTAGAGTTTGAGGTTGGTGATCTAGTTTTCCTTAAGGTTTCTCCTTTCCATAGTGTTATGAGATTTGGTGTCAAGGGTAAGTTAGCTCCTCGTTATGTTGGTCCTTATGAGATCTTAGAGAGGATTGGTCCTTTGGCTTATCGGCTGTTGTTGCCACCAGATTTGTCTTCCTTACATGATGTGTTTCATGTTTCGATGTTGAGGAAGTATGAGCCAAATCCTTCGCATGTGTTGAGAACTGACGAGGTAGAGCTTGATCAGACTTTGAGCTATGTGGAATACCCCTTGCAGATCTTGGATAGAAAAGAGAAACAGCTGAGGAACAAAACCATTCCTTTGGTGATGGCTCAGTGGAGAAAGCATGGTAGAGAGGAAGCTACGTGGGAACTGGAAGAGAAGATGCACCGTGAGTGGCCACATCTGTTTGAGTGAGCATTGCTTCAGATTTCAACAGCTAGTTGATCCCGGTTTTTCCCAGTAGTTGGTTGTTGTTTGTTTCCCCAGTTATCTTGAACTCTTGTTTTGGAGTTGATTGATTTCGAGGATGAAATCCTGTTTTAGTGGGGGAGAGATGTGAGACCCAAAAACTGATAAGATTAATTGAGTTAATTAATCGGTTTATTGAGATCTGCTTTGAGTTGTTGTGCTTGGAGAAGCTATCGGGTTTTGTTTCAGTCCTTGGAACAATTCGGGGAAGATGAGGAATCTATTCAGTAGTTAGCGCGGGTCATCGCTGAATGTTGGTGTTCAGCAGTGGTGACGTCAGCAGTTGTCGCTGAGTGGTTGTGTTCAGCATTCGTAGCGAGATCTGTTGTCGCTGAGCAGTAGCGAGTGCGCTAGCGTGTTTTGGTAGCGGGTGCTTCTACGTCGTCGTTTGGATTATTTGGAACGACAGCATTTTGGGTTAGCGAAGAAGACTCAGTTGTGAGTTGCGTTAGCGTCAGCTGTGTGAGAGATCTGTTGTTGCGATGACAACAGATGTTGGTTAGTTGTTCAGTAGTGAGTAGCGGGTGACGTGTCCAGTTGTGTCAGTGGTTCTCTGCGACGTCGTTTGAGTTAGTAGAGATATGTTTTGGCTTAGAGTGAGATCTGTTGCAAGATCTGTTTGCGAGCGGGAATATCAGTTGTGATAGCTTAAATTGTGGGTGGAGCTGTTTTCAGTTTCTGTCAGCAGTGAGATTTAATAGGGAGATTGGCCTTGTTCTCTAATATTGTTCCCGACACTAAGAATATTTCCCGATAGCAAATTCTGTCGCGATACCCTAGCTACTGTTCATCGAACCATATCTTCTTAGATTGTCGGCAGTAGACAGCTCCGACTGAAGTAAGAGTGGTATCGTTGGACTCCTCTTGCTTAGACGCTTCGTTTGGATATTTCTTTCGGACGTTTTCTTGAAGCTGGTGAGGTGCGCGAAGACATCTCCCTTGTGTAGTCTGTTAGCATTTCCGCCCTAGCTTTTTGGGGTAAGTATAGATCCTATCTTTAAGCTTGTTTAGAGCTTTCTGCTGAGTTAGAGAGGTAGGATTAGCGTTGGTGGAGTTTGTAATTCCCAGCTGCTGTTTTCTGTGCTTCGTTCCCTGAGGTTTTGTTTATTGCCGTTGAGCAGGTGGTGGATCTATTTGCTCGGGACGTCATTGTGGCAATCTGTTTGTAGTAATTGTTGCACAAGAGATTGAGGTACGGATGTGAGCTTGTTTACATCTTAGGATTGGGCATGGATTATGTGCTTTGCTGTGTATGCTCTGTGATGTTATCGTTTGTGTCTTGTTATGATATCAGCTATTGCATTTTCATACACGCATTATCCTGTTGAGCTCTGTTTGCTAGCTGTGCCTGTTCTGTTGATTTGAGAGTACCAGGATGCTGTGTTCGAGGACGAGCGGGTCGTTCCCATATACCTCGGAGGCCGAGCGGGTAACTCCCGTGTCCCTCTTCTCCCTGCTGGGTTTGTTAGCCGCTATGAGCGGAGTGGGTAGCTCCCACATCTCATGAGTGGGCAAAAGCAGGTGGAGCTGTCTGTTTAGCATCTGGTACGGTGGGCTGGAGATGAGTGGGTAGCTCCCATGTTCTCAGTATACCCCGTGGCCACTGTCTATTTTCCCTTTGATCAGATCTTGTTGTTGAGCTGTTGTTGAGATCCTTTGGCTCCCAGCTTTCGGTTGTAACCTTGATCCCTTGCATAGCATTTGCATGCTATCTGTTGCTTTCCTTATGCTGTTTATGCTGCTCTCCGTACTGGGGTTTGACCCTGATGTCCCTCTAGGGCTTGTGTATTGTTGCCTGTATGTGTTTTCAGGTTTCCCAAGTTTCTCTGCTGGTCGTGGCTTTGACCCAGCTGGAGGTGCCCCAGGAGGTGGATAGAGTGTCCCAGTTAGCGTATAGCATATATGTACTAGTACTGTCAGCCGGGGAATGCCCTGTGCTTGTGGGATTCAGTTGGATGCTGTAGTACTTGTATTTGATTAAATGTTGTACTCTTGTACTAAGTGTTTGTAAATTGTTGCCTGTATGTGTTTTCAGGTTTCCCAAGTTTCTCTGCTGGTCGTGGCTTTGACCCAGCTGGAGGTGCCCCAGGAGGTGGATAGAGTGTCCCAGTTAGCGTATAGCATATATGTACTAGTACTGTCAGCCGGGGAATGCCCTGTGCTTGTGGGATTCAGTTGGATGCTGTAGTACTTGTATTTGATTAAATGTTGTACTCTTGTACTAAGTGTTTGTAAACTGGGATATTTTAAGTATGGTTGTATTTTAAATTATATGTTTCAAACCGTCAGGCCTAAAGAGAAAATTTTAAGCCACTTTTTGTATGCTTCCGCTATTGTTCTATGTGGTTTAACTCTGAGTAGATCACGAGGCCTGATAGTAATATCACCACTTGTTATGTTTTGTTCATCAGCTTGCCCTTGTACTCTACCAGCTTGATCACAATCTGGACCAGCTCGCTCAGCATTTTGAATGTCTGCATTGGTAATAGGAATATCCAATGCTTGCGGTCATCAGCTTGACCTCTGTTTCGTGCCTCGTCATCACTTGATTCATCAAGATTGATAGACTCCAGACGAGTGCACAGAACATTTAGCTTTGACGCTGGTGTAGATCTGAAGCTTGTTTCATCGAACACCACATGAGCCGATTTTTCCACATTAAATGTCCTGTTGTCGAAAACTCTATAGGCTCAGCTTACCGCTGAGTATCCTAGAAAGATACCTGTATCAGATTTAACATCAAAATATCTCAAATATGTTTTTCCATTGATATGGATGAAGCATCGGCATCCAAACACCCTGAAATACGAGATATCAGGTTTCTTGTCGTTCCAGATCTCATATGGAGTTACTCCATGTCTCTTTTTTATCATTGATTTGTTCTGAGTATAGCAAGCGATATTTACTGCTTCTGCCCAAAGTTTATTTGAAATACCAGAATCAGCAATCATAGTTGTAGCAACTTCTTTTAAGGTTCGATTTCTTCGCTCAGCTAACCATTTTTTTGCTGAGGTGTTCTAGCTGCACTCAACTCATGTTTGATTCCAATGTCATCCAGATAGGAGGAGATTTTACAGTTCAAAAACTCTGTTCCTCTATCGCTCCTAACCCGGTTGAAATTGCAAGATGTCTCATTTTGCAAACCTTTCAAAAGATTTATCAGCTGGTTTGCAGTTTGATCCTTCGATTTAAAAAAAAACACCCATGTGAATTTGGAGAAATCATCAACAACAACAACAAGGGTGTATTTCATTCCCCCCAAGCTGGTTACGTGTATTTGACCAAAAAGATCAATGTGTAAAAGATCCGGCTTTTGTGAGGTTTTGTTACTTCCTCTAGTTTTGAATGTTGATTTTAAATGTTTACCCAGCTGACAGGCAGAGCAAATCTTGTCCTTTGAAAAATTTAGTTTTGGCAGGCCATCAACCAACTCGTGCTTACTCAGATTGTCAATTGTCTTAAAATTCAGATGATTCATCCACTGATGCCATAACCAGCTCTTGGAAGAGTCATCTACTAGGCATGTTTGTTTTGTATGCGGTTGATCTGACAAATCAACTTTGTAAGTATTTCCAGATCGATAACCTACCAGCACAATCAGACCAACCGGATTCAAAACAGTGCAAGTGTGCTTTTGGAATTTTACATAATGGTTATTGTCATACAACTGACTGATACTAATCAATTTGTAGCACAGGTTCTCAATACGTTGTTAACAGTAAAGTTATTGTCAGGCCCTGTGCACTAATCATAGATTAATTTCTCAATAAATCATAATAACACGGAAGCATTTAAAATATGGGCTAAAAATTTTCGTTTTGGGCCTTAACTAAAATATCATCTCAAAATACAAGCATAATAAAAATAAGGATTTAACTCAAAATTCAAAACATCAACAACATACAATAAATCCATGTATGCATTCAAATACAGATCCCCAATACAAAGTAACACAAGGCATCCCCTGGTTCAATACATAATACATATAACTGGGACTCAGAAAGGGGATCTACCAGCTGACGCTCCACTCAGTGCAGCCGGATTACCTGAAGATCCTGCAAAGGCCAACACAGACCAAAGCAGTCCATAAACAGGGAAAAGAAACAAGGTCAAACCTCAGTACGAAAAGCACTCATAAAACAGCAGTTCATAAAACATGCAATATTTCAAGTCATGATATGCATTAGGGTACCAAAGAACATCGGTAATCAAGGCCAACGACTCGGCTGGCAATCCAAATCTCAATAGAGCCTCAACACCACGCACAACCATCAGCCGGTGGAAATCATTGATCCGTGATCTTCAGGTGCGACAATCGGCCGACCATCACAGTTCAGTGGTATTCAGGCACGACGACTCAGCCGGCCACCACCTCGATGATATCATTGGACCTTTCAGGCATGAAAACTAAGCCGTCCGATCACAACGCTAGCTCGACTCGGGCATCAATCAAATTCAGGCACAATATGTATGCGTGAATTCCAAACAATATCAATTCACTAACATACATAACTCATACGCAAATGAAACAGATAATCAGATCACAGTCAGGCAAATATGTTCATGTAAACACTCATCACAACATTCTCAACAAACTGGAAAAATTTTCATGCTTATGCCAAAGCTATTTAAATAATCTCAAATCCGTACCTCAACTTCCTCAAATACATCAGCAGATCACGCAAGAACACAGCTCCAACAGCCTGCTCAAATCTGCTGTTCCACTAGCTCCTCAAAAACTCAATGGAAGATGCCTACAAGCTCAAATTCAAATCTGATAAAGAACAGAAGAACCAGTGGTCAGCAATTGCAAAGATATTCTAACCCTGCAACTACTTCGTGCTCCCTCAACACGTCGACTCAAGTCTCCAAACTGGTATCAATCGAAAGATCTTGAAGAGACGAGCTCAGCACCACCAATCTTGCTCCAAACGGTGGTGTAAATCGACGGCAATCGAAGGAGAAAAGGGTTCGAATGAACAGTAAGGGTTTCGAAGGTTCACGGGAAGAATATTAGAAATATCGGGTCTCGAATTTCTCTAAGTGTTGATCGACACTGATTTATATATTCCAGTCAAAGCTACAGTGAAAGTCAATCACTCAGATCTGAGCACTCAACCAGCTTTGACTCCA
Organism: Dorcoceras hygrometricum; assembly: GCA_001598015.1. Classification (NCBI taxonomy): domain Eukaryota; kingdom Viridiplantae; phylum Streptophyta; class Magnoliopsida; order Lamiales; family Gesneriaceae; genus Dorcoceras; species Dorcoceras hygrometricum. Next base: position 71,685 of record KV010003.1, read on the forward strand.
AATCTGACTCCTCTCGCTACATCAGATATGACTATCACCAAATGACATCGCGTAAGAGTCCCACTCAAAACCAACAGATCATGCATGCACATAGACCCACTCGCAAAACATCCAGATCTGGCTTTCATCAAACGACATTGCACCAGGGTCCAGCTCTCATCAAACTGATGCTTGCTAAATGACGCCGCATCACTCATACTCTGCCAACGCCAAATCTGATATTCACCAAACAACACCGTATCACTTATACTCAAAATGACATCGTATCTTCTCCCGCTCAAGGAAATTCACTCAAACACACGAGGGATTTATCTGGACACCCAGATCTTACTCACATCTAAAACTAACGAACCGGTCTAAGATCAAACCGATTCTCCCAGTGCCTCTAATTCACTCGCGGATATTCTCAAATGAACTCCAGCAATAAACAAATATATCAAATCTGACAACGCTACGCTCTCCCTTACGCAACGCTACTCACCCGATGTAGTTCTAAATCAAATCCAAAGCTCAAATACTCAAATCTTCCCGCATTGAAATCTGATCTCACAAACAGCTTTGACCATTATCCCTAGGCTGAATACCGATGAATCATAAGGCATATTTCTCCGATCAATCCTCATACCAAATCAAATCTGCTCAAACATCTTACGAGAAATAAATCACGCTATTACCTCAAATTTGTTCGTAATACGCCACTAATAACATGTTAATTACAGTCCTCACATCCTCCCCACCTTAAGAGATTTCGTCCTCAAAATAAAAAGGCAACTACAATTCAAAAATCGAAGGACTACCATAACTGATATATAACAAGTCAACATTCCTCAATGCTTAACAGCCGTCATTCTCCAGAAGCAAAAAAACAACTCAAAACACGCAAACAAAAAGCTAGAAGATTAATACTACTGCCAATGCTCAAATAGATGAGGCGACTCTTGTCTCATCTTTTCTTCAACTTCCCAGGTAGTTTCCTCTCTCCCATGCTTGCTCTATTGGACCATCACCAATGGTACAGTCTTATTCCTCAGTTGCTTCTCCTTTCTATCCAGAATCTGCACTGGATATTCAACATAACTCAGGGTCTGATCCAGCTCCACTTCATCAGTTCTCAGCACATGGGACGGATCTGGCTCATATTTCCTCAACATTGACACATGAAACACGTCATGTATCGCTGCTAACTCAGCAAGCAATCGTAATCTGTATGCCAAAGATCCATTCCTCTCAACAATCTCAAAGGGACCAACGAATCTAGGAGCTAATTTACCCTTAAATCTGAATCTCATCACGCTCTTGAAAGGAGAAACCTTCAAAAATACTCGATCGCCAACTTCAAACTCCAAAGGTCTGCGTCTCTTGTTCGCATAACTCGCATGATGATCTTGTGCAGCTTTCATTCTACTCCGAATCAAATCAATCTAATCTTTCATATGCTGCACAAAATCAGGATTAGATAGCTATTTCTCACCAACTTCGTCCCAAAAAATTGGTGATCTACACTTTCGATCATACAAAGCTTCAAATGGGGCCATCCCGATAGTCACTTGGTAGCTATTTTTATAAGAAAATTCGACCAAGGACAAAAAATCCTGCCAGATACCACTGAAATCCATTACAATCGCTCGCAGCATATCCTCCAAAATCTGAATGGTCCTCTCAGATTGGCCATCTGTTTGAGGGTGATAAGCTGTTTTCATAGCCAATCTCGAACCCATCGCTACCTGCAAGCTCTTCCAAAATCGAGAAGTAAATCTTGGATCTTTATCGGACACTATCGAAACCAGCACTCCATGCAATCTAACCACATGGTCAATGTACAGTCTAGCCATTTTCTTCATGGAACACCTCACCTCATAGGGAATGAAATGGGCTGACTTCGAAAGTCTATCAACAACCACCAAATAGCATCACATCACCTACTTGATCGAGGTAAATGCGTCACAAAATCCATGGCCAGGTGCTCCCAATTCCAATGGGGCACTTTTAAACTCTGTAGCAATCCACCAGGTCTCATTCTCTTGGCCTTGACCTGTTGGCAATTCAAACATTGAGCTACAAATCCAGAGATGTCATTCCTCACACCTTCCCACCATTAGTGAGACTTCAAGGCATGATACATCTTATTCTCGCCCGGATGCACACTGTAACGACTACAATGGACTTTATTCAAGATGGTTTCCTTCAGATCAATCAAATTCGGAACAACCAATCTTCTACGGAATCTCAAGCATCCATCAGAAGCAACAGTAAAATCCTCTGACTGACCATTCTGGACCTTAATCTTCAACTCATGAATATACGGGTCAGTTCTCTGCGTTGCTCTAATGTCTGCAACAATCTATGGTTCAACCTGAAGAGAATAAACCACAAAGTACTGATCCTCTGGCTAAAAACGCCATCCCGAAGTCCCAAAATCCTCATGGACTTTGGATGTACTCAACGACGTCAATATCGCAGGCTAGGCTTTCCTACTCAAAGCATCTGCTACTAAGTTCATCCGCCCAGGCTGATATTGAATCTCACAGTCAAAATCCTTGAGAAAATCCATCCAACGATATTGCCTCATATTCAGATCTGACTGAGTGAAGATATACTTCAAGCTCTTGTGGTCTGTGTACACCACAAACTGCTCGCCATACAAATAGTGATGCCAAATCTTCAATGGAAAAACAATGGCGTCCAACTCTAAATCATGAACGGGATATCTCGTCTCATGGGGCTTCAATTGTCGAGACAAATAAGCTATTACACGCCCGTTCTGCATGAGCACACAGCCCAAACCATTCAGAGAAGCATCAGAACAAACAGCAAAACCTCCAGAACCCGAAGGCAAAGCCAACACAGGAGCAGTAGTCAACTTCTCCTTAAGCAACTGGAAACTCGACTCACATTCATCTGTCCATAGAAATCTCCTATCCTTCTGGGTCAACTACGTCATCGTCTTGGCTATCGAAGAAAAATCCTCAATTATAGGGCAAGTGGGAGATTGTTAGAGTAGATGCCCAACTAGCCAACTTGTGGCGTGTGGGTTTTATAGACTCTTGTGTATAACGATCTTTATATATGATATACGCATTTCTTATATGGCATTCTTTATTTTCATTATGTTATAATGTTAACAATTTTGTTGGATAAAGACCTAGAATGCACCATAGTGTATATTAGATGTGATAGTGGATGTGATGGCTATCATGAAACACATCTAATAGTCACTGTGCATTCTGAACACATTCCTAGTCGATTGGGCCGTCAAAATGAGGATAAGGCCGCCCGAGATTGAGACTAGCATCTGCGATGTGAAGTACCATGTTTCATTGGTAGGGAACATTGTGATGTTCTTAGCATGCAGATGGATAGTGACCTGGTGATCTATCGAACTACCCTCGTTCGGACTTTCCAAGTGGTTACCATTTGTCGAGTGGATAAGTCCGAGGTCTTGGTTGTACTGATTAGTCCTCACTACTCGAAACGTCATTGAGACTCTACATGATAGGCGCCTCACTTTGACCCATTTACCGACTCACTTGGGGTCATTAGGTGGCGGGATTGGGTGAGGTCCCGATGCATGTAGGAGTCGATGCTTCGTTGTCGAGTATTCACCGCTCGCTTTCATGCGTGGATATTCTATGCTATCTAAGGAGGTAATAGTGTATAAATCTCTGGCCAGAGTACTGGATGTGTTTTAGGTAAATGGGTTTACCTAGTAACACTCGTGATGTCACTATTTGATCTCCAAGATGTATGCATAGCTATCGGATCTTTAGCGACTCTCGATTTACCAATGGTCGTTGATCTGATCGGGATATATGTGTTGAAAGGACCGTACTGTACGTTTAACCACGACCAACTGGTTCTTGCAGGCACTATCAGTGATACCTAGGGGATCATGGGGCGATGTTGCTAGGCGCTTTACCATGATCCGATGGGCAAGTCCGAAATTGTGATTTCGGAGTCACAATGGTTGTGGGCCCACGGCTAGCTGTATCCCTGAACCATTGAGGGTCACACAAGTACTGGATTCATGATTCCCGCACGGAAACTGAGCTTAATGTGTTGATCATAGGAAGAGGATTTTAGGGAGTGCGACTTCCTAAAAGTCAACAGGGGTCAAATTGCGATTTCCCAAAGTTGAGGGGCTAAACTGTAATTTTGGATTAGGTGATCTGAAAAATTGTTTTTCGCATCATAATATTCAGTTTTGGAAACTGAGTCGATCGGTCCGATCTGTTCGTCGATCGGAGTTATGATGAAACCGCAGTGATTTAAATGAACCGAATGTTCATATGGACCTGGGCCAGACTCAAGTCCAGTGGGCCGGTTCAAGCCCATCATGGGTCTATATGTTAATATGACCTAGGGCTACAATCACAACTAAAAAAACAACCTCATACCCTAGCTCTATAGCCGCCGCCCCTCCTCTCCATAAGCCTCGCCGCCGTTGGCCTCCAAGCGCCGCCGCACCGCCGCACCATCGCCCGCCGCCGGTGACTTCGTGATCGGACTTGTTCCGATCAGCATGACGAGGAGATTCCGTTCGTGCCAAATTCGTCAGGCCTTCTAGTGCAGGCTGATGAAGGATTCTTGTTTCCGATCGTGGACCTGATTAGGAGGATCTACCGCCGCCTACATTTCAAGAGCCAGAATTCCCTGTGAATCTGGTTGGAGCCAGGCGCCTAGACGCCAGCAAGGTAACAATCGATAAACATCCTATGTATGTTTATCGTTGGTTTTATGATATGTATTGTACGTTTCCGGGGAAAATTTTTAACTTCCGCTGCGCCCCCGGGAAACGGGATCCGAATCCGCCATTGTCGACAACATAGTCACCAACACATGCTCATCAAATCTAATCACACAATCCAAAACCACCTCACGGGACATCAACCACACACCACCAGGAGTAGAAACAGATAAAACATCACACAGTGGGGTAACACTAAACCCACACTCATGCACAAACAAATCAGAGATAAAAGAGTGTGATGCTCCTGTATCAAACAAAACTCGTGAAGGAAAATCAAAGATAGCACAAGTACCTGCAATAACTCTTCCAGGCATATCATCAGCTTGCTCTCTCGTCAAGGCATTCACCTGAGCTTGTTGCGGTCCCGGAAACTAAGGTCTAGAAGATCCTCCAAACCCAGACGGTTCTCATGGTTGGAATACTGATCGTTGGGACTGAGCAAAAGGTTGTGGTCTCTGCGAAGAACCACCAGCTGAACCTTGATGCGACTGATTCCAAGGTTGTGCTCCCCTCGGACACACCCTAGCGAAATGTCCAGGCTGCCCACAATTATGGCAAAGACCCTGAACTCCACGGCATTGTGTAGTCATATGCCTACCTCCGCACTGACCACACGTTACTCCTCCAGAGCCACTACTACCAGAACTCACGGAACCAGAAGAACTAGAATTTGATCGTCTCTTAAACTGATTTCCTCGAGGCTTAAACCTCTGACGATTAGACTGCTTCGAAGTCTGAGGAGGTTGAAATGATGGCATCGCTTCGGGCACAGGTTGGAAAGTGCGTCCAGCTGTCGGCTGAACCTGATTCTACGCTTCCAACAGACTCTCCTCAATGTCTACCGCCCTATCCACTGCCTCATCATACGTCGTAGGAGAACCAGCCAACACCATCCAGAACAACTCAGGCCTCAAACCTCTCAGAAACTTGTTCCTCTTCATCCTCTCCTGGTTAGCAACGTGGGGAACATATGTCAAAAGTGAAGAAACTGTCTAGCATACTCAGCTACCCTCATGTTCCCTTGCTTCAAATTATCAAACTCCCTCTCACGGTTGTTATAGAAGGACTCAGGGGTATACTCCTGTCGAAACACTGCACAGAAGCTCTCCCAAGAAATCAGAACACCACTCCCTCTCATGACTCGTGAAGTACCCTTCCACCAGCGTTGAACATTTTCCCTCAACTGCAAAAACGCTAACTTCAGTATTCTCTCCTGAGAGTACTTCATCGCATCAAACAATTCCTCCATATGCTCTAACCAGCCCTCAGCCATCAGACCACCCTCGGCTCTAGTAAACATCGGGGGATTCATTCTCTGGAACCTAGCAAGAACTAGCTTCATCTCACCAATCTGTCTAGTCACATGTTCTACCTCAGTCTGTCTAGAACGACGACGCAAAGGTATGCTCTGCTGCTCAACATCCTCATCACTGCCCGGGGCTCTAGACTCCCCATCTACCTGCCTAGCAATCCTACTCCTACCTCTCCTCGACGACATCTACTAAAACTCAGAGGTAAGAACCAACAGGTAAATCACAGAGGCAGATAATCCAAATCACATAAATCACAGAGTCAATCAAAATCAAAACTCAAACTCTGTGCCTAGACTCGAGTGTGATGGAAAAGAAATCGAGCTTATCCCAGTTTAAGCTCTGATACCAAAATGTCAGGCCCAGTGCGCAAATCGTAGATTAATTTCTCAATTAATCATAATAACAAGGAGCATTTAAAATATGAACTAAAAATTTTCGTTTTGGGTCTGAACCAAAATATCATCTCACAATTCAAGCATACTCAAAATAAGGATGTAACTCAAAATCCAAAACATCAACAACATACAATAAGTCCAAGTATGCTTTCAAATACATATCCCCAATACAAAGTAACGCAGGGCATCCTCTGGTTCAATACATAATACATATAACTAGGACTCAGAACGGGGATCTACCAGCTGACACTCCACTCGATCCAGTTGGATTACCTGAAGATCCTGCAAAGGCCAACACAGACCAAAATAGTCCAAAAATGGGAAAACGAAACGAGGTGAAACCGTCAATACGAAGAGCAATCATAAAATGGCAGTTCATAAAACATGCAATAATTCATTTCATGATATGAATGAGGGTACCAAAGAACATCGGTAATCATGGCCAACGAGTCAAATGGAAATTCAAATCTCAATAGAGTCTCAACACCACGCACAGCCAATCAGTCGGTGGAAATCATCGATCCGTGATATTCAGGTGCGACAATCGGCCGTCCATCACAGTTCAGTAGTATTCAGGCCCGACGACTCAGCCAGCCACCACCTCGATGATAGCATTGGACCTTTCAGGCGCGACAACTCATCCGGCCGATCACAACGCTAGCTCGACTCGGGCATCAATCAAATTCAGGCTCGATATGTATGCGTGAATGCCATGCAATATCAATTCACTAACATACATAATTCATACGCGAACAGAAATAGATAATCAGATCACAGTCAGGAAAATCAGTTCACATAAACACTCATCACAACATTCTCAACAAACTGGAAATATTCTCATGCTTATGCCAAAGCTGTTTAAATAAGCTCAAATCCGTACCTCAACTTCCTCAAATACCTCAGCAGATCACGCAAGAACACAGCTCCAATAGCCTGCTCAAATCTACTGTTCCATTAGCTCCTCAAAAACTCAATGGAAGATGCCTACAAGCTCAAATTCAAAGCTAAAGAACAGAAGAACCACTGGTCAGCAATTGCGAAGATATTCGAACACTGCAACTACTTCGCGCTCCCTCAACACATCGACTCAAGTCTCCAAACTGGTATCGATCGAAAGATCTTGAAGAGACGAGCTCAGTGCCACCAATCTTGCTCCAAACAACGGCGTAATTGACGGCAATCGACCGAGAAAAGGGTTCGAATGAACAGTAAGGGTTTCGAAGGTTCACAGGAAGAAGATATGAAATATCGGGTCTCGAATTTCTCTAAGTGTTGATCGACGCTGATATATATAAAAATCTTCCAGTCAAAGCTACAATGAAAGTCAATCACTCAGATCTGAGCACTCAACCAGCATCGACTCCAAAAAATCTAACTCCTCTCGCTACATCGGATCTGACTATAACCAAACGACGTCGCGTAAGAGTCCCGCTCAAAACAATAGATCATGCGTGCACATAGACCCGCTCACAAAACATCCAGATCTGGCATTCATCAAGAGACATCGCACCAAGGTCCAGATCTCATCAAATCTGATGCTCGCTAAACGACGCGGCATCACTCATACTCTGCCAACGTCAAATCTGATATTCACCAAAGGACACCGTATCACTTATACTCAAAACGACATCGTATCTTCTCCCGCTCAAGGCAACTCATTAAAACACACGAGGGACAGATCAGATCTTACTCAAATCTAAAACTAACGAACCGGTCTACTCTAACCGCAAATCAAACCGATTCTCCTAGCGCCTCTAATTCACTCGCGCGGGATATTCTCAAATCTGAAATCCAGCAATAAACAAATATATCAAATCTGACAGTGCTACGCTCTCCCTTACGCAACGCTACTCACCCGATGTAGTTCTAAATCAAATCCGAAGCTCATATACTCAAATCTGCCCGCATCGAAAGCTGATCTCACAAACAGCTTTGACCATTATCCCTAGGCTGAATACCCGATGAATCATAAGGCATATTTCTCCGATCAATCCTCATACCAAATCAAACCTGCTCAAACATCTTACGAGAAATAAATTGGGCTATTACCTCAAATCAGTTCGTAATACGCCACTAATCACAACCTGTTAATTACAGTCCTCACAGTTACCATGGGTAAGCTTACCCTTACCCATGATGTTACCGTTCGAGTTATCACCGAAGGTGATCTTGGGTCCATTGAAAGATTTGATGTCTGTGAGCAGCTTGGAATCTCCAGTCATGTGCCTCGCACATCCATTGTCCAGATACCACGTTGATTTCTCTGTTATTGAAGTCTGTTGTTCTTGCAATCACAAGTCAAGAATATTTGGTACCCTTTGATTTATTTGAGTCCAGGTTTGATTAGACCTTTCAGGACCCATACTTGGATAGTCTTAACCCATTTACCAGTGTGTGCATCGAAACAATTGTGTGATCCGTGTATGTTTTGTGATCTGGAGCGGGTTTGATACACAGCTCGTTGGCCTTGTGATCTGGTCTTCGTGTATCTTGGCCTGTACTGCCTGTCCTTCGTAGAAGATCGAGAAAATGGCCTTGTTTTATACCACCAGATTTGGGTTTACCTCGCATCTGTGCAATTATTTTTTTTAGCTAGCTCTCCCGAGACTTCTCAGGAGTAGTATACCCCAGCCCACAAAATCTTCCTTTCTAGATCGGAGGCTCAGCTGCTTTCGTTGTTTCACCAGATTGTGCATCAGTAGGCTGTCTCGTGCTGGATTTTACAAAGTTTATTGTTTTGTACTTTTTCCTTTCCAACTTTGGGGTACTGTAGGATTCTGCTACACTGCCTTCATCATTATTATAGCCCAATCCGGTTTTGTCACCAGATGGCTTTGTAGCTTCATGCATTTTATTTAAAGAGACAGAAGATTTGGTTTAGGAACTTATGCCAGCTAAACACTGATTCTCATAGAACATTTCCTCGGACTTGCTTCTCAATTCCTTATTCTCAGTTTCAAGCTTACTTAGAGCAGCTTGCATATTGCTTGAGCTAACCAGCTCTGTGTTTATTGCACAACTCTCTCTTTCGGCTTTAACTTCCTCGAATGATTGAAAAAGCTTCTTATATTCTAGAACCATGTCATTAAGTGCCGTAACAAGGTCCTCACATGTAAATTCCAGATTAGAAAAATCGATACCTAATCAGTGTCATCGGCCATGAGACACTGTACTTCATCCTCGCTTTCACTGGAAGAGGATGTTCCAGAGCTGTATTCCTCCGAATCTGAGTCAGCCCATGCACTTTTATTCTCTTCTGCAACCATTGCTTTCTCATCTCTCCTCTTTCGATACTGTTTCTTCTCCTTGATGGCACTGTGATCTGTTCGCTTCTTTGCATCCAGGCTTGGCTTCCTACAATCTACCATCAAATGACTAGGCCTGCCACAGTTATAGAACTTGTCATCCGAAGGATAATTAAAATTTTTCTTAGGAGAATCAAATTAAGAGGGTTTAGTATTATGCTTCCGCATAAATTTTCCAAATTTCTTAATGAACAAAGCCATAGAATCCTTGCTCATCTCCTCTGCCGATCTGCTACTGGTGGAACATGGACTCTGTTCCTGAGTTGTAGCAGCAAGAGCTCTGGTTGGTTGAGATGTGGAGGGCTCAGACTCCGCTCTTGTTTCCAGCTCAAACTCGTAAGCCTTTAGATTGGCAAAGAAGTTGTGCTTCTCCATCTTATTTAAGTCCTTGGACTCCCACATCGCCATGATCTTGACGTCCAAATACTTGGGCAGTGCACGCATAACTTTCAAGGCCAGCTCCCTATTGCTGTAATTCTTGCACAATCCGGTCAGCTCAATCACTAATGAGCTGAACTGTTCATCAGATGCTGCAATGGTATCATCGGGCTTCATTTTGATCAAATCAAATTTTTTGCAGGGCAACGATCATCTTGTTTTATTTTGTTTCTTCATTGCCTTCGCAGATCTGGGTCAGATTTTCCCAGATTTCTTTTGCAGTTGTGCACGTCTGGATTTTGCTACACATGTTGTTGTCTAGTGTCTTCTATGTCCTTTGCGATGTTATCCAGATTAGCTTTCTTCTTGTCCTAAGAAGTCCACTCCAGTCTGGGTTTCTCGATCCATTGAGGTGCACTATCAGATATGGCTATTGCGGTATTATGCTTCATAATTTTTATTAGCCCATCTGTGATAACGAACCACATGTCATCGTCCTGGGCAGCTAGGTGCGCCTGCATCCGGATCTTCCAGATGTCGTATTCCTCCTTGTAAAACATAGGAATCTTATTATGAGAGATCAACATTTCAATGAATAAAGACTAATAAATTGTACAAACACTGAGAAACCTCTCTCTGACACCACTTGTTAGGATCGAAAACGAGCTCGAGAGTTTGGGGGGGGTGGAGGGGTGAATGAACTCCTTTGCTAAATTTTTTAAAGCTTGTTTCAAAAATTTTATTGCTTGACGCAAACCTCCAGTCGAGTTACCAGCTTAGAGGGTTCTCAGTGACTGCTGTTGTCTCGTGTAATAAAATGATTTTTATGCTAAAACAACACGATTCAACAGTGAACAATTTAAACCAAAGTGTGAATGTAAAAGATATAGAGACGAGAGGTTTGTTTCTGGAAGTTCGGAGAAAATTTTTTAAAGCTTGTTTCAAAAATTTTATTGCTTGACGCAAACCTCCAGTCGAGTTACCAGCTTAGAGGGTTCTCAGTGACTGCTGTTGTCTCGTGTAATAAAATGATTTTTATGCTAAAACAACACGATTCAACAGTGAACAATTTAAACCAAAGTGTGAATGTAAAAGATATAGAGACGAGAGGTTTGTTTCTGGAAGTTCGGAGAAAATTCTCCTACGTCTTCCCTTCTTCCTCGATGGGAAGGACTCCACTAGAATATTTTATTTATACTACCCTTTGTACAAACCCGATCCTACAACCAGCAGCTGCAGGAACTCCTAGCACTCAACCAAACAAAACCCTGACCCGCGATTTGGTTTGCTAATACAATGAACTCAGCACTGAGCTGGTTGTGCTAATTTAGCACTCTATACTCTCTGTCTATGATTTAAAATGAACGCTCAACTCTATAGAGTGTGTGTATAGAAGACTGTGTGACACAAGAAATAGAGTAAGTAATCTATGCGTGTATCTCCAGGTGTGAGCTGTTTATGCATATGAGCTCTGTTCTAGTTTGCTCTTGAAAGATTGTAAGTTCGTAGCTCGTGATTTGTAATTTGTTCGGCAAACTTCACATAGATGATTTGATCTTCTATTTATAGTCTTTGGATACAACGGTAATAAATGTAGCCAGTAGACACATTGAGTGTATCCAAATTGAATTTCCTGCGGCGTCTTAAATGCCTGTATGATGAAAGTACATCTTCATTAATTGCATTGCCCTTTTTAGCAACTCTGCGCCGTCTTCAGTTTTAATCAAATCTCTGCATATCTGAAATTAGCTCAAAGTAGTTCCAACGACTGTGCATCACTGTAGAGAGGTCAAATGTATAACGTCAAACTGTGCGTATCTCCAAACATTCCAGAATTCATTTTTCAGAGATGTCCTTAACTTTGCTGGGTTCCCGATCTAGTTACTGAATACTGAGCTACTTTTCTTGATAGGGTTATGGACTTGAATTTATTCAATATGCTTTGAAATGGTTTGCTCTTTTCTTTGTACTGAATCAGATACTAATCTTTGCACGCTCATACCTTCAGTATGATAACACCTGTAGTGTGAGGAATCAGATTTTTAGATTATTGATTTGGGATCAGTCACGTGGATCTTGAGGGTTTTACGAGAGAAATCTGATTCCAGTGGAATTCAGGCGTTAGTGTTCAGTTGTAGCGCTAGTTGGTGAAGTCTGATCAGTCGTTGATGGCGCGGGACTAATACGCCGTCGTTTCGTGAAAATCAGACGTAGCGCTAATGCAAGGAAATCAGACGTAGTGCATTTCAGACGTCAACGCAAGTCAACGGTACTGTAGCGAGTGAATAATGCATCGTCTTTTTGCTATTCAGTAGTAGCGCTTGAAGAGGTATCTGCTGCAAGCTGAGGCGCGGGTGCGAGAATTGACGAGAACGCGACACGTGTTGATCAACTTTTTAGTGTTGACTGCTGATTGTAGCGCTACCAGCTGTTGGTTTGAGGAACCAGTCGTTGATGTGAGACGACGTCGTTTTGATAAGTTGGAACGCAGCGTTTTGGATGCAACGCTTTTGATCAGCTGTTGGCAGTAAAGGTGACGTGTCCTGTACATCGTCGTTTGAATTGTTTAGCGTGACCAGATGTTGGTTTGATCAGCTGTTGGCAGCGAGGATGACGTATCCATGATGCGACGTCGTTTTGTGTAGTTACGCTTTGAGTTAATAAGCGTATTTCAGTTGTTGGTTGTTTTGAAAGATATCTGTTGTCAGCTGTTGGAACGCTGCGGCATCCTTTTTATTAGTTGATGCGGAGTCGTTTTGATGTTCCTTTGTGAATGCAACGTATGATGGTTGCTGCTGGTTTCGTTGAGAGGAAGAGCTGGTTTCTGTTGTAAGATTCCTACTGTAGCAACGTCTGATAGATTGAATCAGCAGCTGTTGTATGGAGTTATATAGACAAGTGTTGATCGACACTGAGAATTATTTTGAACCCGATATTTCTCATCTTCATCTTGGAAACCCTCGTTTTAGCTACTGTTCGTCGAACGTTTCTTCCCTAGATTTCTGTCGATTCCAGCCTTTGTTTTCGATGATTTTGGTGGCGCTGGATTCCTTGTGAGTTGCTATGTCGATTGCTACTAATTAGAGGTTGTGGAACGACTTGTGGAAGTGAGCGTGAAGCTGCTGGTGTACGAGGATTTCTGGATAAATCTGATTGAGCGTTCTTTTATTGTTGTACGCTTCTGGATAAGTGATTCCTTGCCAATTTCAGCCTCGCTTAAGAGTTGATTAGTACTCTGTAGGATTTGGTAGCTGAGTTATGCTACTGGACCTTAGAACCTTAGATGTTGAGTTCGAATTTAACTTAATTGTTAGATACCTGGTACAGATTTCAGTTCCAGGGAGTCTCTGTAGTGTTTGACGAGCCAGGAGAGATCTTGTTGCTTAGGTCGTGAATTGCAGCGACTTGTGAGAACTCTGTTGAGTTATTTGAGGCTTGAAGGTACGAATTGAGCGGATTTAACAGCTTTGAGCATGGACATGGCTGTGATTGATGTTATGAAATCTGCTGATTTGATTCTGTGCTTTTACGTGATACAGTTTGTTGGATTGATTGAATTGTACATTCTGTTTTCACGTATTGAATTGTATGCATTGAGAATTGGATATTGACTTGGCATACATGCATACATCTTGAGCCTGATTGACAGATTGATTGATGACCTGATTGAGAGCCACGTTGTGACTGGCCGACAGATGTGTCGTGCCTGAAAAGTCCAACGCTATCATCGGAGTGGTGACTGCCGGATTCGAGCGTCTACCACCGAGCTGTGATGGGCTGATGGGCTCTGAAGATCACGGACCGATGATTTCCCCGGTTGAAACACCATGCGTCGTATAGAGGCTCGACTGAGATGATTTGCCAGTTGATACACTGGTCTAGCTATCCGATCCTTGATAGACCTCATGCATTGCATAACATCGATTATAGCATGTTGCATGACTAGCTGTTTTGATAGCTCTTCGTACTGAGGCTTGACCTCGTATTTCTTTTGCTGCTTTTGTGTTGTTTGGTTCTGTGTTATCCATTTGCAGGATCTTCAGGTAACCAAGCTGGACTGAGTGGAGTGCCAGCTGGTCGATCCCCGTTTCCTTGAGTCCCAGTTTATTTTATGATATCTATTAAACCGGGGGATGCCCCATGTTTTATTGTATTGGGGATCTGTATTTGATTTGAGATTTGATGTTACCTGTTTTATATGAGTTTGAGTTAACTCGTATTTTGATTATGAATATTTTGAATGATGATTTTGAGTTCAGGCCCAAATGATTTTGAAAAAAATTTTAAACCCTGTTTTATGTTTCCGCTATTATGTGCTTATTTGTGCTGTAATCTTGAGTGATTAGCACGGGGCCTGACGTGTAGAGTCAATTTTCTTCGATCTGGTATACTTAAATGGTCTTCCAGCTGGTCTGTTAGTCTAATTATCACTCCAACTTGTTATTATACCACTTATCACTACCTTTCTCCGAGTTGTTCTCTCAGCTATTCCAAATTAAACTGTTCTAACTGTTCTTTTTGGATTCTCTGTTCTTCAAACACTGATATATTCTCAATCTGTTCTGTTCTTCTGAACTTGATTTTGCTCAACTGAAACTCCTTTGCTGGTTTGTCCACAACCAGCGCAACTAATTATCCTGAGCTGGTTTTTTATTTTGACCAGCTTAACTATGAGGACTGTAATCAATCGATTTAGTTAATGTTATGTTTTGAGAAGATTTGGGGAATTAAGCTGGAATTGGTTATATAGTAACTAACGAATTAGTCAAATCTGAATGGTGATTTAGTCCCGAGAGATATCTCGTGCTGAGTAATCTTTTAAAGAGTTTCAGATTTGACTTAGAAGTGTGTCGGGTGTGCATCATGGAGTGAGGGAGAGAGTAAGCACTGGAGTTCAGATTTGGAGAATACCCCACGCGAGTGAATTAGAAGCGCTGTGAGAATCGATTTGATTCACGGTTTGAGTAGACCGGTTCGTTGTTTTCAGATTTGAGTAAGATCTGGGTGTCCAGATCTGATCCTTGTGCGAATGAGCGAGTTGTCTTGAGCGGGAGATGAAACGAGGTCGTTTTGGATTACTCGGGTAGACACGGGTTGAGTATAAGCGATACGATGTCGTTTGGCGTATACCAGATTTTGTGTTGGCTGAGTATGATAGATGCGGCGTCGTTTAGCAAGCATCAGATTTGATGAGAGCTGGACCCCGGTGCGACGTCGTTTGTTGGTAATCAGATCTGATGTAGTGAAAGAAATCAAAATTTGGTGTAATTCTCAGATTTTAGTTGATTGACTTTCACTGTAGCGTTGACTGGAGAATATATATATATATCAGTGTTGACCAACACTTAGAAAATTCGAGACCCAATATTTCTTATCTTCTTCCCAAGAGAGTTGTCGACTGATATATGTTCTTCAAACCTTTACTGTTCACTAAAACTCTTTTCTCCAATTACCGTTGATTTACGCCGCCGTTTGGAGCAAGATTGGTGGCGCTGAGTTCGTCTTCTCTAGATCTTTCGATTGATACGATTTTGGAGACTTGAGTCGTCGAGTTGAGGGAGCGCGAAGTAGTTGCAGGGTTCGAATATCTTCGCGTTTTCTGACCAATAGTTCTTTCGTTCTTAAGCAGCTTTGGGTAAAGTGATTTCTTCCTATTCTGAGCCTCGATTAGTGCTGGTTATCTTGTTTGAGGTATCGGTTTGGGTTGAGTTGTTGGTAGCACCCAAATCTGTTGCAGTATAGTTGTCCCTGAGCTGTTTAGGTATGGCTGAGCAGGTGGTAGCTACATGATTGTTCGAGCAGCTTCTGTTAGGTGTTCGCAGAGAGTTGTTGGAGCTGTGTTCTCGTGCGTGAGCTACTGAACGTGTACCCCTGTGCGATTTGTTGAGGTAGTAGTGGTACCAGTTTGAGTTACTATTGAGCTTATACTAGCAGCTTTGATATAATCATGTTAATATTTCCTGCGTGATGTGAACTGCTTGCGGCGGGCTAACTGATTTTACCTAGTTGTGTGAGCTGTCATGTTTAATTGCTAGCTGAAGTTGTCTAGCTGTGTAATTTATTTGTGGTTCTTTGTTTTAATGGCTTATGCGTTATTTACTTATGTTGATTGTGAGCTGAACCTGTCTCCCATACACGCATATCATATTGAGCCTTACTTATTTGAGAACTGATCGATATATAGTACCAGTATGATTATTCTATTATTTTGAAAATAAAATAATTGAGGTGTCGGTTGATTTCCGTAACCTCGACTCCCCACTGATATTGTTTGTCTGTTGCCCTCTGAGGTTCACTTGGGTAGCTCCCACCCCTCAGTAAGCATGAATGACACAGTTGAGGTGAGAAAATAGATTGCAAGCTGCTGGAGCTGCATGTGAAGGGCATGGGTAGCACCCATAATTCCACATGCGATGTGGCCACTACTTTATTGATTCACTGCCGAGCTTTGGGCGTGGATTGTTGTTGATACCTGATGAGCTTTCATGCTACCCAGATCATGCATTCACGACTTGAGATATTGCATGTTTTATATGTTAGTTGGTTTTATAGATGCTATTCGTACTGAGGTTTGACCTCGTTTTATTTTCCCGTTTTTGGGCTGTGTTGGTCTGTGTTGGCCTTTGCAGGATCTTCAGGTAACCCAGCTGGACTGAGTGGAGCGTCAGCTGGTAGATCCCCGTTTTAAGTCCCAGTTATATATACTATGTATTGAACCGGGGGATGCCCTGCATGATTATGTATTTGGGGATCTGTATTTGTATTTTACCGGTATTTTTTGCTATTGATGTTGGATTTTTTAGTCAAAATCCATATTTGATTTTGGTCGTATTTTGGAGAAATGATTTTCAGTTCAGGCCCAAACGAAATATTTTTAGCCCTATGTTAATGCTTCCGTGTAATTATGATTAATCGAGTAATTAATCTATGATTTAGCGTACCGGGCCTGACATTAACTGACTGCACTGATTTGGTTTGACTTTAACCAGCTTAACTCTGCTCCGATCTAGTTTCTACGTCCAACGTATAAGCTTCGTCCGGATCTTGTCCTTTTGTACTCTTTAATCTCTTTTATTTTTTTCACCAAAATTTCTGAAATTAGCTCTAACATGATCAAATATGTTCACCGGTATAGGCTTGCATCTTACAAATTCATACAATTTGCCCTCTTAACGTTAAGATTTGCTTTGAGATGATTCTTGTCCCACCATACCAAGGGGTTTTCATTGTAACTTTGCTTAATCACTCTTGACATATTCAAGTGATACTTGATACTTCATTTCTATATCCTTAAAATGCAACAATATTTTAAAGAATTCAATTTCGTCAGATGGGAGATCTTGCTTAGTTCTTATATGGAGTATTGTTTCTCTAAACCTTCTGTGATCATTCATTTGTGTGTAAAAGTTTTCCTTCATCACCACGCTTGCTGTGAAATTGAATTTTCATTTTCCTGTAAAATGTTCTTTCAATCTTTGAACCTTGGTTTTGTGATCACACGATGTTGTGAACACTAGTCTCCTAGTTTTATTTTCTTGTATGTAGCGTTTAAACATTTGTAGAAAATTGCTTCCAGATGTCTGATCCTGTATGATGAAAATAACTCGGTGGTGTCTTTACCTTATACCAAGGTGTTTGTCCAATACCTCCAATTAGGACTTCTGCCTAATTATTCCGTTTCTTATGATTAAAATTATTTTTGAGAAATCCCTTCCAACAATTTGAGGTAAATCTTCTTCCAATTCATATAGAAAGACTCCTCTTGTACTGTAAAAATATCTTCTCCTTAATCAATATAAATAGAGAAATATTCTACACCATATTGTTCATATAACATCCTTTCTGGAATGTAGATTTGAAATATACTGGTGGATTTTGCAAACCTAATCTTCTACCATGAATTATATTCTGCTTTCAAGTCGTTTCCAAGCTTATGTTCCTCAAGGAACCCTATTCCACAGACTAGTCGATCTGGTTCTTTTCCCGATATTCCATATATATGAACCTCCAGATTTCAAATCGATAGGATCGTTTGGAGGGGGTGCCTTGGGCTCTCACACAGCTTAGGCACCTATTCTCAGATCTAAATCCAAGATTACGTGCATTCTAAAATTAAACAAGCAGCACGTAAATAGGAAAACCAGATCGCACCTCAGCTGGACCAGCAGCTCTACGAGCTGGTTCAGATCGCTTGAGATCTGGTTACTTGGATCTTGAGCTACAATAGCTCAGTGTTCTTGAAAGGTTTGTGCACCGAGAGATAGATCAGATAAGATATAAAGTCTTGCAGAAAATCCTGAACTATCCTCTGAAAATCGAAAGCTATTTTAACAGGTTTTAAACACAGTTTAAAATATGCTATGCGATGCAGTGTAGAAATCTGTAAAGAAATGTACGTTGCAATTTGTTTATGGAAGTTCGGAATTAAATTTCCTATGTCTCCCCTTATTCCACACGGGAAAGATCCTGTCAGGCCCCGTGCTAATTACCAACAATTAACACATAATAAGCGCATAATTACGGAAGCTTAAAATCAGGGCTTAAAAATTTTTCGAAATACAAAGGCCTGAACTTCAAATCATTCATTCAAAATATTCGATATTCAAAATAGAAGTTTACTCAACTCGATACAGCAAGTAACCACATAAATCAATTCAAAATACAGATCCCCCAAATACAAATAAAACACGGGGCATCCCCCGGTTCAATACATATCATAAGTAAACTGGGACTCAGGGATGCGGGGATCGACCAACTGAACTTCCACTCGGTCCAGCTTGGTTACCTGAAACTCCTGCAAATGGGTAACACAGACCCAAACAACAAAAGCAGGAAAAGAAAATACGAGGTCAAGCCTCAGTACGAAGAGCTATCAAAGCAGTAAACATGCAACAAGCTATAATCAAAGCTATGAATGCATGAGGGCTATCAAAAAGTCGGATAGCTAGCCCAGTCTATCAACTGGCAACTCAAACCAAGCCTCTATACCACACACAGCCAATCAGCCGGTGGAAATCATCGGTCCGTGATCATCGGGGCCCGTCAACCCATCACAGCTCGGTGGGGACCCTCGAATCCGGTAGTCACCACTCCGACGATAACATTGGACTTTTCGGACACGACTCAAGTCGGCCAGTCACAACGTGGCACCCAATCAGGTAATCAAATCAATTTATCAATTCAGGCTCAAGATGTATGCATGATGCCAATCAATATCAATGCTCAATGCATACAATGTACAATACGTAAAACAGAATGTAAC
>KV010003.1:98623-118307 GCA_001598015.1 Dorcoceras hygrometricum
AATGAACGCTACACGCTTCTAACAACAGATCTGCTTACGTCATCCACCAGACCTGCTGACGTCACCCTCAAGCGCTGCCAGATCACTCGCTACAACCCAAAAGCGATCACCATCCAGTGACGCTTACGTAACACATGAGAAGACTTGCCTACGTCATCAGATCTACCGCGCAACTCTCGAATGAACGCTACACGCTTCTAACAACAGATCTGCTTACGTCATCCACCAGACCTGATGACGTCACCCTCAAGCGCTGCCAGATCTCTCGCTACGACCCAAATGCGATCACCATCCAGCGACGCTTACGTCACACATGAGAGCTGCTTACGTCATGAGATCTGAATTTCAAAAGAACAACGCATTCATCTCTCACGTTATTCTCGACCACTAGATCTCTCACAATCCAGCTTCTCAAATTCAAACAGCTTTCACCAAACGCAGCGCTCACTCTTCTTTTCACGACAAAACACGCAGCGCTAAAGGAAAAACAGATCTCTATCGAATACATTCAAATTCTCAACACTTCTCGCCCAGATTTCACACGAAAACACCAATTAAAAATCTGGACAATCCCAACTAGAGATCTAAATATTTCTAAATAAGATTTCACTAAAAATTCGAAACTCCAGAAATCTAAATTCTTAATTCTCGTGATTAATCTAACTCAAAATCCGATTAATCACAAATTAGAAATCTGAATCCTCACATTCTCCCCACCTTAAGAGATTTCGTCCTCGAAATCAAAGACAAATCAAGGCAGAAACAATCAAATCATGCAAATCAGCACAACCAACTCATCAATCTCAAAGCAAAACCAGAAATTTACCTGGAAATCCTGCACGATCAGTGCTCAAACAGATAAGGCCAATCCTGTCTCATCTTCTTTTCCACTTCCCAGGTTGCTTCTTCTCGGCCATGCTTGCTCCATTGGACCATCACCAACGGAATTACCTTGTTCCTCAGCTGTTTCTCCTTCCTATCCAAGATCTGCACCGGATATTCAACATAATTCAAGGCAGAATCCAGCTCAACTTCGTCAGTTCTCAAAACATGGGACGGATCCGGCTCATATTTTCTCAACATTGACACATGAAACACGTCATGCATCGCGGCTAACTCCTCGGGATAGGCACCAGATCTCTCAAATGCACGCTATCACGTTCTTGCATGAGATCTGCTTACGTCACCCTCAGACTTGCCTACGTCATCAGATCTACCGCGCAACTCTCGAATGAACGCTACACGCTTCTAACAACAGATCTGCTTACATCACCCTCAAGCGCTGCCAGATCTCTCGCTACGACCCAAATGCGATCACCATCCAGCGACGCTTACGTCACACATGAGAGCTTCCTACGTCATGAGATCTGAATTTCAAAAGAACAACGCATTCATTTCTCACGTTCTTCTCGACCACCAGATCTCTCACGATCCAGCTTCTCATATTCGAACAGCTTTCACCAAACGCAGCGCTCACTCTTCTTTTCACGACAAAACACGCAGCGCTAAAGGAAAAACAGATCTCTATCGAATACATTCAAATTCTTAACACTTCTCGCCCAGATTTCACACGAAAACACCAATTAAAAATATGGACAATCCCAACTAGAGATCTAAATATTTCTAAATCAGATTTCACTAAAAATTCGAAACTCCAGAAATCTAAATTCTTAATTCTCGTGATTAATCTAACTCAAAATCCGATTAATCACAAATTAGAAATCTGAATCCTCACAGATCCACTAGAAGATTTGATTACAACAGCTTCTGCTGCAACCCGATCCGACAGTCCGCAAGCTGCAAGAACTCCTAGCCACCTACGCACACCCGCTCGCAGGCTGTTTGTCTAACAACACTTATTTTATGTCTCAGTGAGAAAGACTACAATGAACTTGTTTAACGTCTCTGTTCAAAGACTGGTAGGAAGTCGTTTTTATTTTTGATTCACTCAGCTAATATAATCAGCTCTCTCTCAAATATGTGAGTGAATCTGTGGGTGAGAATTTACAGTGTTAGCTCACTCTCTCTTGTTTTCTCACACACTGAGAAGTGCTTCTCTCCAAGCTGGTTTCTCGATGTCTTCCCAGGGTTGTGCTGTCGACTAAGATAACTCTTTGAAGCTCACGGTCTCTGCACCAGCTCACACCTGGGCACGAAACCAGCTTGCACACTAGCTGCCACCTGAGTGTGCAAACCTTCGACAAGCACTGCTCTCAGTGTATTGCACTCTATCTTGTTTTCACTCTGATCTTGTGCATACACTCTCGCCTCTACTTCTGCTGCCAGCTTCTGCTCTTGTTATAAAGCCTCTTGTGCAATTCTATCCGTTGGATGCAAAGGTGTAGCCGTTGTAAAGGCTTCTGAAAAAGTTGTACCTTGTGTCCTTTGTCATTTAATGCGTTGTAGGTTTTATTTGACTTGAGCTCTTTTCATATCTGTTCTTCTGCAGCCTTTGCTCACTTTGAGCTTTTGTCTCGATCAGACAAATTAGTTTGTCTTCTAGTATTATGAGATTTTACAAACTAATTTATCTGATTTATCGCAAAGCTCCTGATCTGGTCTACCAGCTGGTGTCCTCCCGGCTGGTTGCTTCTCATCACCAATCCGCTCTTGATCTGATCTGCGCTTCTTCTCTATGCTGCACTTCTTATCTTTTCTTGTTCACAGCTGCTCTTGTTCTGTTCTTTCCTGCTCTTGTACACTCCAAGCTTCAAGCTTGTTTACCAGCTGGTTTCCTCCTTTGATTTTTCGTGGAGCAGTACTCTACGATACCTTTGGTATCTAAACAGTGATTATATCCCTTCTTCTTTGGATCACATCTGTTTTGATTCAGCTTTCACTAGATCTTTAATCTGCACTTGATCATCGATCCGAGCTATTCTTCTCCTGAGCTGCTTCTCCTCTACTGTACCAGCTTGGGCGTCCCCTCACTTTTCCAGTTTGGATGTCTTCTGATGTGCCATCTAGGACGTCCCCTCACTGTTCCAGCTTTGACATCTTCTCAATAGCTTCCAGCTCTCTTCTAATTTGTAACATCTTAGTTCTATGGAGACTGATCGAGTATACCCTACTCTTGGATTTTCTTCTTCTTCTATAGGGTTCACCTCGAGCTCGTCAAGATTCTCACAGATTCTTCCTCATATCGATCTTCATCTTCATCTTCCACAATAAACACATCTTTTCAGATAAAATTTATAAGTTTTGGTGATAACAAAAACAAGATAAGAACTGAAATTAACACTCAGGTCTGGGCCTTCTAGCAATCGTGTTAATGGGAAGAAAGTATATTCAGGTCCGAGAGATTGGAAAGAGTATATAACGGGGAAGACATTTATCAAATCAGATAAGAACAAGTCAGATTCGAGGGTATTTATCAGATTCAGTATAGAGGTTTGATAAACAGATCAGAGAGTATCAGTATAGAAGCTTCGTTAACAGATCAGATCAGAAGAGATCAGAATTATTCAGTACAGAGACTCAGATTTGGACAGAATCTACTCATAGTTTTTTAGAGGTTATATATCAGATTTCAGATCAGAGGTTTCTATGGTACAGGACAGTAAGAGATTTCAGATTTGAGTAAGATACAGTTAGAAAGGAAAGTCAAAGGGGGAAGATTCAGTTCAGATCTCTACATGATATTCGTAGAACGAGTTCTGATTAGACGGAGATACAGAATGAGAAAGGGGATATATTCGTATAAAGAGAAAGATCCTGAAGCTTATATATGCGAAAAAAATTTAGAGCAGATTTCAGCTCTAAGCTGAACAGATGTCAGATCACATCTTCAGATCTTAATGGCTAGTTAATCCAGATGAATCAACGATCGAGATTTTATCAGATAAAGTCTGTTAGACAATATGGATTGAAAAGAGACAAGATCAGAGCTATTTGGAGTATATTTTGCAGGACGCAGAGTTGGTATATACGATGCTTACCTAATTTGGGTATAAAAGTCAACAAAGCTCTGACAACAACAAACAAACCTCTACTCAGCATTAATGGAGCAATTAATGCACGATACGGTGAAGATATTCAAATGAGGCTTGTGTCTACTGGCTCATTAAATGACCGTTGAAGATGGAGGACTATAAATAGCTGGAGGAATTCAAGCGAGAAAGCTCTCTGGGATTTTTGCAAACGCTGGTCACTCTCTGTCGATAACTCTCAATGACTTCAAATATTTAATGCCAGCTCTCAGTCTTCAAGAACAACCTTTTTGTGCCTTAACAGAAATATAACTTCAAAATTTCTTCTGGTTCAACTTAGCCAAAGATTCATATTGTTCAATGAACCAGAAGCTGTTACAAACTCTGTGTATTGTATCCATTGTAATATTCAAACAGAGTCCGTAAAGAACGTGCCACGTTAAGCCGTTTTAAAATTTCATTTGTTGTATTCAGCAGTGTATTCTGCGTGATATAAGTTTCTAGGAGTTCACTTGTAGCGAGGCTTGAGTGATCGGGTGTTTACAGAAGTTGTACTCATCAAATCTTCTAGTGGAACCTTCCTGAAAAGGAAGAAGGGGAGATGTAGGATTTGATATCCGTAACTTCAGGAAAACAAATTCTTGACCATTACTCTATTTTACATATTTGCATCGTTATTTATACTGTTCACTGTTTAATACAGTTTCTTTCCCACATTATTTGTTAACCGAGAAAACAGATTTGTACTGAGAGCCTCAAATCTGGTCACTCGGATTTGAGTTAAGTACAGGCTTGTAAAATCGTTTTTAAGGATTTGAAAAATAAAAATCCAAGGAGTTCATTCAACCCCTCCCCCCTTCTAAACTCCTAGGACTATTTTCGATCCTATTGATCCTATCAATTGGTATCAGTAGCCTTGTTATCTCAGTTATTGAACAGTTTTATCTTCTGCGCTTATATTAAATATGTCTACTTCTCACAATAAAATTCCTATGTTTTCAAAGGAGGAGTACGATGATTGGAAGATCAGGATGCAAGCCCTTCTTACCGCTTAGGAGGATGAGAGCACTGTCAAGGGAGTGGGATGTGAAGATGATGGCCATGCACGAATCAAATGATCTGAATAAATTGGAACTCCAAGATCTATTCACAAATCTGAAAGCTTATCAGTTCGAGCTGGAGACCAGATCAGAGGCTGGACCATCGACCTCTCAACCCACAAAAGCTCTTGCTGCTACGGTATCAGAACAATGCTCACCTAGCAAGTCAGCAAAGCAGATCAGCAATGACGCAATGTCCCTCTTCATAAAGAAGTTTGGGAAATTCATGAGAAGAACTCACAACCCTTCTTTCAATTATAACAATACTCATAAATATGAAAGATTTCCACTGATTTAAATTGTTATGACTGTGGCAGACCAGGGCATTTCACAGCTGATTGCAATAAGCCCAAGAAAGATGACAGATCAAAGATAGATGAAAAGCGGTCCACAGAAAGAAGAAAGAACAGATTTGAGAAGAGGCCCAACAAGAGGAATGATCGTAAGGTGCTTTTTGCTGAGGAGAGCAACAGCAAGTGGGCGGACTCAGATTCTGAGACTACATCAAGCAGCTCATCAAGTGAGAGTGAGCAAGAAGAAGTCCACTGCTTGATGGCCAACCAGACAACTGATGATGAGGTATTCGACTTCTCCAATAGTGAATTTACATGAGAGGACCTCATCAATGCACTTAATGAAATGGTCCATGAGTACAGAAAGCTGTCTCAGACATTAGAGGAGATTAAAGCTGAAAACAAGGGTTTGAAAAATAGTTCAGTGGAACCAAGCACTGCTCAGCTTGGGGAAACTGACAGTCTATAAACTGATTTGAGTAAGCTGAAAATCGAGAATGATTCTTTGAGAATGAATTCATGTGAGCTCTCATCTCAAAATGAGAGATTAAATCAAGTGCTGAGCTCCTGGACTAAGTCTTCAGTTTCCTTAAATAATCTGCATGAGACCCAGAAGCCATTAAATGACAAATCTGGCTTAGGTTTCAGCTTTGGTGAAAGCAGCTCTGAGGAAACAAGTACTCAGTCAAATCTGGCTAATGATAAGTTCAGGAAATGAATTTTGTCAAAGCCAGTGTGACACATGATGTGTGTGAGTCGGTTAAGTACGACGATCAATTCACTGGACAACTGAACCATAAGGGCAAAAACGGTATTGGATACAGACTTGAGAACTGTAAGCCCAGCTGGATAACGAACAGACTTGAAGGATAAGGCAAAAGCTGTACCTAAGTAGTCTGTTACGAACCAGCAAAGGCGTGGTTCAACGAAGGGCAAATCTATATGGATAAAGGTTCAGCACAAATATGATCTGAATGGTCAAAGTACAAAGCCAAAGCTCAAAAGATCACAAAAATTTCTGCACGAACCCTTGTGGATTTCCATACTGGGAAAACTGTAAAGGTAATTCAAGTATGGGTCCCGAAAGGGGTAATCCGATCTGGACCCAAGTAAAATTGGGTAGCAAAAGTTTATTTTCGTGATTGCAGGATAACAGGTAAACATCTTCTAGACAGTGGATTTGCAAGGCACATGACTGGAAATCCAAATCTGCTATCAGATCTGACGCCACACAAAGGACCAAATTGTATTTGGCGACAATTCACACGGTAACACTGTGGGTAAGGGTAAGCTTACCCATGGTAATATCTCGATTAATGATATTCTAGTTGTTGAGAATTTGTGTTATAATCTTATCAGTATAAGTCAGCTGTGTGACAATGGTTACACAGTTAATTTTCAAAAGCACAGAATCCAGATGGGATGACAGTGTTAGTAGGAAATAGATCGTGGAATACCTATATTGTCAACTGGTCAGGGCATCTGGGATCTGAACATATTTGCCTAGCAGCGGACTCTTCCAAGAGCTGGCTCTGGCGCCAGATAATGAATCATCTAAACTTCAAAACACTTGCCAAATTGAGTAAGCTTGAATTGGTTTCTGGTATGCCCAAAATAAAATTTTCTAAAGATTTGTTCTGCGTGTCAACTGGGAAAACATATTCGTTCTACCTTTAAAAAGAAAAACGGTAATCGATCTGCCCGAAGCTTGGAGCTTTTACATATGGATCTTTTTGGTCCTATACCCATAACCAGCTTAGGGAGAACAAAATACACCCTTGTTGTTATTGATGATTTTACAAAATTTACATGAGTGTTGTTTAAAATCAAAGATCAGACCGTTGACCAGTTTATAAAGCTTTTAAAACATTTACAAAATGAAAAATCTCGTACTGTCAATCGGATAAGGAGTGATCGAGGTACTGAGTTTTTAAATAAAAAATTATCCTCTTATCTGGAAGAAATTGGAATTAAGCATGAGATTTCAACAGCTAGAACTCCTCAGCGGAACGGGTTAGCTGAGAGGAGAAACCGTACTTTAAAAGAAGCTGCTCGAACTATGATTGCTGATTCCGGCATTTCTAAAAAATTCTGGGCAGAAGCAGTTAACACAGCTTGCTACACTCAAAACAGATCTATGATTAACACAATTCATGGTGTAATCCATATGAGATCTGGAGTGGCAAGAAACCTGACATATCTTATTTCAGGGTGTTTGGATGCAGATGTTTCATTCACAATAATGGCAAAAAGCATTTAACTACTTTCTATGCAAAATCTGATGCAAGTTTGTTTCTTGGATACTCAGCCGTGAGCAAAGCTTACAAAGTGTTTAACAACCGGAGCTTTACGGTTGAAGAATCAGATCATGTGGTCTTTGATGAAACCAGCTTTCGTTCCAACTCATCTGCGATCCTAAATGATTTGTGCACACGTCTGGAATCAACCAGCTTAGATGAATCAAGTGATGACGTGCCACAGATTCGACATTCAGTTGATAACCAGCCAGCACTGGACGTTCCACACGATGACATCCCTACTGAGCAAGCAGATCTGACAGGTAACATAGAAGTCATTGATTTGACTAATGTTGACCTAGTGCAGGAACAGATGTCAACCAGTGTGCCAGATGCGAGTATTGGAACAACCGTTGCAGAAGATGCTGCTATTGGTGCAGTGGCGAATCAGGATCCAGATCTCGGGACGCAGTGGAAGAATTAAAAATTTGGAGCCCGGGAATGGTCAATACACATATACAATAATCAAAACATTCATAGAATGTTCAGAAGGTACCTTGATGGCATCTTGGCGCTTGGATCCGACCAATTCCATGAGGGAATTGGCACTTAAACAGTTGAACGGCTGGATCGACGTCTAATCCGGTCCACGACTAGAATCTCGACTCCTTCGCCGGTTTGCACTAGAAAACCGACGAAAAATTCACGTACGAAATCTCCTCGACGAGATGGTCGAAACAAATTTTGACGGCAGCGGTGGGTGACAGCGGCGTCGGCGATGGAGAGGGAAGAAGAGAGAGGAGAGAAGTTTGCTGAATAGCTTTTGGTGTTTTTCTTTCTCTCTTGAAAGTGTCTCCTTAATTCCATATTTATAGATTGAGGGATAGAGTTTCATTTGAACAAAACAGTGGACATTCGGTTCAACTCAAACAGTGAACATTCGATTCAAGTCGAACTATGAACATTCGGTTTGACTCCCTCAATTTTGGTCTCATCATAATCCCGATCGATGATCAGATATCATCTATGTGCTCATTTTACAAAACTGATCATTATGATGCAAAATCAAATTTTCGGACCACTAAATCTATATATGACATGTTTACTCTCATTAGCTAAATATGGAAGTGCTACTCCCTTGGCTAACTTTAGGAAGTCATACTCCCAACCTTCCTCCTACTATACTCAACACATTGAGTACAATATCCGTAAGAGAATTGGGAAACTAGTACTTGTGTGACCCTCAATGGTTCAGGGATACAACTAGCCTTGGGCTCACAATATTTGTGACTCCAAAACCACATTTTCGGACTTACCCATCGAATCATGGTAAAGCGTCTAGCAACAGCGCCCCATGATCCCCTAGGTATCACTGATAGTGCCTGCAAGAACCAGTCGGTCATGGTTAGCGTACAGTACGGTCCTTTCAACTCATATATCCCGATCTGATCAATGAACATTGGTAAATCGAAAGTCGCTAGAGATCCAATAACCATGCATACATCTTGGAGATCAAATAGTGACATAACATGTGTTACTAGGTAAACCCATTTACCTAAAACACATCTAGTACTCTGGCCAGAGATTTGTCACACTATTATCTCCTCAGATAGCATAGGATATCCATGCACAAGGGCGAGCGGTGAATCCTTGACAACGAATCATCGAATCCTACATGCATCGGGACCTCACCCAACCCCGCCACTTGATGACCCCAACTGAGTCGGTAAACGGGTCAAAGTGATGCACCTATCATGTAGAGTCTCAATGACGTTTCAAGCAATAAGGACTAATCTGTACAACCAAGACCTCGGACTTAATCCACTCGACAATTGATAACCACTTGAAAAGTGCAAACGAGGGTAGTTCGATAGATCACCAGGTCACTATCCATCTGCATGCTCAGAACATCACTTTGTTCCCTACCAATGAAACATGGTACTTCACATCGCAGATGCTAGTCTCAAGCTCGGGTGGCCCTTATCCTCTTTTGGACGGCCCAATCGAATAGGAACAGGTTTAGATTACACAGTGACAATTAGATGTGTTTAATGATAGCCATCAATTCCACTATCACATCTAACATACACTATAGTGCATTCAAGCAAACGAGGGTAGTTCGATAGATCACCAGGTCACTATCCATCTGCATGCTCAGACATCACTTGTCCCTACCATGAAACATGGTACTTCACATCGCAGATGCTAGTCTCAAGCTCGGGTGGCCCTTATCCTCTTTTGGACGGCCCAATCGAATAGGAACAGGTTTAGATTACACAGTGACAATTAGATGTGTTTAATGATAGCCATCAATTCCACTATCACATCTAACATACACTATAGTGCATTCAAGGTCTTTATCCAACAATTGTAATCATAATAATGAAGATAAAGAATGCCATAAAAGAATGCGAATTTCATAAATAAAGATCGTTTTACATAGAGTCAACAAGAACCCACATGCCACAAGTTGGCTAGTTGGGCACCTACTCTAACAGCTGCGCAAGCATATTCTACAATACATAAATTGGGATCAAGACCAGCTTCAGATACACAAGCTATCAACGAAAATTATCAATTGGTATCTGATGAAGCGATTCAACCAGATATCAAAGCAGAAAAGGTGCAAATCCAATCGGATCTGATCTCCGATGGAATAGAAATCATCCACCTGAGCAGTTCATAGGTAATGTAAACTCTCCTGTTCGCACACAAGGCTAGCTAATGCATGAGTATTTCAATTCAGCATTCATTTCTCATATAGAACCAAAGCTGATAGAAGAAGCCTTAGCAGAATCGATCTGAATAGATGCTATGAAAGATGAACTTAGCCAATTTAAGAGAAAAAATGTTTGGCAGTTAGTTCCTCGACCTACTAATCATTCAGTGATAGGAACTAAATGGGTCTTTGGTACAAGATGAATGAGGATGGTGTTGTAATTAGAAAAAAAGCTAGATTGGTAGCTCAAGTTTTAGACAACTAGAAGGAATAGATTTTGATGAAACCTTCACTCCATTAGCTAAATTAGAAACCATCCTCATATTTCTTGCATGTGCTGCATAAAAAGACTTCAAAGTCTTTCAAATGGATGTAAAGAGTGCCTTTCTTAATATTATCTTAACTGAGGAAGTGTATGTTGCACAACCTCCCGACTTCGTGAAGCATAAATATCCAGATCACGTCTATAAAGTAGATAAAGCTCTATATGGGTTGAAGAAATCACCCAGAGCCTGGTATGAAACACTATCTAAATTTCTGATTGATCATGACTTTGTGATAGTCACCATTGATAAGACTTTATTCAAATTTATCAAGAATGATCATGTTCTATTGGTACAAATATATGTTAATGATATTATCTTTGGGTCAACTAACCCCAAATTGTGCCAGAAGTTCTCTAAGTTTATGAAGGACAAATTCGAGATGAGCATGTTGGGAGAGCTGACGTTCTTTCTGGGTTTACAAGTTAGACAGCTTGAGAATGGTATATTCATCAATCAAGTTAAGTACACGAAATAACTGCTGAAGAAATATGAAATGGACAATTTAACTGCTGAAGAAATATGAAATGGACAATTGTTCAGCAGCAGCAACCCCGATGAGTGCTTCAATAAAATTGGATAAAGATGAAGCTGGAACTGCAATTGAGGTATCATTGTATCGTGGTATTATTGGCGCACTGCTTTAGTTAACTGCTAGCAGACCAGAAATCATGTTTGTTGTCTGTATGTGTGCTAGATTTCATGCTGATCCTAAACAATCGCATTACATTGCAGTAAAGAGGATCTTAAAATATTTAAAAGGAACTTCCAATGTGGGTCTTTGGTACCCAAAGAATCCAGTTTTCAACTAATCGGTTACAGTGATGTAGATTACGCAGGTTGTAGGGTTGATAGGCAAAGCACAAGTGGTACTTGTAATTTTTGGGAGATCGACTAATTTCCTGGTATAGTAAGAAGCAGACATCAATTGCTACATCAACAGCTGAAGCAGAGTATCTAGCAGCTGGAAGTTGCTGTGATCGGATCTTATGGATTCAACATCAGCTTCGAGACTACGGCATTGATGCTTCTGAAGCTCCTATTTTCTGTGACAATACCAGTGCGATAGCTATCACTCAGAACCCTGTGCTGCATTAAAGAACAAAGCACATAGACATAAGGCATCATTTTATAAGAGATCACGTGCTCAAGAAGGACGTCCGGCTGGAGTATGTGTCAACGGATCAGCAAGTTGCTGATATATTCACAAAGCCTCTACCAGACGTTAAGTTTTCGTATTTTCAAAACATTCTTGGTCTCTTAGACTTGCCTTAATCTATGACTGTGCTAAAATTTTGCAGGTTGAACAGCTTTTGTTTACTTCAGATTTGGGTCTTATGTTCAGGGAGAAGGAGGAGAACTTCAGATTTGGTAAAAATCAGCGTTGGAAGAACCTCAGCTTTAGGGGGAATAACATATCTGAGTTAATAAGTGCTGAGTCAGCTGAATGCGTGAGATCTAAATCTATTCAGATTTCACGTATATACAGTTGATGCTTATATGTGATCAGATCTGACAGTACCCCAACTGATACATTAAAATATCAACGGTTGTGACGTGTTTTTAAAATGGCACCTCTTTTTACTTTTTCACCCTCGTGGTTAAAATTTCAAAATCATTTCAAAATCTGATCGCGCCATCGTATGATTGACACGTGTATTGTCATCATGCGAAATGTCACATCCACATTGTTAACGCGTACTGTTTCGTATTTCGTTCTTTCTCTTTTATACGTATTTTTTCGATTTTATATAACATTTACCTTGCGCAAAATTACTCTCGTGTTTTCTAGTGATCTTGCTTTTGCAGATTATCTTCGCATTCTTCGTCGCTATTTTCTTCGATCAATAAACATCAATGGCCGTGATGGTCCCAGAAATAGGATCAATATGCGTATAGGAGTTCAGAAGGGGGGGGGGTTGAATGAACTCCTTTCGATTTTAGATTTTCGAAACTCTTTTAAACTGTTTTACAAGTACTGCTTAACTTAAGTTTGAGTTACCAAACTTAAGGGTCTCAGTTTTATGCAAATCTCTTGGCCAAAAAAAATAGTGCGGAAAGAGGACAATCGATTTGTGAACAGATAAACAGTAAATAAATTGCTGAATTTAAAAGATAAGAGTTCAGGGATTTGTTTCTGGAAGTTCGGACTTCAATGTCCTACGTCTCCCCTTCTTCCTCCTCGGAAGGTATCACTAGAAGATTTGATGCAAGTAGCCTTTCTACAAACACCCAATCACACAAGCCTCACTTGTATGAACTCCTAGACTCACTAACTTCACACGCAGACGTTGCTGCTGGTTACAAGTAACGAAATGATATTTTTGAACTGCTTCACAAAGCCAGTTCGTTACGGACTCAATATATATGACAATGAATACAATTTCTGAGTACTGTAAGATTCTATGGTTTCTAAAACAAAGAAACTCGATTCAACAAGATGAACCAGAGAATGGACTCAAAGGTTTGTCTATGAATCACAACAGTAGTGTACTTCGAGTCTTGTGAGCTTTTTGAATATCTTCAACAGATAGAAAGCTCTGATTATTTTGACAGCGTGACCGCAATGATAATGAGAGTGAAGTATGGTTTCTTCAAACCAGCTTCTGCTATTTATAGGCTTCGACTTCAACGGTCATTAAATTCTTCAAAGGAAATAAATCCCGTTTGAATTTCTGTCAAATTTGTACACCGTAATTCCTGCTCCACCAAGAGGCAAGTCGCACAATGTCAGAGCAAATTTGGCGTTGTACCATAATTTGTGAAAAACTCCGTAAACCGCTCTCTGAGATAGTGTACTATTTACCAAGAATAGTACTGATACTGTTCCCTCAATTAATGGTATATGTACGATTCAATCTTCGCCCTTGATTTTTTCTGATATGAACGTTTGAATCGATTCATAGTTCGCGCAACTACTGAAGACTTGAATCTTTGATAGGTGTACAACTGCTGATGGCTTCAACGACTGACGATATGCACCAGCTGGTCGCTTGAAACATTTTACTTCAAAAAGTATCGGCTGGTCCAAGATCACTGTAGCTACCTGCTGGTATTCCTTATCGCAAAAAGCATCTACTGAATCTTAGCGCGAGGCAAAACGCTGTCGTATCTATTTATCCAAACGACATCATTTATCTTCCACTAATATTAAGTTCCATCGACTGGTAAGCAATCCACTGTAGCTATCTACTGATTTTTCTGTAGCCATCTGCTGAATTTTACTGTAGCTACCTGCTGAATTATCAACGCAAACTACAATGACTAAGAATATAGCGCTAGATCAAAACGCTGTCGTTTCAACTTATTTGAACGCTGTCGTTTTGACTAATCCAAACGCTGTCGTTTTGTATTCCTTAACAAAACACGCTCTCTCTCGATTGCTTGCGCCTGCTGATTGCTAATCATTTGCTGATTCTTCTGAAAATACCATCTGCTGAAAATCAACTATCACTGTTAATATCACCAACTGATCCACTGTGAAATTGTGACGGCTGATTTGTCCAATAGCAACTAGTCTTATTTTTTTATTACCAAAACTAATAAATTTTATCCTAACAATTTACCCCTTTTTGGTGATGACAAAACTTAGCAGCCGAGAAAAATAAATATGCAGAGATAAATTGCACACGGACTGCTGG
The DNA here is from genome assembly GCA_001598015.1 of Dorcoceras hygrometricum. Taxonomy (NCBI): domain Eukaryota; kingdom Viridiplantae; phylum Streptophyta; class Magnoliopsida; order Lamiales; family Gesneriaceae; genus Dorcoceras; species Dorcoceras hygrometricum. The sequence goes on from KV010003.1 coordinate 112,866, forward strand.
AATCAAATTTCATTAATAAGAACCTTGTACATAAGATTTGTACAAAAGAAATTAACCCTAAGTCTGTCCTAGTATCTCCTTCTTTTGCTTGATCCACTCAGCCTTATGATTCTTCTTTGTCTTTCTCTTTCTATTTCCACTTCTGCTTGACGTCTATCTGCCTCACGAATTCTTTCCGCGGTTTCTTCCAAACTGATAGATTGTCCACTCTCTAGATTTTGAACAGTAGAAGGAGGAGGTTGGGGGCGGCTGCTACTACCTTCCCCATTTTTGGCATCACCGCCTCTAATATAGTCGACGAGATCACCAATCTAGGTGGAGAGGCTTAGAAGATCCGCTGCTATTTTGGCTTGGAAGTCTAATTGTTCGCTTCTTATAGCAGCAACCTGCCCGTCCAGTAGAAGAATTTTAGCATCAAGCGCGTTGATCGCCCTCCTGATTTCCAGTGAATCTGTACCAGAAGTGACGCCCTGTGCCAAAACAGCTTTCTTTACATCATTCAAGTGCATTTTCTAGACATCACTCAAAGTATGGGCACCTTGACAAACACTGTTAATCAATTTGCGTGCGTTGGCATCTTGATCGAGTAGAGTGTCGTGAAGGCCTCTTTAAAGAGTATGGAGCTTCGATAGAATCGCACTGTTAGAATCATCAACACGTTGTAGTAAGAAAGCTCGGAGATCATCAACTGCCTCAACAAACTCAGTGCGACCAATCGGCAAAGATGTCTGAATATCAGCAGTATCAATCAACGGAATATCATCTTTATCAAAGTGCATAGGCTCATCGGATCTGGAAGAGGAGGCAGATTGCTCATCTAATAACTGTATATGAGAAGCAACTGACGAATAAAAAGATCTATGTACATGGCGCAATGCTGTTCTTTCCAAAGCAATGAAAGAAAGAAAATCTATAATATCTACTGAAGGTAACCAACTGAACACACTGTAATTAATAAATACTGAACAAAACTGAGAAACTCTGATTGCAAAAACCGGAGACTGGCGAGGAGCAACTCGAAAAACTTGTTCACCCACTGGCAATCCTCTACAAAAATTCACAGAACCAACTGGGAGTAGTCTCCTCGAGCTACAGAATGCAACAACTTCTAAACATACATCTGCTCATCTTTTCTTTATCAATCTGAAAAATTACTCACCGAAGGGAGAGTGTCATCATATTGGCACTGGCGATGGACTTCACACGAAATAATTGGCCTGGGAATTTTCACCCACTTGTCAGCGCATGGTTCAATGACCCAAGTCCCATTAACCCTTATCATTGTTCTTATCCATCAGGAGGACCGAGTGTTTGTGTTTGAACGGGCGATAACGGCACCTCAATCTCGTGGGCTAACCTAAAAAATCTTAGAACAACAAGTCTTCTTCCAAAAAAAATAAGTGAAGATCTGAAAGCAAATCTATCACTCTTAGATCAACTGCTGAAGAACCTTGGCCAGGACAAAATTCTTCTTCCATGAATCCAAGAAATTTCGCACCAAAACTGCTCGGTACTTCAACAAAGTATATTGCTTCCTGGCAAGTGCTACGTGGATATTCTCTGTTTCTCCCCAAAGCAGGACTTGTTCCCCTTTCGTCGATATCCCTTCGAGATTCATAGTTGCCAATTTCTTAAAGCTAAAAGAATTAAAGAATTGATCAACATCATCTATCACTTGGGCACACAAATTTACGAGCATGTCAATATCTGCACAAATCAAAGAAAAATGCTCCTTGGCCGGATTGCCCTTTACTGGGTCTTTCTCCACCAAAATGGTCTTTTCTTTATTGTCAGCAGGAACTTTAGGAAGGCTGTTGAGAAACCAAGTCCTCTCATCAACTTCGGTAATCTTTATCTCTTTACCCATTATGATCTTGGTAATTTCCATGCCAGCAGAAAGCAATGAAACATCAACTTGAATTGTCAGAAGAATGTCTTCCAGTGACTTCTGCTCATCGACATCGAGCAAGTCATCATTTGTTTTCTGAACCACAGGTTCCTCCTCTGAACACTGTACCTACTGGTCTCCACCAGTAGTACCAACATCCATGGTTTCTGCTCCTTCATCATTTCGGAGCATTTCATCAAGAGCACTATCGAACCATGTTGCTGCTCTATCACTTGATTTATCATCCTTATCAGCTGAAATTGAATCCAAATGGTGTGGAACTTGATTGATAACAGTGTCTGGATCATTGACAAATAATAAGTCTTTGTCAGCAGCTGCTTCACTCACTTCACCAACTGGTTCAACTGCTGCTGCTGATCTAAAAACTGGTCTCTCAGCTTTGATTTCTTCATCAGTATCATCAGGAGTTGTAACTATTCGTTCAGCAGCCCACTTGGCAATAAGTTCGTCATGTGAAAGATCAAACCACTGTCTCTCCTCGTTTGTATCAGCTGGTTTATCCATATCAGCAGAGGTATCAATTTCAGCAGCAACCTCCTCAACACCAACTTCACCAGTGACCTTGTCAACTGGTTGATCAGTAGAGATATCTTACTCTGCTGCTGGTTGCTCAGCAGTAGGTACACCAGCAGATGCCTCAACCATTTGTATGGGCACAGCCTCTTGTGCTACTGCCACCATCTCCAAGGTAGAATGAGAAGTAACAGATTTCTTCTTTATTGTTCTATTCTTTTTAGCCACTGTTACTCCAACATCAGCAGCATGTCTTTTCTTCGAGGCAGCCTTTGGCTTGGGTGCCCCAGTAGCTTCCTCTGCACCAGATTTATCATTAAGAGAGACAAATCGGTGCACAGTCTTGTCAGTGAGGATTTTTCAAGCAGGAAACTCTGAAGATTCGCCTAATTCCAGATTTGGAATATTCTCCAGCAGAAGACTTATTTGAACAGCGAAGCCCTTGGCTTGCTTAGACCCTGGAGTCACCATTTTCTTACGAGTGCTGAACAAAATTCTGGCCCAGTTCATCCATACTCCAGAAACAACTGCTGTCACCAACGAAAACTTCTCTACTGTAATGGCGTTGAAAGACCCTGCCTTCACGGAAATAGTTTTCGCCATGATAGTCGCAGAGAAGGAGATAATGGATCTTCATTTGGCTCTTCAACCCTGACAAAATCACTGGCTCTCCCGTCATAGAAACGATGCTCTTAGCATCAAAAATTTTGTCCTTGGGCATTTCTGACACATCTTCCAAACCATCCACGGGCATCTCAAACATCTCCGCAAACCATTCCTCAGAAATTTCTACCAACTGTCCAGCCACTGTACTGATTATCACCCCATCGCGAACTGACGCGTTCTCAAAGAAATCAACCAAGGCAGTTTGATAGACGACTTCCGGACAACCCAGGAATCCCTCAGGACCAGAGGCTATTAGAGCTGGAAACAATGAAACCATACCTGGATCGTTCATGGCGAGAACAGATGCAAAGTCGATATGCTGAGAGTTGCTGTAGAACGAAGAAGCCATTTCTGAATGTAGATTGTCGAAAAGAACACCTGTAAAATCTTTGCAGTAGAGAGTACGCACAAGAGAGATATGCGAGAGAAAACAAAATGCAACGTAAAAGAGAATGAAGAGATACACGCGGTAAATAAGTAAAGAATGCGAAGAGTTTTTGGAGAGAGAAGATTTAGATGTGACATTTCGCATGGTAACAACACGTGTCAACCATCCGTTAGCGTGTACACTGTTGGAAATGATTTGAAAAATTTTCAAACTATTTTGATCGTACGGTGTAAAATATTTTCCAAAATTTTAATCAATCAAAGTACAAAGATAGATAGATTCGCGCCAATGTTATAAAGTCACAACTGGTACAGTAAATGTAAGAACATTACTGCTGGTTTAATATTTCGTTGAGGGTGGCAAGAGCTGGTCACAAATATGTTAGAGTAGATGTCCAACTAGCCAACTTGTGGCGTGTGGGTTTATAGACTCTTGTATATGACAGTTATGACAGCTATCATGAAACACATCTAATAGTCACTGTGTATTCTGAATTAGTTCCTAGTCGATTGGGCCGTCAAAATGAGGATAAGGCCGCCCGAGCTCGAGACTAGTATCTGCGATGCGAAGTACCATGTTTCATTGGTAGGGAACATTGTGATGTTCTAAGCGTGCATATAGATAGTGACCTGGTGATCTATCAAACTACCCTCGTTCGGACTTTCCAAGTGGTTACCATTTGTCGAGTGGATAAGTCCGAGGTCTTGGTTGTACTGATTAGTCCTCACGACTCGAAACGTCATTGAGACTCTACATGATAGGTGTCTCACTTTGACCCGTTTGCCGACTCACTTGGAGTCATTAGGCCGCGGGATTGGGTGAGATCCCGATGCATGTAGGACTCGATGCATCGTTGTCGAGGATTCACCGCTCGCTTACATGTGTGGATATCCTATGCTATCTGAGGGGATAATAGTGTATAAATCTCTGGCCAGAGTACTAGAAGTGTTTTAGGTAAATGGGTTTACCTAGTTACACTCGTGATGTCACTATTCGATCTCCAAGATGTATGCATAGCTATCGGATCTTTAGCGACTCTCGATTTACCAATGGTCGTTGATGTGATCGGGATATATGGATTGAAAGGACCGTACTGTACTCTAACCACGCCCAACTGGTTCTTGCAGGCACTATCAGTGATACCTAGGGGATCATGGCACGATGTTGCTAGGCGCTTTACCATGATCCGTTGGGCAAGTCTGAAATTGTGATTTCGGAGCCGCAATGGTTGTGGGCCCACGGCTAGCTGTATCCCTGAACCATTGAGGGTCACACAAGTACTGGATTCGTGAACTGAGCTCAATGTGTTGAGAATATGAGGAGAATTTTAGGGAGTGCGACTTCCTAAAAGTCAACAGGGGTCAAATTGCGATTTCCCGCTGTTGAGGTGTAAAACTGTCATTTTGGACTAAGTAATCTGAAAAATTATTTTCGCATCATAATATTCAGTTTTGGAAACTGAGTCGATCGGTCCGATCTGATCGTCGAACGGAATTATGATGAATCCACGGTGTTGGTCCCTGTTTTTCAAAGGAAACTAGCAGCCGCTGATTTAAAATGAGCGATTAAATATTTTCGCGCTGCTTGGAGCTGCAATAGCTCAAGGTTCTTGAACATCTAAAATAAACAGAGCACTGGAGACAGATCTGGTGTGATTTAAAAATCATGCGGAAAATACCAGAACTGAATCCTTTATTTTAAAACAACTCAAACAGATTTATGTACAACATAAATCTGTTTGAGACTTGTGCAAGTGCTGAACTGAGTGCGTGAAAACTGAACGTGCAAGTGTGTTAAATGTATGCGAGTGAGTGCTGAAATATAAGAAAGTGCTGAATGCAAGTGCTGAACTATATGCGATGCTAAATAAATGCGAGTGCTAAAAGCTTAAAGAAGTGGACCGATACACAGCAGATTTGTTTCTGGAAGTTCGGACCTCAATGTCCTACATCTCCCCTTCTTCCAC
>KV010003.1:124400-135760 GCA_001598015.1 Dorcoceras hygrometricum
CTGGTCTGAATTCTTTTAGGGTTTGGTTCGGGGCTGTCCCGGGCAGCCCGTGAAGTTTTTCGGGCCGGTATGCGATGTCGGGCCCGGTTTTGATCGATTTTGAAATTTTAAGTTTTTGGGCCTAAAATTGTTTTAAACCCAATTTGATACAATTAAAATTAGTAAAATGTGATTTTAATTATGAAATGTGATTTTGTAATAAAATATGATTTTGTTGATTAAAATTTGTTTTATCGGCAAAATGCGATTTTATTATAAAATACGATTTCGTAATTAGAATATGATTTTACGATAAATAATTAGATTATTTAAATTATGCATGTTAATTAGATTAATTGCATGATTGGGGTGATCGAGAGCCGTCCCCAATGTTTTAGGTGTATGCTTTAGGTTTTTATGATTTCGGTTGTAATATTGTTGATTATCATTTTATAAAAGTGGGTCTGTTTGTGGCCCGTTCCCACCCCTTAAAATGTATCCCTTATGTGTAATGGAAATTTATTGTAAATTACTAGACTTAGTGGGAGGACTTTTGAAGATGGTGGGCACGATGACGATTAAAGATATGGAAGATCGAAGCTCTGTAAAACCGGAAGCAAATGTAATAGGATTGCATTGCATATTGCATTTCACCTAGGATTGGATTGGACCCAGGTCCGAGATTGGCAACCACGGACCGCCTAGCTCTCGCGATCGATCATCCCAATGTTTATATATGTGATATATAGTTAATTGAATCCGCATGTTTTAAATATGATTTAAAATATATTGCATGAGACCAAAATTTTCAAAAATAAAATCTCTCGTTTTAAATACGATTTAAAACTAATATCAAGATTAGAAGTTTATTCGATAAGCTAAAGGGAATTTAAATTTGTTTAAATTATCCCTACCTTCCATCAACAATGGGTGTACGCCGATGCTACCCGTATACATGGCCCGGCTCATATTATTGAGGGGGCTATGTATGCCGGAAAGCTGTCCACGCCATTGACAATTGTTGTGAGTCGGTTGGAACTCCCTTTAACGTTGGCTCATATTATTGGGGACGTTAAGGGGACCGTCCTTCACGACTCAACATTGATGGGTCATCTTGACATGTGATAGTAAACGGTGTCATTTTCTTTTCAGTGTAACTGCATTTATAATGTCTTCGATTAAAAACCCACTCGCTGCTATACTGGATCAACAAGTTCACCGGTTTGAACTACCAAGACTGGCTTCGAAACCTCAACATTGTGTTGGCTTCGGAGAAACTTCTTTATACGATAGAGAAGAGCCCTACGAAGGAAGCCCCTGCTGATATCAGCCCTAAGGAGCTGGTGACGCTTCAGCAATGGTGGGACGACGAGCTTAAGACTCGATGCTATCTGATGGCATCGATGTCTAACGAAATGCAACGGCGCTTTGAGAAGACAAAGTATGTTGCTGACATACTTTTTCATCTCAAGGAACTGTATGGGGAGAACTCTCGACATGAGAGGTTCACGGCTGTCAAGGAGCTTATGACGAGCCGCATGCGCGATGGGACTTCGGTCCGCGAGCATGGGGTTCGTATGATTGGGCTCGTTGAAAAGCTGTCGTGCCTTGATATCACACTTCCACACGAGCTGTCTGTGGATGTGCTTCTCCTCTCACTGCCTGCTGCATTCAACCCCTTTGTGGTCAACTTCAACATGAACAAGCTGGCAGCCACCCTTGAAGAGGTGGTTAACATGCTTGTAGTGTTCGAAGGAACCATAAAGAAGGACAAGCCCGTCCTCCTCATGGGCTCTTCTTCCTCTGCGAAGAAGTGGCCCAGACGCAAGGGTAAGAAGCGTTCTGCCCCTGCGAAGGAGGAAAAGCCCACTAAGAAGCCAAAGGCAAAGGCTTCCAAGCCGAACAAGTCTGAGGATGTTTGCCACCACTTCCACAAGCCTGGGCATTGGAGGAGGAACTGCAAGGAGTACCTCGAGCAGTTGCGAACTGCGAAAGGTATGTTCTATATCGAAATAAATATGTCTCTTAATTCGACTTCTTGGGTACTTGATACCGGATGTAGATCTCATATCTGCAATGATTTGCAGGTGATGACAAGAAGCCGACGTCTTAGAGAGGGTGAGACCCACTTGAGGCTGGGAAATGGGGCAAGAGTTGCTGCAGTAGCTATAGGAGATGTTTATTTATTTCTGTCTTCTGATTTTAAGTTGTTATTGAGAAACGTTTTATTTGTTCCCGAATTAATAAAGAACATTATTTCCGTTTCTATGCTTGATAGTGATGGATATTCTTGTATGTTTGCTAATTTGATTTGCAATATTTACAAGAATGAATGTTTGATTGGAATTGGGGAACGCGAAAACGATTTATACACCTTAAAATTAAAAGACGTTCCAACTCGCGATGTCGAAGCACATACAACAACGATTAAAAGGCACGATAACTTGAATCCAGCACAACTTTGGCACGCTAGGCTAGGTCATATTTCTCTAAGTAGGATGATCAAGTTAGTTAGGAGTGACATGTTTGATCTGTCAGACATTAACTCCCTACCGACTTGTAAGTCTTGTCTCAAGGGAAAGATGACTAAGCAACCCTTCAAGGGCAAGGGTGAGCGTGCTCAAGGCCTATTGGATTTGATCCATACTGATGTGTGCGGACCATTTAGTATTGGTACTAAATACGGTCACACATACTTAATCACCTTTACCGACGATTACTCTAGGCATGGGTACTTGTACTTGATGAAGCACAAGTCTTAATCCTTTGAAAGGTTCAAAGAATTCAAGGCTGAAGTAGAAAATCAATTAGGCAAAAGTATTAAAGCACTTCGATCTGATCGAGGTGGTGAATACTTAAGTGCTGAATTTCAAGACTATCTGAAAGGGAATGGGATTCTCGCACAGTGGACCCCTCCGGCCACACCACAGCTCAATGGTGTAGTGGAGCGTCGTAATCGGACCTTGTTGGACATGGTTCGATCTATGATGAGCTTTCAAGTTGTTGGATCTGATCCAAGAACTTTCAAGGAGGCAATTTCCGATGCTGATTCTAATTTATGGCTTGAAGCAATGCAGTCTGATTTTGACTCAATGCATGCGAACCAAGTTTGGACTCTTGTTAACCCTCCCGAAGGAATTGTTCCTATTGGGTGTAAATGGGTATACAAGAGGAAACTTGGGCCTGATGGTAAGTTAATGACCTACAAGGTACGACTGGTCGCGAAAGGTTACACTCAAAGGCAAGGTGTTGACTATGATGAAACCTTCTCGCCAGTCGCAATGTTCAAGTCAATTAGAATCTTATTAGCCATAGCCGCATGGTACGACTATGAGATATGGCAAATGGATGTGAAAACTGCGTCCTTAATGGAAACATTAAGGAAGAGATCTATATGACGTAGCCTGAGGGTTTCACATCTGTTGGAAGCGAGCATAAGGTATGCAAGCTTCAGAGATCGATCTACGGTCTCAAACAAGCATCACGAAGTTGGAACCTGAGATTCGATTAAACAATTAAGGAATTTGGTTTCATCAAGAATCCCGAGGAGCCATGTGTTTATAAGAAGGTAGTTAAGAGCGCTGTGACATTCCTCGTACTTTATGTTGATGACATTCTAATCATTGGGAATGATGTAGGAATGCTGCAATCAACTAAAGTCTGGTTGTCTAGTAGATTTTCGATGAAGGACATGGGTGAAGCATCCTATATTCTTGGAATACAGATCTATCGAGATAGATCTAAACGGATGCTCGGACTCACCCAAGCCACCTACATCGATACCATACTTAAGAGGTTCTCTATGGAAGAGTCCAAGAGAGGACACCGTTGATGACATTCTAATCATTGGGAATGATGTAGGAATGCTGCAATCAACTAAAGTCTGGTTGTCTAGTAGATTTTCGATGAAGGACATGGGTGAAGCATCCTATATTCTTGGAATACAGATCTATCGAGATAGATCTAAACGGATGCTCGGACTCACCCAAGCCACCTACATCGATACCATACTTAAGAGGTTCTCTATGGAAGAGTCCAAGAGAGGACACCTACCTATGTGCCACGGGGTCACTCTATCTAAGTCTATGTGTCCAAAGACTGATGAGGAGATAGAGAGTATGACACGTGTGCCATATGCCTCGACAATAGGTAGCATTATGTATGGCATGATCTCGACTAGACTGGATGTCGCATATGCTCTGAGTGTCACGAGCCGCTACCAGGCCAACCCCGGCCAATTGCATTGGAAGGCTGTGAAGGATATTCTTAAGTACTTGCGAAGGACTAAGAAAATGTTCATGGTCTATGGGGTGGTGAACTGAAACTGGAAGGCTACACTGATTCTAGCTTCCAGTGTGACGTGGATGATTCGAAGTCAACCTCTGGATTTGTATTCATGCTCAATGGTGGTGCTGTCTCTTGGAAGAGTTCCAAGCAAGACACCATCGCGGATTCAACCATTGAGGTTGAGTACATCGCATCATCAGCTGCTGCTAAGGAGGTGGTTTGGATAAGGAATTTCGTCCAAGAGTTGGGCTTCATTCCTAATGGAGTTGGTCCAGTCCCGGTGTACTGCGACAACACGGGTGCCGTTGCTCAAGCAAAGGAGCCTAGGTCTCACCAAAGATCCAAACATATACTGAGGAAATACCACATAATCCGGGATATTGTGGCTAGAGGTGACATAGCAGTTGAGAGAGTCGCCTGACAACGTTGTTGATCCACTTACGAAGCCCTTGCCAGGACCGTTGTTTGAAAAACATCGCGAAACAATGGGACTGCGTCGGATGAGTAGTTGGCTTTAGGGCAAGTGGGAGATTGTTAGAGTAGATGCCCAACTAGCCAACTTGTGGCGTGTGGGTTTATAGACTCTTGTATATGACAGTCTTTATATATGATATTCGCATTTGTTTACGGCATTCTTTATCTTCATTATGTTTATATAATGTTAACAATTGTGTTGGATAAAGACCTAGAATTCACCATAGTGTAAGTTAGATGTGATAGTGCGTATGACGGCTATCATGAAACACATCTAATAGTCACTGTGTATTCTGAATTAGTTCCTAGTCGATTGGGCAGTCAAAATGAGGATAAGGCCGCCCGAGATCGAGACTAGTATCTGTGATGCGAAGTACCATGTTTCATTGGTAGGGAACATTGTGATGTTCTAAGCGTGCAGATAGATAGTGACCTGGTGATCTATCGAACTACCCTCGTTCGGACTTTCCAAGTGGTTACCATTTGTCGAGTGGATAAGTCCGAGGTCTTGGTTGTACTGATTAGTCCTCACGACTCGAAACGTCATTGAGACTCTACATGATAGGCGTCTCACTTTGACCCGTTTGCCGACTCACTTGGAGTCATTAGGCGTCGGGATTGGGTGAGATCCCGATGCATGTAAGAGTCGATACATCGTTGTCGAGGATTCACCGCTCGCTTACATGCGTGGATATCCTATGCTATCTGAGAGGATAATAGTGTATAAATCTCTGCCAGAGTACTAGAAGTGTTTTAGGTAAATGGATTTACCTAGTTACACTCGCGATGTCACTATTCGATCTCCAAGATGTATGCATAGCTATCGGATCTTTAGCGACTCTCGATTTACCAATGGTCGTTGATCTGATCGGGATATATGGATTGAAAGGACCATACTGTATGCTAACCACGACCAACTGATTCTTGCAGGCACTATCAGTGATACCTAGGGGATCATGGCGCGATGTTGCTTGGCGCTTTACCATGATCCGTTGGGCAAGTCCGAAATTGTGATTTCGGAGCCGCAATGGTAGTGGGCCCACGGCTAGCTGTATCCCTGAACCATTGAGGGTCACACAAGTACTGGATTCGTGATTCCTGCACGTAAACTAAGCTCAATGTGTTGAGCATATGAGGAGAATTTTAGGGAGTGCGACTTCCTAAAGTCAACAGGGGTCAAATTGCGATTTTCCGCTGTTGAGGGGAAAAACTGTCATTTTGGACTAAGTAATCTGAAAAATTGTTTTCACATCATAATATTCAGTTTTGTAAACTGAGTCGAATGGTCCGATCTGATCGTCGATCGGAATTATGATGAAGCCACGGTGGTATGGTTGAAACTAATGTTCATACGGACCTGGGCCCGCCCCAGGTCCATTGGGCTAGTGAAAGCCCATCATTGGTCTACTTATGCTAGACCTAGGGCTTCACACAAGGGATCACTCTCAACCCTAGCCTCCATCACACACGGCCTCCCCCCACCTCCTCTTGCACACGCCGCCATCGGCCCTCCCATGCGCCGCCGCCGGCCGCCGCCTCTCGTCGTCTTCTACGTGATCGGACTTGTTTCGATCACTGCGACGAGGTGATTCCGTTCGTGATAAAATCCATCAGCCTTCTAGTGCAGGCTGATCGGAGGAAGATCAATTCCGGTCGTGGACCTGATTAGACGTAATCTACCGCCGCCTACAGTGAAGTGCCGGTTTCCTCGTGAAACTGGTCGGAGCCAGGCGCCTAGACGCCAGCAAGGTAACAATCAAAGAACCCTCTATGAATGGTTTGTTGATTTGTTTTATTGTATTGAACGTTTCCTGGTGCTAATTTTAAACTTCCGCTGCGCCGCCGGGAGACGGGATCTGGATCGGCCACCGCTTTCCCAACAAAATAAGCATCAGCTGTATATATGTAACAACTGAGTGTGTCCAGTCATTACATATTCATGACTTCATGCCTAACAATCCAGCTCTTGGTTCCCCCTACGGCTGATAATTTCCAATGCGAGAGGCTTATTTCAGCTGATAGTCTTATCGTTCCCCCTGAACAAAAGACTTACAGCTGATTTAAGCAATAGCTAACAACCTGCAAAATGCGTTAGTCACAAGCAATCAGACTACGGCTGATAATTTCCAATGCGAGAGGCTTATTTCAGCTGATAGTCTTATCGTTCCCCCTGAACAAAAGACTTACAGATGATTTAAGCAATAGCTAACAACCTGCAAAATGCGTTAGTCCATAAGAAATCAGGGCAATTCAAGAAGACCTAAGATGTTTCTGAAATAAGAAAACTTAGCGTCTGGTAGAGGCTTTGTGAAGATATCAGCAACTTGCTGGTCAATCGACACATGCTCCAGCCGGACGTCCTTCTTTAGCACTTGGTCTCTTATAAAATGATGCCTGATGTCAATTTGCTTGGTTCTTGAATGCAGCACAGGATTTTGGGTGATCGTGATGGCACTGGTATTGTCAAAGAGAATAGGCGCTTCAGAAGCATCAACTCCATAGTCCTTCAGCTGATATTGAATCCATAATATTTGAGCACAGCAACTACCATCTGCTAGATACTCTGCTTCAGCTGTTGACGTGGCAATTGACGTCTGCTTCTTACTAAACCAGAAAATCAGTCGATCCCCTAAAAATTGACAAGTCCCACTTGTGCTTCTTCGATCAATCCTACAACCTGCGTAATCTTCATCACTATAACCAATTAGTTGAAAGCCTGATTCTTTGGGATACCAAAGACCCACGTTGGAAGTACCCTTCAAATATTTTAATATTCGCTTTACAGCAATGTAATGCGATTGCTTTGGCTCTGCTTGGAATCTAGCACACATACAGACATCAAACATGATGTCTGGTCTGCTAGCAGTCAAATATAGCAAAGAGCCTATAATACCATGATACATTGATACCTCGATGGCAGTTCCAGCTTCATCTTTGTCGAGTTTTATTGTTGAGCTCATGGGAGTCGCTGCTGCTGAACTATTTTCCATTCCAAATTTCTTCAGCAGTTCTTTTGTATATTTCTCCTGGTTGATGAATATACCATTCTCCAACTGGCAAACTTGTAAGCCCAAAAATAACGTCAGCTCCCCCATCATACTCATCTCGAACTTATCCTACATCAACTTAGAAAACGTTTTTACCAGCTTGGGGTTAGATGACCCAAAGATAATGTCATCGACATATATTTGCACTAACAGAATATGGTCATCTTTAACAAACTTAAACAATATCTTATCCACTGTGCCTATAGTGAATTGATGCTCAAGTAGAAATTTCGTGAGTGTATCATACCAAGCTCTGGGTGCTTGCTTCAACCATATAGAGCTTTATCCAGTTTTTAAACAAAATCTGGATGTGTATGATCTATGAAGCCAGGAGGTTGTGCAACATACACTTCCTCTGTCAAGACGCCATTAAGAAAGGCACTCTTGACATCCATCTGAAAGACTTTAAAGTCTTTATATGCAGCATATGAAAGGAACATGCGTGTGGCCTCTAATCTTGCTACTGGTGCAAAGGTCTCATCGAAATCTATTCCTTCCATTTGTCTAAATCCTTGTGCAACCAACCTAGCTTTGTTTCTTGTCACTATGCATCTTCATTCAGTTTATTCCTAAAGACCCATCGAGTTCCTATAACTGAATGATTCTTAGGTCTAGGTACAAGTTGCCATACTTTACTTCGCTTAAATTGATTTAGTTCCTCCTGCATTGCATCTATCCAGCTTGGGTCTGCTAAGGCCTCATCTATCTGCTTAGGTTCTATATGTGATAGAAATGCAGCGTCAAAATGATCATGAGATAGCTGGCCTCTTGTGCGAACAGGGGATTCGAAATTACCTATGACTTGCTCAGGTGGATGATTTCTATTCCACCGAAGATCAAGTACAATGGAATTTGTTCTTTGTTGTTCCCCCTGTGTTGCTGGATGGTTTGCAACGACTGGATCAGCAGACGTCATTTGATGTTGAATATTGTTAGTGTCTGAGTCTGCTTCCAGCTGGTAAGAAGTGCTTGCTGCTGATTGACCAGCTGGTGGTCTAGATGTGGTACCGACTGGTTCACCAGCTGATGGACATGATACCAAATGAAGAGGACTCGCGACTGGTTGTCCAGTAGTTGGTCCAAATGCCGACTGGTTATTCCTTGTGGCTGGTTGTCCAGCTGGTGATTCTAATGTTGATTGATGTGTGCTCCCAGCTGGTGCAACTTCTGTTTGAGCAGCATCTTCAATCTTTGTAGCTTCATTTCCAGCAGCTGGTGCACTTGTAGGACACTGAACCTGCAGCTGATCCATGTTATTTAAATCAATAACAGCTGGATTACCTGTCATGTCCTGTTGAACATTGTTGTGCGTTATAACCACTGCTGGTTGTTCCCCCTCAGCTGATTGTCTTTGTGGCACGTCGTCGTCTGATTCTTCAAGACTTGTTGACTCTTGTATTGTATGTGTTGCTCCCAGCTGGTGTCAACTTCTGTTTGAGCAGCATCTTCAATCTTTGTAGCTTCATTTCCAGCAGCTGGTGCACTTGTAGGACACTGAACCTGCAGCTGATCCATGTTATTTAAATCAATAACAGCTGGATTACCTGTCATGTCCTGTTGAACATTGTTGTGCGTTATAACCACTGCTGGTTGTTCCCCCTCAGCTGATTGTCTTTGTGGCACGTCGTCGTCTGATTCTTCAAGACTTGTTGACTCCAGACGTGAACACAAATCGTGTAAGCTTGCTGCTGAATTTGACTTGAAGCTGGTTTCATCAAACACTACGTGTGCTGATTCCTCAACCGTTAAGCTTCGATTGTTGAACACTCGAAATGCTTTGCTTACTGCTGAATATCCTAAAAATATACCTGCATCAGATTTAGGTTCAAAGACTGTTAGATGCTTCTTGCCATTGTTATGAATGAAACACTTGCATCCAAACACCCTGAAATATGAAATATCAGGTTTCTTGCCATCCCAGATCTCATATGGGGTCTTATCATGCATTCTATTTATCATCGATCTGTTCTGAGTGTAACACGCTGTGTTAACTGCTTCTGCCAAAAATTTTTGAGAAATATCGGAATATGCAATCATAGATCTAGCAGCTTCTTTTAAAGTGCGGTTTCTCCTCTCAGCTAACCCGTTTTGCTGAGGAGTTCTAGCTGCTGAAAGCTCATGCTTTATTCCCAAATCTTCCAAATAAGAAGTCAATTTAAAATTTAGAAATTCAGTACCGTGATCACTTCTTATCCGGTTGACTGAACAAGATTTGTCATTTTGCAAACATTTTAAAAGTCTTATTAGCTGGTCGGCGGTTTCAGATTTTGCTTTTAAAAATAACATCCATGTATATTTTGAAAAATCATCAACTACTGCTAGGGTGTAGGACGTTCCCCCTAAGCTCGTGATTGAAATAGGACCAAAGAGATCCATATGCAAGAGCTCAAGGCAGCGGGTAGAACGTTTTCCGCCTTTATTTTTGAAAGTTGATTTTATTTGTTTTCCCAGCTGACAGGCTGCACAAATCTTATCCTTAGAAAAGCTAATTTTTGGCAGACCAGAAACCATATCATGTTCACTCAACTTGGCAAGTGTTTTGAAGTTTAAGTGATTCATTCTTTGGTGCCACAGCCAGCTCTTGGAGGAACCAGCTGCAAGGCACAACTTTTCAGGTTCCTGCTGATCTGACCAGTTGATTATGTAGGTATTCCACGAATGTTTTCCTACCAACACAGTCAGACCACTTGGACTCTGAACCGTGCATGTGTGTTGTTGAAACTTGACTATGTAACCTTTGTCACATAGTTGACTAATATTGGTGCCACAGCCAGCTCTTGGAGGAACCAGCTGCAAGGCACAACTTTTCAGGTTCCTGCTGATCTGACCAGTTGATTATGTAGGTATTCCACGAATGTTTTCCTACCAACACAGTCAGACCACTTGGACTCTGAACCGTGCATGTGTGTTGTTGAAACTTGACTATGTAACCTTTGTCACATAGTTGACTAATACTAATCAAGTTATATTTAAGATTATCAACAACAAGGACATCAGCAATAGAAATGTTACCTTGGATAAGCTTACCCTTACCCACAGTGTTACCGTATGCATTGTCACCAAATACAATTTTAGCTCCTTTGTGTGGTGTGACGTCTGTTAGCAGCTTTTTGTTTCCTGTCATGTGTCTTGCACAGCCGCTATCCAGGTACCACAATGTTGTTTCAGCTGCTGCTTTGTACCTGTTATCCTGCAATCAAACAAGCAGCTTTTGGTACCCAATTTTACTTGGGTCCAGATTGGATTACCCCTTTCGGGACCCAGACTTGAATTATCCTTACGGTCTTTCCAGTGTGTGGGTCCACAAAAGTCTGTGCAAAATTACCATGAGATCTTTTGAGTTTAGATTTGACATGTTGACCATATGAATCTCTCCTTGGCTGAGTATTTTTCCAACCAATTTTTACCTTCTTTGAGCTACGCCACGGCTGGCTAGGAACAAACGGTTTTTGACCAGCTTTCGCTTTGTCATTGTCCAGTTTGTTCTTTAGCCAGTTAGGCTTGAAGCTCTCAGGTTTTGAAAAGCCGATACCAGCTTTTGTCAGGCCCCGTGCTAATTACTAACAATTAAAA
>KV010004.1:0-21190 GCA_001598015.1 Dorcoceras hygrometricum
ACTGATGAGGAGATAGAGAGTATGACACGTGTGCCATATGCCTCGTCAATAGGTAGTATTATGTATGGCATGATCTCCACTAGACCGGATGTCGCATATGCTCTGAGTGTCATGAGCCGCTACCAGGCCAACCCCGGCCAATTGCATTGGAAGGCCGTGAAGGATATTCTTAAGTACTTACGAAGGACTAAGAATATGTTCATGGTCTATGGGGGTGGTGAACTGAAACTGGAAGGCTACACTGATTCTAGCTTCCAGTGTGACGTGGATGATTCGAAATCAACCTCTGGATTTGTATTCATGCTCAATGGTGGTGCTGTATCTTGGAAGAGTTCCAAGCAAGACACCATCGCGGATTCAACCACTGAGGCCGAGTACATCGCAGCATCAGCTGCTGCCAAGGAGGCCGTTTGGATAAGGAATTTCGTCCAAGAGTTGGGCGTCATTCCTAATGGAGTTGGTCCAGTCCCGGTGTACTGCGACAACACGGGTGCCGTTGCGCAAGCAAAGGAGCCTAGGTCTCACCAAAGATCCAAACACATATTGAGGAAATACCACATAATCCGGGATATTGTGGCTAGAGGTGACATAGCAGTTGAGAGAGTCGCCTCTACAGACAACGTTGCTGATCCACTTACGAAGCCCTTGCCTGGACCGTTGTTTGAAAAACATCGCGAAACAAAGGGACTGCGTCTGATGAGTAGTTGGCTTTAGGGCAAGTGGGAGATTGTTAGAGTAGATGCCCAACTAGCCAACTTGTGGCGTGTGGGTTTATAGACTCTTGTATGAAACAATCTTTATATATGATAGTCGCATTTATTTATATGGCATTCTTTACTTTCATTGTGTTGTATGATGATTAAAAATTGCGTTGAGTAAAGACCTAGAATGCACTAAAGTGTATGTTAGATGTGATAGTGGGTATGACGGCTATCATGAAACACATCTAATAGTCACTGTGTATTTTGAATATGTTCCTAGTCGATTGGGCCGTCAAAATGAGGATAAGTCCGCCCGAGCTAGAGACTAGTATCTGCGATGCGAAGTACAATGTTTCATTGGTAGGGAACATTGTGATGTTCTGAGCATGCAGATAGATAGTGACCTGGTGATCTATCGAACTACCCTCGTTCGGACTTTCCAAGTGGTTACCATTTTTCGAGTGGATAAGTCCGAGGTCTTGGTTGTATTGATTAGTCCTCACGACTCGAAACGTCATTGAGACTCTACATGATAGGCGTCTCACTTTGACCCATTTGTCGACTCTCTTGGGGTCATAAGGCGTCGGGATTGGGTGAGACCCCGATGCATGTAGGAGTCGATGCATCGTTGTCGAGGATTCACCGCTCGCAGACATGCGTGGATATCCTATGCTATCTGAGGGGATAATAGTGTATAAATCTCTGGCCAGAGTACTAGAAGTGTTTTAGGTAAATGTGTTTACCTAGTTACACTCGCGATGTCACTATTCGATCTCCAAGATGTACGCATAGCTATCGGATCTATAGCGACTCTCGATTTACCAATGGTCGTTGATATGATCGGGATATATGGATTGAAAGGACCGTAATGTACGCTAACCACGACCAACTGGTTCTTGCAGGAACTATCCGGAATTGTGATTCCGGAGCCGCAATGGTTGTGGGCCCATGGCTAGCTGTATCCCTGAACCATTGAGGGTCACACAAGTACTGGATTCGGGATTCTTGCACGGATACTCAGCTCAATGTGTTGAGCATACGAAGAGGATTTTGGGGAGTGCGACTTCCTAAAAGTCAACAGGGGTCAAATCGTGATTTCCCGCTGTTGAGGGGGCAAAACGGTCATTTTGCACTGGGGTTCTGAAAAATGGTTTTTCAGATCATAGTATTCAGTTTTGGAAACTGAGTCGATCAGTCCGATCTGATCGACGATCGGAGTTACGATGAAGTCTCGGTGATGGAGATGAACGGAATGTTCATCCGTTGGACCCGGGCCCGTTGGGCCGGATCCAAATCCATCACTAAGTCTATTTAATGTTAGACTTAAGACTTAATCACATATAATCACTACACAACTAAACCCTAAACCTAGCTCTTGGACGCCGCCCCTTCCCTCCTCCAAAAGGCCGCCGCCGCCGCCGCCGCCACATGCCGCCGGAATTTGTTCCGGCCAATCTTGACGAGGAGAATCCGTTCGTGCCGATCTCGTTAGGCCTTCTAGTGCAGGCTGACGAAGGAATCCCGTCTCCGGTCGTGGACCTGATTGATGTTGTCTACCGCAATCTACCGTGAAGTGCCGGTTTCCTCGAGAAACTGGTCGGAGCCAGGCACGAGTTGCCAGCAAGGTAGTGATCTAAACGCCCTATGAATGTCATAGATTTGTGTTTATTTTATTGTATTGATCGTCTTCCGGTATCGTTTTTGTTCTTCCGCTGCCTCGCCGGGAGGCGTGATCCGGATCCGCCGTGGCTACCCAGCACCGCACACATCTGTATGGGTCAAATCCAACAGTTCCTGCGCACTCTCAGGCTAGCCTCTAAAAGGTCTATTATTCATTTTCCCTTTTAGAAAGGATCCAAAGTAGGCAGTGAGTTGATGTCAAAAATTTCAAACAACTCCTCTCCCACCAACTTGTTCTTCCTTCTTAGGGATATGACCTAGCCTAGCGTGTCATAGTTGTGTGAGGTTTTGATTATCGTTCTCATAACAGTACCCCAGATTGTGGCAGTTGTGGCAAACGCCCGCAGACTTGTCCGGCTTGGAACACTTCACATTTGGCTTATTAAACGAACCAGACTCTAGAGAAATTTTTTATTTCATTTTTTTTAAAACGTGTGCGGAATAAATAAACTAAAAGTATGGCTCGTTCCCTTTTAAAACGTTTTCTACACATCGCTTTAAAACGTAAATAAAATAAATATCTTAAAACGTTAAATCATCCATACTGTTTAAAACAAAATCAAACTGAGTAAAAATATTGAACATGAACATCCTAAAAATTAATATCCTAAAAGCGTATCATAACAAACTAAAGACATCATAGTGGTCACGGGATACTGCTAGAACAGGCGCTAGAGGTCCTCACCACTGATCGGCATTAAATAAACAGGGTCAATACCCTGCACTATTTAAATCTAGTGAGCCTAGAGGCTCATCATGCTCTATCTTTTTTAAATAAGCAAGGTACATATTCATATAGTCACATGCGAGCACATACTTGTATTAAAATACGTTAAAACATGCATGCATGGATGATCTTAAAACCTTGCTCGTATATTTCATAGCATATCATAACATATAACGTACATAAGGCATGACATAACGTAACATGAAAAACGTATAAGTCGTATCAGTGAATGCGAGCTGGCGTGTGACTGATCAGTAGAAATAACCAACGTACGTGGCGGTGCGGTTCACCAGACCTTACCTCAGGATCCCAAGCACCTACTATGCCACTTCACCATGTCGTGATCACATGGATCCATAGGCTCATAATCATACATTAAAATAGGGGATCCCCGGGCTCGGCTACCCGGCTAGCTCCCATTAAACTTTGTCACATCACTTCAATCCCTCGGGTTTTATCTTAAAAAGTTCATGCCTGATCGTTTCATAGAATCTCATGATGCGTGCATTTCTTAAAATCATGCAATTTAAAAGCTTAGCCCCTCTATATATATTTAATCATTTCCTTTAAAAACATTTAAATACATAGAATACTACATATATAATTAAACATACATTCACGGACTTCTACATTTTCTGCTTCAGTCAAGGACTGGTTCAGGAGCCTGGCTCACTAGTTTTAAACTTAGCTTTAAATTGAACTTAGCCCACGACTTAAAATTCACCTTTAACAACCCTAAAATACCCTAATTTTGACTAATTTAAAATCAATTGATGTGAGACCTGAATCTGTTAAGTAAGATTAATGGTGGAAATTAATCGATTGATTGTTGGAATTAATCGGGTGTTTAGAGATTTCTTTGGTTTAGAATCTCTGTTTCGATGTGGAGTTGTAGTTTTTGGGTCGATTTCCCTCCTTAGAGCAATTCTGGTGATTTTCGTATTTTTGGATTTGGGTGCCTGCTGGTGACAGCTTTAATGACGTCATGATTTGTGTTGGCATCGAAGTCGCTGACGTAAGCTTTGCTGCTGGTAGCTTAGCGCGCATTGTTCTTTGTTTTGGTAGCTGGCGACAGCAGCGCTTACGTGGATTTCAGCAGGAGAGCGCTGTAGGATTTCGAAAGGTGTCATTTTGAGGAACCAGTCGATGGTTTATGTTACCTGCTGATAACAGATATGTCGACGTAAGCATTACTGTTGAGCGTTGCGTGGATGACGTAGACTTTACTGTCGTCGGTCAATGAGTGTTATCGCGTTATTTGTATGCCTGCTGGTTGTCAACGCGGGTCAACCTTCCTGTAGCGCGAAGAGGATGCGACGTAGTTTAAGTTAGTTGCAACGCCGCGTATTGATGTTGCTGCTGGTAGCAGCAGGGATGTAGTGTTTTATCTTGTTTTGGTCTTGCGAGTGTATGTCCAGCTGCTGGCAGTAGGAACAGTGGATTTTAGGCGACGTCGTTTGGTTTAGTTGCTGCGACGCCGTTTTGGCTTAGCATTAGAAGCCCTTTTGTTATTGTTGTTGCTGTCAGTCGAGGGTCGTTAATTGTGGGAAATACGTCGACTGTTGCTCCTGCTGATTTTGTCGATGGATTGTTTTTAAGATTTCAGCAGCTGCGGGATTTGTATATAAGGAAGACTTGGTCTTTGAATTGAGATATCGAATCCCATACTTAGAATATTTCCAGCCTTTCGTTCTCTGTTTCTTCGAACCCTAGAGCACTGTTCAGCCGTGAGCTTTTCCGATGGATTCCCGTCGTTTCCGGTGGTTGTTTTGCTCGTGCGAAGTAGCTTTGGACTCCTCTCGAGAAGCTCTACCACTCTACACCAGTTTTAGAAGCTGTATTTGGCTAGTCGAGGAACGTGAAGTTGCTGCCGTTCGAGTGTTGTGTCGACCGGGTATAACTACGTTCTGGTTTTCGGTGAGACCTTGTTCCTAGCCACAGTTTTAAGCTTCTCGTTTAACTGTTGAGGTATATTGGGCAGCTGGTTGAGTGTGACTCTCGGCCGTGAGCTTGTTTAGCATCCCGTTAGATTTATGTTGTGTATGTCGTGTGTTTATCAGGCTTTTACCAGAGTCTTCGTGATTTCTTGTGGTAACCAGCGTATGCTAATTATAGCTCAGAAGAATTAAGGTACGGATTTGAGCTTGATGTAGCTTGGAATTGGCATGAGATATTATGCGTGGCTGCTGGGACATTACGGTGAACCTATCTGTGTATTTTTGCTTGAGCATTGGTGTTTATGCTAGCTGTTTGTGGTTGAGTGTGACTCTCGGCCGTGAGCTTGTTTAGCATCCCGTTAGATTTATGTTGTGTATGTCGTGTGTTTATCAGGCTTTTACCAGAGTCTTCGTGATTTCTTGTGGTAACCAGCGTATGCTAATTATAGCTCAGAAGAATTAAGGTACGGATTTGAGCTTGATGTAGCTTGGAATTGGCATGAGATATTATGCGTGGCTGCTGGGACATTACGGTGAACCTATCTGTGTATTTTTTGCTGAGCATTGGTGTTTATGCTAGCTGTTTGTATGTGAGTTGCATACACGCATTTGTTCATGCATATTTCAGATCCCTCGCGTATCGTATTTTGCAGCCTTGTATCTTGTATTGCTGTTGTTGATTCTTACCAGGATGCGAGGGCGAGCGGCGATACCGCACTCTCATCTCCCTGCTGGGATCGTTAGCCACCATGAGCCGAGTGGTTAACTACCACAGTTCATGGGCGAGGCAACAGCAGGGTGAGTTGTTTGATGCATCTGGTATTTTGGGTGTAGTGTCATGGCGAGTGGCTCATTACCACACTATGAACACACCCCGTGGCCACTATTCATTGTTGATGATTCCTGGAGCTATGTTTGAGTTACTTAGCTCCCTTGAGGGTCGAGCTTTCCGTTGTTATCTGGTGTCTCATGCATAGCATCTACATTTTATCTTATGCATTTCCTTAGATGTTTCTTTTGCTCTCCGTACTGGGGTTTGACCCCATGTCCCTCTGGGGCTTGGTTTGTTTCCTTGTTTGTGTTGTTTTCAGGAAACCCAGGTTTTACAGCTGGTCGTGGTTTTAACCCAGCTGGTGGTGCCCCGGGAGGTGGTTAGCGTGTCCCAGTTGCATATAGCTTATTTACATATATGTATCAGTTAGCTAGGGGGATGCCCTGTGCTTTGTTGTTGTATCCAGTGTGTGGAGTATGATACATGTATTGCTGCTATACTTGGTTGTTGTGTTGATGCGTTGGTTTCATAACTGGGATATATTTTGAGTATCGCATTATTTTAAATTATATGTTTTAAACCTTCGGGCCCAAAAGCAAAAATTTTACCCACTTTCGATAAGCTTCCGCATGTGTTTGGGTTTTTACTCTGTTTGGAGCACGAGGCCTGACATTTTTGGTATCAGAGCTTAAGCTGGGATAAGCTCAATTTCTTTGATCACACTTGAGTCTAGGCACAGTGTTGTGTGTTGCATGTGCTTGACTTATGTGATTACGTGCCTGCATATTTGTGTTATATGCTTTCTATGTTGTATCTGTTCTATCTGCTTGATCCTGTTGAGTGTATTTTAGATGCCGCCTAGACGTCGTGGTAGAGGTAGAGGGCAGTTTCAGGAATCAGGAGGTCAGAACGAGGATCAGTATAGTGCTCCTAGTCATACTCGTGAGAGTAGCGAAGAGGGGGAAGCTGAGGCTCCATCGGCTCCGGTGGAGAGAATGGATGTTGTTATAGCTCGGTTTCAAAGGATGAGCCCTCCTATCTTTAATGGCGACGAGTCGAGTGAGGATGCTGATTCATGGCTCCATAACGTCATTCATCTTTTTGATCGGGCTCAGTATGATGATGAACTCCGGTTGAGGTTAGTGACCTTGTTGCTGAGGCAGGCCGCCGAGCGTTGGTGGCGAGGTGCGTCTAGTACCTTAGCGGAGACTGGAGTTGGTATCACTTGGGACACTTTCTGTGAGACCTTCAGGCAGGAGTATATCCCCGATTCGTATGTGGCTGCCCGTGAGCGGGAGTTTGAGTTTTTGGAGCAGGGCTCGATGCGAGTATGCTCGCAAGTTTTCTGCATTGTTGGCTTATGTTCCGCATGTTGCTGGCCGGTAGAGGGACAAGAGTACCAGATTCGTGAAGGGCTTGAATGAAGAATTTTACCAGAGTGTTTTGACGAGCAAGCCCAAGTCGTATGCTGAGGCCGTTGATACTGCTATCCACATTGAGGAAGGCATGAGGAGCCGTCGTACGCTCAGAGCGCAGGTAGCGCAGGCAGTTCAGGGTGGTACACCTGTTGGTCAGGGAGCTCAGTCGTCTCAGAGTTCTCAGTCCGCTCATTTTCCTCAGCAGCAGCAGCAGATGGCTCAGCAGTCTGGCCGTGGTAGGTTCCGACCTCGCGGTCAGCAATTCAAGAAAAAGTCTGGTTCAGGGTCTTCCGGTTCAGGCAGTTCGAGTAGCAGTGGATCTCGGACTGAGTTTTGTGGCTTTTGTGGTGGGAAGCATTCTTCCACGCAGTGTGTAGGTGTGCAGGGCTCCTACAACCTTTGTGGTCAGTACGGGCATTTTGCGAGAGTGTGTCCGTCAGCTGGATCACAGCAGACCGTGGCCAAGACTCAGGGTCCTGGGGGTCAGTCTAGGGATCGTTCTCAGCAGTTTCAGTAGCCTCCGCGTGGGTGAGACTCCTTTTAGGACGTTTCAGCAGCCTGGCCCTTCGCGTTTTGGGCAATCGTCTCAGCCTTTCTTCCCAGGACCCCAGCATGATCATGTTAACGCCATGACGAGGGAGCAGGCGGAGGAGACACCGAGCCGGGTGATTGGAGGTACATGTCTTGTCTTTGACTTTCCTGCTCGTGTGTTGTTTGACACCGGTGCATCGCATTCGTTTATTTCTGATTCGTTTGTTGCTGAGCATGGTCTGTGTACCGTCCCTTTGCGCGATGCAGTTTTTGTTTCAACCCCCGGTGGTATGAGCCTGTCCTCCCAGGAGGTTTTGTTGAATGGTGTGTTGCTGTTTGGTGAGCATGTCTTGTTAGTGAATTTGATCCGTTTGATGCTTTGGGATTTCGATTGCATAGTTGGGATGGATGTGCTATCCAACTATAGGGCCTCCGTGGATTGCTTCCAAGGGATTGTGCGCTTTAGGCCTTTGTCTGGAGAGAAGTGGGACTTCTACGGCCAGGATTCTCGATCGAAGATTCCATTGGTTTCCGCGATGGAGATGTTTAGCTTGTTGTCTTTGGGAAATGCTGGCTTTTTTTATCTACGCTTTGGATGCGTCTTCTTCTTCCAGTGTTCAGCTTAGTGACGTTCCCATGGTGCGACACTTTCTCGACGTGTTTCCGGAGGAGATTCCTGGGTTTTCCTCCGAGGCGAGAGATAGACTTCAGCATAGAGTTGGTGCCTGGCACAGCTCCGATTTCTCGTGCCCCGTATCGTCTGGCGCCTGCGGAGTTGAGAGAACTCAAGGAGCAGTTAGACGATTTGCTGGAGAAAGGTTT
This sequence comes from Dorcoceras hygrometricum, assembly GCA_001598015.1. NCBI lineage: Eukaryota > Viridiplantae > Streptophyta > Magnoliopsida > Lamiales > Gesneriaceae > Dorcoceras > Dorcoceras hygrometricum. The sequence goes on from KV010004.1 coordinate 8,589, forward strand.
CATTCGCCCTAGTATGTCACCGTGGGGAGCGCCCATTTTGTTTGTAAAGAAGAAGGATGGCTCAATGCGGATGTGCATTGATTTTCGTCAGTTGAATAAAGCCACCGTGAAGAATAAGTACCCGTTGCCGAGAATTGATGATCTGTTTGATCAGTTGCAAGGTTCTGCAGTATATTCTAAGATTGATCTTCGTTCCGGGTACCATCAGCTCAGAGTAAGGGACCAAGATGTCGCGAAAACTGCGTTTCGTACGAGGTACGGACATTTTGAGTTTTTGGTAAGACTCCGAGACAAAGAGCACTTGGAAATGGTTCTTCATAGGTTGAGAGAGCAGCAGTTGTATGCGAAGTTTTCCAAGTGAAGTGCCTGGTTGCAACGCGTTATATTTCTGGGCCATGTCATTTCAGCAGATGGCATTTCTGTGGATCCCAGTAAAGTGGATGCCGTGTTGAACTGGGAGCGACCGATAAATGTATCTGAGATTCGCAGTTTCTTAGGTCTGGCTGGCTATTATCGTCGTTTCATTGAGGGGTTTTCTTCTATAGCTAAGCCGATGACCCAATTGACCCAGAAGGATAATTTGAGTTTTTGGTGATGCCGTTTGGGTTGACAAACGCACCTGCAGTCTTTATGGATCTGATGAACCGGGTTTTTAGAGAGTTCATAGATCAGTTTGTGATTGTTTTTATTGACGACATCTTGGTTTACTCGAAGACTCCGAGGGAGCACAAAGAGCACTTGGAAATGGTTCTGCAGAGGTTGAGAGAGCAGCAGTTGTATGCGAAGTTTTCCAAGTGCGAGTTTTGGTTAGATCGCGTGGTATTTCTGGGTCATGTCATTTCAGCAGATGGCATTTCTGTGGATCCCAGTAAAGTAGATGCTGTTTTGAACTAGGAGCGACCGAGAAATGTGTCTGAGATTCGAAGTTTCTTAGGTATGGCTGGCTACTATCGTCGTTTCATTGAGGGATTTTCTAGTATAGCGAAGCCGATGACCCAATTGACCCAGAAAGATAGGCGGCTTGTTTGGACTGAGTAGTGTGAGAATGCGTTTCAACTGCTCAAGGAAAAGTTGACTATTGCGCCTGTGTTGGCTCTGCCGTCCGGTTCAGGTGGTTTTGTTGTTTGCTCTGACGCTTCGCTCAATGGATTGGGTTGTGTGTTGATGCAGAATAGTCGAGTCATTGCGTATGCCTCGCGGCAGTTGAAACCGCACGAGACTCGTTACCCAGTTCATGATTTGGAGTTAGCAGCGGTGGTATTTGCGTTAAAGATCTGGCGTCACTACCTGTATGGCGAGCAGTTTGTGGTGTACTCCGACCACAAGAGTTTGCAGTACTTGTTTTCGCAGCCTGACTTGAACATGCGTCAGCGCATGTGGATGGAGTTGCTCAAAGATTTTGATTGTGAGATTAAATACCAGCCTGGGAAGTCGAACGTAGTGGCCGATGCGTTGAGCAGGAAGGCGAGTGAGATGCTGGCTTCGTTGTACATCTCCAAGGACCAGGAGCATATTAACACTACGGGTTGGAGATTCTACCCTGCTGAGGATTGCGTTATGGTCTCATCGTTCCAAGTGGAACCGCAGATTTCCAGCATTCGAGCAGCTCAGAGGACCGATCCGTCTATCCACGAGTTGAAGTTGAAAGTCAGGGCTGGCGAACTTGAGGACTATTCTGTTTCGTTAGATCATTGTTTGAGGTTCCGTGGCAGGTTGGTTGTGCCCAATTTGATTGATTTGAAGGAGGAGATCCTTCGTGAAGCGCACTGTAGCAGACATAGTGTTCATCCTGGTGCACGGAAGATGTACCATGCTTTGAAGCCGCACTTTTGGTGGGCTGGCCTGAAGAGTGACGTTGCTGGTTTCGTTGCTCGTTGTTTGAATTGCCAGATGGTAAAGGCCGAGAGGATGAGACCCGGTGGTCTGTTGCAGAGTTTAGAGGTGCCCCAATGGAATTGGGAGCACATTGCTATGGATTTCGTGACGCATCTGCCTCGTTCTAGCCGAGGATGTGATGCTATTTGGGTAGTTGTAGACCGTTTTTCGAAGTCTGCACACTTCATTCCCTATGGGATGACCTTCTCGTTGAAGAAGATGGCGAAGCTGTACGTTGATTTTGTTGTTAGATTGCACGGTGTGCCTGTTTCAATCGTGTCCGACCGAGATCCGAGGTTTACTTCCAGGTTTTGGAAGAGTTTGCAAACAGCTTTGGGAACTAGATTGGCTATGAGTACCGCGTATCACCCCCAGACAGATGGCCAATCTAAGCGAACTATCCAGACGCTGAAGGATATGTTGCGTGCTGTGGTGTTGGATTTTGGAGGTAGCTGGCAAGATGCGTTGTCTTTGGTCGAGTTTTCATATAATAACAGCTACCAAGTGACGATTGGTATGGCGCCTTTTGAGGCTTTGTATGGCAGGAAGTGCAGATCGCCAGTTTGTTGGGAAGAAGTGGGGGAGAAGCAGTTATCTGCCCCTGACTTTGTGCAGCAAATGAAAGATCATGTGGATCTTATTAGACAACGGATGAAAGCTGCCCAGGATCGCCAAGCCAGTTATGTGAATATGAGGCGTCGACCTCTTGAGTTTCAAGTTGGTGATCGTGTATTTCTCAAGGTTTCTCCGTTTCGTAGTGTGATGCGCTTTGGACGCAAGGGAAAGTTAGCCCCTCGTTAAGTTGGTCCGTATGAGATTGTCGAGAGGATTGGCCCTTTAGCGTATCGATTTTTGTTGCCGTTATAATTGTCCTCTCTTCACGATGTGTTTCATGTGTCGATGTTGAGGAAATACGAGCCAGATCCGTCTCATGTGCTTGGAACTGACGAGGTAGAGCTAGATCAGTCGTTGAGTTATCAAGAATATCCTTTGCAAATCCTTGGCAGAAAAGAGAAACGTTGAGATACAAGACCATTCCGCTAGTAATGGTGCAATGGAGCAAACATGGAAGGGAAGAAGCTACTTGGGAACTGGAAGAGATGATGCAGCGCGAGTGGCCGCATCTCTTTGGGTAGCTGTTGAGCTATGTTTTCCAGTAGTTTGTAGCTTTCGTTTGTACTTCTTCCCTAGTTACTCTTGGCCTTGTGTTAGGCGAGCTTTGTGTTGGCTTTCAGTTGCTGTTTTGGTTTCTGTTATTGTATTGCTGATTTAGAATTGTTTTTGTTTGATTTCGAGGACGAAATCCTTTTTAGTGGGGGAGAAATGTGAGACCTGAATCTGTTAAGTAAGATTAATGGTGGAAATTAATCAATTGATTGTTGGAATTAATTGGGTGTTTAGAGATTTCTGTGGTTTAGAATCTCTGTTCGATGTGGAGTTGTAGTTTTTATGTCGATTTCCCTCCTTAGAGCAATTCTGGTGATTTTCGTATTTTGGATTTGGGTGCCTGCTGGTGATAGCTTTGATGACGTCATGCTTTATGTTGGCATCGAATTCGCTGACGTAAGCTTTGCTGCTAGTAGCTTAGCGCGCATTGTTCTTTGTTTTGGTAGCTGGCGACAGCAGCGCTTACGTGGATTTCAGCAGGAGAGCGCTATAGGATTTCAAAACGGTGTCGTTTTGAGGAACCAGTCGATGGTTTCTGTTACCTGCTGATAACAGATATGTCGACGTAAGCATTACTGTTGAGCGTTGCGTGGATGATGTAGACTTTACTGTCATCAGTCGATGAGTGTTATCGCGTTATTTGTTTGCCTCCTGGTTGTCAACGCGGGTCAACCTTCCTATAGCGCGAAGAGGATGCGACATCGTTTAAGTTAGTTGCAACGCCGCGTATTGATGTTGCTGCTGGTAGCAGCAGGGGGGGTAGTGTTTTATCTTGTTTTGGTCTTGCGAGTGTATGTCCAGCTGCTGGCAGTAGGAACAGTGGATTTTAGGCGACGTCGTTTGGTTTAGTTGCTGCGACGCCGTTTTGGCTTAGCGTTAGAAGCCCTTTTGTTATTGTTGCTGCTGGCAGTCGAGGGTCGTTAATTGTGGGAAATACGTCGACTGTTGCTCCTGCTGATTTTGTCGGTGGATTGTTTTTAAGATTTCAACAGCTGCGGGATTTGTATATAAGGAAGACTTGGTCTTTGAATTGAGATATCGAATCCAATACTTAGAATATTTTCCAGCCTTTTGTTCTCTGTTTCTTCGAACCCTAGAGCACTGTTCAGCCGTGAGCTTTTTCGGTGGATTCCCGTCGTTTCCGGTGGTTGTTTTGCTCGTGCGAAGTAGCTTTGGACTCCTCTCGAGAAGCTCTACCACTCTACACCAGTTTTAGAAGCTGTATTTGGCTATTCGAGGAACGCGAAGTTGCTGCCGTTCGAGTGTTGTGTCGACCGGGTAGAACTACGTTCTGATTTCGATGAGACCTTGTTCCTAGCCATAGTTTTAAGCTTCTCGTTTAACTGTTGAGGTATATTGGGCAGCTGGTTGAGTGTGACTCCCGGCCGTGAGCTTGTTTAGCATCCCGTTAGATTTATGTTGTGTATGCCGTGTGTTTATCAGGCTTTTACCAGAGTCTTCGGGATTTCTTGTGGTAACCAGCGTGTGCTAATTATAGCTCAGAAGAATTAAGGTACGGATTTGAGCTTGATGTAGCTTGGAATTGGCATGAGATATTATGCGTGGCTGCTGGGATATTACGGTGAACCTATCTGTGTATTGTTTGCTGAGCATTGGTGTTTATGCTAGCTGTTTGTATGTGAGTTGCATACACGCATTTGTTCACGCATATTTCAGATCCCTCGCGTATCATATTTTGCAGCCTTGTATCTTGTATTGCTGTTGTTGATTCTTACCAGGATGCGAGGGCGAGCGGCGATACCGCACTCTCATCTCCCTGCTGGGATCGTTAGCCACCATGAGCCGAGTGGTTAACTACCACAGTTCATGGGCGAGGCAACAGCAGGGTGAGTTGTTTGATGCATCTGGTATTTTGGGTGTAGTGTCATGGCGAGTGGCTCATTACCACACTATGAACACACCCCGTGGCCACTATTTGTTGTTGATGATTCTTGGAGCTATGTTTGAGTTCCTTAGCTCCCTTGAGGGTCGAGCTTTCCGTTGTTATCCGGTGTCTCATGCATAGCATCTGCATTTTATCTATGCATTTCCTTAGATCTGGTATTTTGGGTGTAGTGTCATGGCGAGTGGCTCATTACCACACTATGAACACACCCCGTGGCCACTATTTGTTGTTGATGATTCTTGGAGCTATGTTTGAGTTCCTTAGCTCCCTTGAGGGTCGAGCTTTCCGTTGTTATCCGGTGTCTCATGCATAGCATCTGCATTTTATCTATGCATTTCCTTAGCTGTTTCTTTTGCTCTCCGTACTGGGGTTTGACCCCATGTCCCTCTGGGGCTTGGTTTGTTTCCTTGTTTGTGTTGTTTTCAGGAAATCCAGGTTTTACAGCTGGTCGTGGTTTTAACCCAGATGGTGGTGCCCCGGGAGGTGGTTAGCGTGTCCCAGTTGCATATAACTTATTTACATATATGTATCAGTTAGGCAGGGGGATGCTCTGTGCTTTGTTGTTGTATCCAGTGTGTGGAGTATGATACATGTATTGCTGCTATACTTGGTTGTTGTGTTGATGCGTTGGTTTCATAACTGGGATATATTTTGAGTATCGCATTATTTTAAATTATATGTTTTAAACCGTCGGGCCCAAAAGCGAAATTTTACCCAATTTCGATAAGCTTCCGCATGTGTTTGGGTTTTTACTCTGTTTGGAGCACGAGGCCTGACAATTGACCATTTTGACTTTAAAATAACTTGACCAATTTTTACTTAAAAAAAAAACTTGACCGATTTTTGACTTTAAATAACTTGACCAATTTTGACTTTAAAATTCAAGTTAAAATCCCAATACCCTCAATTTTGATTTTAAAATCTTAAAACAAAGTATTAGATCCAAATTAATTAAAGTTTTGACTAAAATAACTTTAAAAGATTTGACCAATAATCATAAAATTGGGCCATATACTTAAAATTAAAATAATCGTTCCAGAATTAAAACAACTCGGACCAAATTTAAAACATTTTGACTCGACACATAACGAGCCGACCCGATCCAACCGAACCAATCAACCGGTCCAATTGAACCGGTCGGATCCCTCATGCAAACCCTACCTAGCGCCACACACCACCATGCACGACGCAACATCCAACCGTTCGTACGACGTGATCCGGCCGCCCATGGTCAAAGCCACGCCGGCTGGACCACCCCTAGGTCCAGTCGGTGCTTCTCAGACCAGCCACGGTCCAAGCCACGGTCGCACGAGGGAGAACGACCAGCGAGAAGAGACAGCACGCTCACGGCCGAGCGGCTCGCCATCTACGACTTCTACCCAAGACCTGGATCAACCATGGCATTCGAGTCGTCTATTCCTCACCTAGGGACCACTACTCAACAGCCTAGACATGTGCCTTGACTCCTTGAAACTTTCACAACTGAGCAACACATGATTAAATAAAAAACGTGAGGAAAAGCAATGGCACATGCATGGATCTTCGATATGATGCATAGATCGTTCATACAGAATAGATGGACAACCCAGAAACCCTCGAAGACCACTAGCTTCTAGAGCTTTGAACATGTTTACCATTCCATCATTTTCTGATATACCCAGAACGGGATCGAAGTTGATTTGGATAGCATTTGCAATCAATGAGGATTCCATTGCTGTAGTTGAGTGAGAGTACGCCTGAAAGATATCTGTAGAAGGAACACACATAAAGAAAGAACACAGAAATGCTGGAGAATAGATATGCGCAAGTGTTAAGAGTAAAAGGAAACGCCGTAAATATAAACAAGAATGCAAAAAGGTACTAGAGAGAGAAAATGTGGATGTGACGTTTCACATTATGACAACCACGTGTCCATCATCCAATGGCGCAAATAAGATTTTGAAAATATTGTGAAATGATTTTGAAAAGATTTTGACAATATTGCGAAATAATTTTAAAAGGATTTTGAATTTTAACCGCGAGGGTGAAAAGGTAAAATAGATAATTGGCACCAAGTGGTTAACACGTCACAACGTTAAGATCTGTTTTATGTATCAGCAGGGGTATTACGGGATCTGATCATGGATAATTATCAACTGTGTATACATGACATCTGAGTGTATCCAGATCTCATATATTCAGCTGACTCAGCACTTATTAATTCAGATCTCTCGTTCCCCCTAAAGTTGAGGTTCTCCCCAAGTCTGATATTTTATCAAACATGAATTCCACGATGTTCCCCCTGAACAGTAGACTCAGACCTGATAAACACAGAAAGCTGCTCAACCTGCATATTGTTAGCGCAGAGACAGTCAAGGAGTTCTAAGAGACCCAACAGATTTCTAAAATAAGAAAACTTAGCGTCTGGCAGAGGCTTTGTGAAGATGTCAGCTAGTTGCTGCTCATTCGACACATACTACAGCTTGACGTCCTTATTGAGTACATGATCTCTTATGAAGTGATGCCTGATGTCTATATGCTTCGTTCGAGAATGCGGCACAGGATTTTGAGTGATTGCAATAGCACTGGTGTTGTCACAGAGAATAGGCGCTTCAGAAGCATCAATGCCATAGTCCTTAAGCTGGTGTTGTATCCATAGAATCTGAGCACAACAACTTCCAGCCACTAAGTACTCTGCCTCAGCTGTGGATGTTGCAATAGATGTTTGCTTCTTAGTAAACCAGGAAATCAAGCGATCTCCCAAGAATTGACAAGTGCCACTGGTGCTCCTACGATCAACCCTGCATCCTGCGTAGTCTGCATCACTATAACCGATTAGTTGAAAGCTTGAGTATTTGGGATACCAAAGACCCACATTGGAAGTTCCTTTTAAATATTTCAAGATCCGTTTTACAGCTATATAGTGCGACTGTTTAGGCTCTGCTTGAAATCCAGCACACATACAGACAACAAACATGATGTCTGGTCTGCTAGCAGTTACGTAAAGTAGGGAGCCAATTATACCACGATATAATGATACCTCAATTGCAGATCCAGCTTCGTCTTTATCTAGCTTGACTGAGGAGCTCATTGGAGTCGCTGCTGCTGAACAGTTGTCCATGCCAAATTTCTTCAGCAGTTCTTTCGTATATTTGGCTTGGTTAATGAAAATTCCATTATCCAGCTGTCTAACTTGTAATCCCAGAAAGAATGTCAGCTCTCCCATCATGCTCATCTCAAATTTGTCTTGCATCAGCTTAGAAAACTTTTGACATAGCTTGGGGTTAGTTGACCCAAATATGATATCATCAACGTAAATCTGAACTAACAGAACATGATCAGCTTTGACAAATTTATAATAGAGTCTTATCCACTGTGCCTATTGTGAAATCATGATCAATTAGGAATTTAGAAAGTGTATCATACCAGGCTCTGGGTGCTTGCTTCAACCCATATAGAGCTTTATCCAATTTATAAACATAATCTGGATATGTATGATTTACGAAGCCAGGAGGTTGTGCAACATACACTTCCTCAGTTAAGATGCCATTAATAAATGCGCTCTTAACATCCATTTTAAAGACTTTAAAATCTTTAAATGCAGCATATGCTAAGAACATGCGAATAGCTTCTAATCTAGCTACAGGTGCAAAGGTTTCATCAAAATCTATGCCTTCCATTTGCCTAAAGCCCTGAGCAACTAGTCTAGCTTTGTTTCTTGTTACTATTCCATCTTCATTCAGTTTGTTCCTAAAGACCGATCTAGCTCCTATCACTGAATGATTAAAAGGTCTAGGTACAAGTTGCCAAACATTATTTCGCTTGAACTGATTAAGTTCTTCTTGCATTGCATCTACCCAGCTTGGGTCTGCTAAGGCTTCATCTATTTGTTTTGGTTCTATATGTGAGATGAATGCTGAATCAAAATGATCATGAATAAGCTGGCTTCGTGTGTGAACAGGAGATTCGATGTTACCTATGACCTGCTCGGGTGGATGATTTCTATTCCACCGGAGATCAAGTCCAATTGGGTTTGCTTCCTGTTCTGCTTGGATGTCTTGCTGGATAGCCACATCTGGATTATTTGATGTCAATTGATAAGGTCCTTGTTCCAGATTTGAACCAGATGTTGGGTGAGAAGTGCTCGTATTTTGTGCATCAGATGTTGATCGTTGTGTGGCGAGATCTGTTTGTGCAACATCTGTTTGAACAGAATCTTGAGCATTCGTCACTTCAGCTCCAGCAGCAGGCACGCTTGGAGAGATCTGATCCTGCATTGAGTCAACGTTAGTTAAATCAATGCCTACTGGATTACCTGTCAGATCTTGTTGAGCATTGTCATGCGGTGTGTCCAGCACTTGTTGTATCTCTGCTGAGTATCTTTGTTGTGCCACGTCATCATTTGAGTCATAAATGCTGGATGATTCTAGACGTGTGCACAAATCGTTGAGGCTCGCAGCTGAGTTGGATCTAAAGCTTGTCTCATCGAAGACAACGTGTGCTGATTCTTCAACAGTCAGACTTCGATTGTTGAATACTCGATAAGCTTGCTCACTGCTGAGTAACCTAAGAAGATACCTGCATCAGATTTTGCATCAAAAGCTGTTAGGTGCTTTTTACCATTATTATGAATGAAACATCTGCACCCAAACACCCTAAAATATGATATGTCAGGTTTCTTGCCACTCCAGATCTCATATGGGGTTTTATCGTGCAACTTATTTATCATTGATCTGTTCTGAGTGTAGCAAGTGAGCTGGTCAGCGGTGTCAGGCCTCGTGCTCATATCAGAGTAAAAACACATAAACACATGCGGAAGCTATCAACAAGCAGGTAAAATTTTCGCTTTTGGCCTGACGGTTTAAAACAATATAATTTAAAATAGTGCGATACTCAAAATATATCCCAGTTTGTAAAAACAACCAAACGCAGTGTCAACCAACAACAACACAGTATAGCAATACAACAACAAAGTGCAGGGCATCCTCTGACTAACAGTACTGATACATATAAGTATGCTATACGCTACTGGGATACTCAACCACCTCCTGGGGCACCACCAGCTGGGTTAAAACCACGACCAGCTGTAAAACCTGGGTTTCCTGAAAATAACACAAACAAGGAAAACAACCAAGCCCCAGAGGGACATGGGGTCAAACCCCAGTACGGAGAGCAACTATAAAACAGCAGTAAACAGCTAGAATAAAATTCAGATGCTATGCATGAAAAAGGAAACAACAGCTCAACGGGATCTGCAACAGATTATGTGGCCACGGTGAGTGTAGGACATGTGGGTGCTACCCACTCACCCCTACTCGCCCACCCTTAGCAGATGCATCAACACCAAACCTATGAACTGTGGTAGCTAGCCACTCGGCGCATAGGGGAAATGAGAGTGCGGAATCGCCGGTCACCTCGCATCCTAGTAAGAAAACAAAGAAGCAACAACGAGAAAAGGCAATGGCTTCCATGACTGAAATGGAATGTCATGCGTGTATGCAACATGCTGGAACATAAGCATATAAACATATGCAACACAGCAATTAAACACAATAAGCATACACAGTCCTCAACCAGGACAACAACCAAGCACGGCAATCCAACACAGCCATCTCGCAATTCATCCAAGCCAAGTTCCACACTGAATTACAAGCTCAAGATCCGTACCTTAATTCAGCTAAACACTCACCACAACAAGGCCCGTAAGATCTGACGGAAACCTGCTAATATCACACGCAAGATAGATTCAGGGAAACACAACAAACTCACGGCCCTGCACAAAAGATCACGGCCAACAACCCAAAAGCTCACGGATGGAATTAAACACTAAAATCCAGTAACTAATCTCATCCATACTACAACACAAGGAGCTTAAAACAAGGGTAGGAACAAGATCCCATCACAAATCGAAAAGCTACCTGCAATCGCGAAACGCACGAATGTGAACAGCAGCTTCGTGCCTTTGCTCCAGCTAAATACAGCCTCTAAAAAGGGTATGAGATGAAAGAGCTTTCCAAGAGGAGTCCAACGCTACCTCGAATGTGAAAAACGGTGGCCGGAAACGACGGAAATCGCCGGATAAAAATCACGGTGAACAGTAACCAGGGGTTTGAAAACAGAGAACGAAGATCGATAGAAATTTACTAAGTATGGGATCTGGTTGAATACAACGAAGCAAAGCCTTGCTCCTAAAATAAGTGCGGGAAATATGTTTAAATTATTCCACCGACAGAAACAGATTCCACCAACAGCTCTCGCTCGCGCTAAACAACGCTCAAACCCCGAAACGACGTCGCTCCAATACCACGGTGAAATCTGGAGGCCAAAACGCTAAAAGCTGGAAATAGCGTTAATTGCTCAAAACGACGCCGCATTGCACCACGGTGAGGTCTGGACGTACTCAAAACGGTGTCGCGCCAACTAATCTAAACGGTGTCGTATCCCACACGATACAAAACACATGGAGACCAGATCTCTACACACTAACGCATCAGATCCCTCATACACACAAAACAACCAGACTTCACCAAACGACGGTGTTTTGGAATACAACACATAAAGCGCGCGAGCAGACTTCTCAATACGTCTAGCGCTACCAAATCTCTCTAAACGACGACGTACTAGGCTCTCTCGCTACAAAACGCACCGCAACGCTAAGCGCCCAGATTTCACCTCTCTCCGAACAGATTTCTCACAAACCCGAGCAGATCTCTCAAACCAGATTTCTCATTAAAATCTCGAAAATACCAAAATTTCCAGATTTGCTCAAAATGCTATTTCTGACCCGAAAATACAAACCAAACTTCCAAACAGAGATCTGAACCACCAGAAATCTCCAAAAAACTGATTAATTCCAACAATTAATCTTAATTACATTTCAGGTCTCACATTTCTCCCCCACTTAAAAGGATTTCATCCCCGAAATCGAACAACAATCTGGAAATTCAACTAAACAGCATGATACACAAGAGAACTCTGCCTAACACAAGCCAAGAGTTCAAGATAACTGAGCAAACAATTTATAACAATGAGGGAAGAAATACAACTAAAAGCTACAAACTACTGGAAAATTTAGCTTAACAGCTACTCAAACAAATGCGGCCACTCGCGCTGTATCTTTTCTTCCAGCTCCCAAGTAGCTTCTTCCCTTCCATGTTTGCTCCACTGTACCATCACCAACGGAATGGTCTTATTCCTCAACTGTTTCTCTTTTCTGCCTAGGATCTGCAAGGGATATTCTTGATATCTCAACGACTGATCTAACTCTACCTCGTCAGTTCTAAGCACATGAGACGGATCTGGCTCATACTTCCTCAACTTGGAAACATGAAAGACGTCATGAAGAGAAGATAACTCTGACGGCAACAACAGCCGATACGCTAAAGGGCCAATCCTCTCAACAATCTCATACGGTCCGACGTAACGAGGGGCTAACTTTCCCTTGTGTCCAAAGCGCATCACACTGCAAAACGGAGAAACTTTGAGAAATACACGATCACCAACCTGAAACTCAAGAGGTCGACGCCTCTTATTTGCATAACTGGCTTGGCGATCCTGGGCAGCTTTAATCCGCTGTCTAATAAGATCCACGTGATCTTTCATTTGCTGCACAAAGTTAGGGGCAGATAGCTGCTTCTCCCCCACTTCTTCCCAACATACTGGCGATCTGCACTTT
>KV010004.1:21981-40025 GCA_001598015.1 Dorcoceras hygrometricum
GATCTGCACTTTCTGCCATACAAAGCCTCAAATGGCGCCATACCAATCGTCACTTGGTAGCTGTTATTGTACGAAAACTCAACCAAAGACAATGCGTCTTGCCAGCTACCTCCGAAATCCAACACAACAGCTCGCAACATATCCTCCAACGTTTGGATAGTGCGCTCAGATTGGCCATCTGTCTGGGGGTGATACGCGGTGCTCATCACCAATCTGGTACCCAAAGCTGTTTGCAAACTCTTCCAAAACCTGGAAGTAAACCTCAGATCTCGGTCGGAAACGATCGAAACGGGCACACCATGCAGTCTTACAACAAAATCAACATACAGCTTCGCCATCTTCTTCAACGAGAAGGTCATCCCAAGGGAATAAAATGTGCAAACTTCGACAGACGGTCTACAACCACCCAAATATCATCACATCCTCTGCTGGAACGAGGCAGATGCGTCACGAAATCCATAGAAATGTGCTCCCAATTCCATTGGGGCACTTCCAAATTCTGTAACAGACCACCAGGTCTCATCCTTTTGGCCTTAACCATCTGACAATTCAAACAACGAGCGACAAAACCAGCAACGTCACTCTTTAGGCCAGGCCACCAAAAGTTTGGCTTCAAAGAATGGTACATATTCCGTGCACCAGGATGAACACTATGTCTGCTACAGTGCACTTCCCGAAGGATTTCCTCCTTCAAATCAATCAAATTGGGCACAACCAACCTGCCCCGAAAATGCAAACACCCATCGAAAGAGACAAAATAATCCTCAATCTCGTCAGCCCTGACCTTCAACTTCAACTCGTGGATAGAAGGATCAGTTCTCTGAGCTGCTCGAATAGTCGAGACAATCTGCGGCTCCACTTGGAACGATGAAACCACAACGTAATCCTCAGCCGGCTAGAATCTCCAACCCGTAGTGTTAAGATGCTCCTGATCCTTAGAGATGTACAACGACGCAAGCATCTCACTAGCCTTCCTGCTCAAAGCATCGGCCACTACGTTCGACTTCCCAGGCTGATACTTAATCTCACAATAAAAGTCCTTTAGCAGCTCCATCCACCGACGTTGTCTCATGTTCAAGACAGGCTGCGAAAACAGATACTGCAAACTCTTGTGGTCGGAGTACACCACAAACTGCTCGCCATACAGGTAGTGACGCTAGATCTTTAACGCAAAGACCATCACTGCTAACTCCAAATCATGGACTGGGTAACGAGTCTCGTGCGGTTTCAACTGCCGCGAGGCATACGCAATGACTCGACCATTCTGCATCAACACACAACCCAACCCATTGAGCGAAGCGTCAGAACAAACCACGAAACCACCTGAACCAGACGGCAGAGCCAACACAGGTGCAGTAGTCAACTTTTCCTTGAGCAGTTGAAAAGCATTCTCGCACTGCTCAGTCCAAACAAACCTCTTGTCCTTCTGAGTTAATTGAGTATCGGCTTTGCTATACTAGAGAATCCATCAATGAAGCGACGATAATAGCCAGCCAGACCCAAGAAACTACGAATCTCGGAAACATTCCTGGGATGCTCCCAGTTCAAAACGGCATCAACCTTGCTAGGATCTACAAAAATCCCCTCGGCTGAAATCACATGTCCCAAGAATACGACGCGATCCAACCAGAACTCACACTTGGAAAAATTTGCATACAACTGCTGGTCTCTCAGCGTCTGAAGGACAATCCTCAAATGCTCCTTGTGCTCCAAAGGAGTCTTCGAATAGACTAAGATGTCGTCGATGAACACGATCACAAACTGATCGATAAACTCGTGGAAAACTCGGTTCATCAAATCCATAAAGACTGCAGGGGCATTAGTCAATCCAAACGGCATCACCAGAAACTCAAAATGCCCGTACCTGGTATGAAAAGCAGTCTTCGCGACATCTTGTTCTCTCACTCTCAGTTGATGGTACCCAGAACGAAGATCAATCTTTGAATACACCGCAGAACCTTGCAACTGATCAAACAGATCATCGATTCTCGGCAACGGGTACTTGTTCTTGACAGTGGCTTTATTCAACTGGCGAAAATCAATGCACATCCGCATTGAGCCATCCTTCTTCTTCACAAATAGAATGGGCGCTCCCCACGGTGACATACTAGGGCGAATAAAACCTTTCTCCAGCAAATCATCTAACTGCACCTTGAGTTCTCTCAACTCCACAGGCTCCAGACGATAAGGAGCACACGAAATCGGAGCTGTGCCAGGCACCAGATCTATGCTGAAGTCAATCTCCCGCCTCAGAGGGAAACCAGGAATATCCTCCGGAAACACATCCGGGAAAAGTCGCACCACGGGAACGTCACTGAGCTGAACACGGGAAGAAGAAGACGCATCCAACGCGTAGATCATAAAGACAGCATTCCCCAAAGACAACAAACTAAACATCTCCATAGCTGAGATCAACGGAATCTTCGATCTAGAATCCTGGCCGTAGAAGTCCCACTTCTCGCCAGATAAAGGCCTAAAGCGCACAATTCCATGGAAACAGTCCACAGAGGCCCTATAGTTGGACAGCACATCCATCCCAACTATGCAATCGAAATCCCAAAGCATTAAACGGATCAAGTTCGCTAATAGGACATGCTCACCAAATCGCAACACACCATCCAACAAAACCTCCTGGGAGAACAAGATCACAACGCCAGGGGTAGACACAGAAACAGCATCGCGTAACGAAGTGGTACACAGACCATGCTCAACAACAAACGAATCAGAAATAAACGAATGTGATGCACCGGTGTCAAACAACACACGCGCGGGAAAGTCAAAGACAAGGCAAGTACCTGCAATCACCCGACTTGGTGTCTCCTCGGCCTGCTCCCTAGTGATGGCGTTAACCTGAGCATGCTGGGGTCCAGAGAAGAAAGGCTGAGACGAATGTCCGAACCGCGACGGACCAGGCTGCTGAAAAGGCCTAAACTGAGTCTCACCCAATCGGGGCTGCTGAAACTGCTGAGAACGGCCCCTAGACTGACCTCCACGACCCTGAGGCTGGGCCGCGGTCTGCTGTGATCCAGCTGACGGACAAACTCTAGCATAATGCCCATACTAACCACAAAGGTTGCAGGAGCCCTGCACACCAACACACTGCGTAGATGGATGCTTTCCACCGCAAAAGCCACAAAACTCAGTCCGAGATCCACTGCTACTCGAACTGCCTGAACCAGAAGAGCCAGAACCCGACTTCTTCTTGAACTGCTGACCACGGGGTCGAAACCTCTGACGGCCAGACTGCTGAGCCACCTGCTGCTGATGCGGCTGATGGGCTGACTGGGAGGACTGGGAAGACTGCGCTCCCTGAATAGCAGGACGACTAACCTGCGTCTCCTGCTGCCTACGTGCATGACAATTCTGCAAACCCTCCTCGATATCAATAGCAGTGTCAACTGCTTCAGCATAGCTCTTTGGTTTGCTGGTCAACACCATCTGATACAACTCCTCATTCAAGCCTTCAAGAAATCGAGTCCGCTTGGCCCTCTCCCGGCCAGAAACATGGGGAACGTATGCCAACAGAGAAGAAAACTTCCTAGCATACTCCCGAACAGTCATGGAACCCTGCTCCAGATGGTCGAACTCCCGCTCCCGGGCGTTCACATATGACTCGGGCACATACTTCTGTCGGAAGGTCTCGCAGAAACTGTCCCAAGAGATCCCAACACCGGTCTCCAACAAGGTACTCGAAGCGCCTCGCCACCAACGCTCTGCTGCCTTCCTAAGCAAGAGGGTCGCTAAACTCAGTCGAAGATCATCATCGTACTGCACCCGATCAAAAATACCAATGATGTTACGGAGCCACGAGTCCGCATCCTCACTGGATTCATCACCATTGAAGACTGGAGGGTTCATCCGCTGAAACCGTGCTATAACAACATCCATCCGCTCCGCAGGAGGTGCCGCAATCTCATCTTCCTCCTTGTTGCTAACACGAGTATGACTACGGGCACTACGCCTATCCTCATTCTGTCATGCTGATTCCTAAAACTGCCCCCTACCTCTACCACGACGTCTAGGCGGCATCTACGAAAACACTCAACAGGATCAAGAAAAACATAACAGATACGGCATAGATAGCATAAAACACCGAAATATGCAGCACGTAGTCACATAACCAAGCACATGCAACACACCACACTGTGCCTAGACTCGAGTATGATCAAAAAATCGAGCTTATCCCAGCTTAAGCTCTGATACCAAAAATGTCAGGCCTCGTGCTCATATCAGAGCAAAAACACATGAACACATGCGGAAGCTATCAACAAGCAGGTAAAATTTTCGCTTTTGGCCTGACAATTTAAAACAATATAATTTAAAATAGTGATACTCAAAATATATCCCAGTTTGTAAAAACAACCAAACGCAGTTGTCAACCAACAACAACACGGTATAGCATACAACAACAAAGCGCAGGGCATCCTCTGGCTAACAGTACTGATACATATAAGTATGCTATACGCTACTGGGATACTCAACCACCTCCTAGGGCACCACCTGCTGGGTTAAAACCACGACCAGCTGTAAAACCTGGGTTTCCTGAAAACAACACAAACAAGGAAAACAACCAAGCCCCAGAGGGACATGGGGTCAAACCCCAGTACGGAGAGCAACTGGTAGCTAGCCACTTGGTGCATAGGGGAAATGAGAGTGCGGAATCGCCGCTCGCCCTCGCATCCTGGTAAGAAAACAAAGAAGCAACAACGAGAAAAGGCAATGGCTGTCACGACTGAAATGGAATGTCATGCGTGTATGCAACATACTGGAACATAAGCATATAAACATATTCAACACAGCAATTAAAAACAATAAGCATACACAGTCCTCAACCAGGACAACAACCAAGCACGACAATCCAACACAGCCATCTCGCAATTCATCCAAGCCAAGTTCCACGCTGAATTACAAGCTCAAGATCCGTACCTTAATTTTGCTAAACTCTCACCACAACAAGGCCCGTAAGATCTGATGGAAACCTGCTAAAATCACACGCAAGATAGATTCAGGGAAACACAACAAACTCACGGCCCTGCACAAAAGATCACGGCCAACAACCCAAAAGCTCATTAAACACTAAAATCCAGTAAGTAATATCATCCATACTACAACACAAGGAGCTTAAAACAAGGGTAGGAACAAGATACCATCACAAATCAAAAAGCTACCTGCAACAGCGAAACACATGAATGTGAACAGCAGCTTCGTGCCTTTGATCCAGCTAAATACAGCCTCTAAAAAGGGTATGAAATGAAAGAGCTTTCCAAGAGGAGTCCAACGCTACCTCGAATGTGAAAAACGGTGGTCGGAAACGATGGGAATCGCCGGATAAAAATCACGGTGAACAGTAACCAGGGGTTTGAAAACAGAGAACGAAGATCGAGAGAAATTTACTAAGTATGGGATCTGGTTGAATACAACGAAGCCAAGCCTTGCTCCTAAAATAAGCGCGAGAAATCTGTTTAAATTATTCCACCGATAGTAACAGATTCCACCAACAGCTCTCGCTCGCGCTAAACAACGCTCAAACCCTGAAACGACGTCGCTCCAATACCACGGTGAAATCTGGAGGCCAAAATGCTAAAAGCTGGAAATAGCGTTAATTGCTCAAAACGACGCCGCATAGCACCACGGTGAGGTCTGGACGTTAGCAACAACGCTGGAGAAATCTGAACAGGAAGTGTTGACCCGTGTTGACGTCCGTTTTCACAACTAGCGCTACACACAACAGACCTCTCCTCGCGCGAACAGATCTCTCGCTAGCGCTACACTCAAAACGGCGTCGCGCCAACTAATCTAAACGGTGTCGTATGCCACACGATACAAAACACATGGAGACCAGATATCTACACACTAACGCATCAGATCCCTCATACACACAAAACAACCAGACTTCACAAAACGACGGCGTTTTGGAATACAACACATAAAACGCGCGAGCAGACTTCTCAATACGTCTAGAGCTACCAGATCTCTCTAAACGACGACGTACTAGGCTCTCTCACTACAAAACACGCCGCAACGCTAAGCGCCCAGATTTCACCTCTTGCCGAACAGATTTCTCACAAACCCGAGCAGATCTCTCAAACCAGATTTCTCATTAAAATCTCGAAAATACCAAAATTTCCAGATTTGCTCAAAATGCTATTTCTGACCTGAAAATACAAACCAAACTTCCAAACAGAGATCTGAACCACCAGAAATCTCCAAAAACCGATTAATTCCAACAATTAATCTTAATTACATTTCAGGTCTCACAAGCGGTATCAGATTTTGCTTTTAAAAACAGCACCCAAGTGAATTTTGTAAAATCATCAACAAAAACTAGGGTGTAGTCCGTTCCCCCTAAGCTTGTTACGATAATAGGACCTAAAAGATCCATATGTAAAAGCTCTAAGCTTCGGGAAGAGCGTTTACCGCCTTTCTTTTTAAAAGTAGATATAATTTTTTTACCAAGCTGACATGCGGCACAGATCTTGTCCTTAGAAAAATTGATTTTGGGCATACCAGAAACCAGTTCATGCTGACTCAAATGGGCAAGCATTTTAAAGTTCAGATGGTTCATTCGCTGATGCCACAACCAGCTCTTGGAAGAGTTAGCTGCAAGGCAGATTTGTTCAGATCCCATCTGCTTTGACCAATTGATAATGTAGGTTTTCCCCGATATTTTACCTACCAACACAGTCAGAACATTTGGACTCTGAATTGTGCATGTGTGCTGTTGAAAGTTAACTATGTAACCCTTGTCACATAGCTGACTTATGCTTATCAAATTATAGCGCAAATTATCAATAACTAAAACATCAGATATTGAAATGTTACTGTGGATAAGCTTACCCTTACCCACAGTGTTACCATGTGAGTTATCACCAAAGACTATCTTTGCTCCTTTGTGTGGAGTAACATCTGATAGCAGCTTTGGGTTTCCAGTCATGTGTCTTGCACACCCACTATCAAGATACCAAAAGATTGACTCATCTCCAGCTTTGTACCTATTATCCTGCAATCATAAAAACAGATTTTGGTACCCAATTTTACTTGGGTCCAGATAGGATTACCCCTTTCGGGGCCCTTACTTGAATGACCTTAACAGATGATAGTCCATAAGGGTCTGTGCAGAAATATTGTGAGATCGTTGAGTGTTGGTTTGATATTTTGACCATTCAGATCTCTACGGGGCTGAGCCTTTCTCCATTCAGACTTGACCTTCTTAGAGCCGCGTCTTTTTTGGTTTTGAACAAATGACTTGGATCCAGCTTTCGCCTTTTCCTTGTCAAGTCTGTTCTTTAGCCAACCAGACTTAGAGCTCTCGGGTCTGTCATATCCAATATCAGCTTTCCCTTTTTGATTCAGTTGCCCTGAGATATGGTCATCATACCTTACCGACTCACATGTATCATGTGTCATACTGGCTTTGACAAAGCTCATCTTTTTGAACTTGTCATATAACAGATATGACTGAGTATTGGTTTCTCCAGCGCTGCTTTCACCAGCATTGAAACCTAAGCCAGTTCTATCATTCGCTGGCTTCTGAATTTCACACAGCTTATCTAGAGAAACAGAAAACTGGGTCCAGGAGCTCATTATCATATTTAACTTTTCAATTTCAGACTCAAGCTCACTGGATCTCATCCTCAAATATTCATTCTCAGTCTTCAGCTTACTCAACTCAATTTGTAAACTGTCAGTTTTACCAAGTTGAACAGATCTTGGTTCCACTGAACTATTTTTCAAATCTACGTTTTCAGCTTTGACTTCCTCGAATTCTGAGAAAGATTACGGTACCAACCAGTACTTTGCGATCGTTCTTTCTGCTGGGCCTCTTATCAGATCTTGTCCTCATTCTTCTTTCTTTGGATCTTTCCTTTGATCTTTCGTCTTTATTCTCATCTTTTCTGGGTCTGTCCTCCTTCTTTGGCCTGTTACAGTCAGCATAAAAATGACCTGGACGACCACAGTTGAAACAGTTCATATCAGTAGATAACTTTTCATATTTATTATAATTATTATAAGACAAATAAGGGTTTTAGGATTTTCTAATGAATTTCCCAAACTTCTTAACGAAGAGGGACATGGCATCGTTACTGAGCTGTTCTGTGGATTTGCTCGTGCTTGGAGAGCACTGTTAGATTTTGTTGCCGCTAGTGCTTTGGTTGGTTAAGATGTTGAGGATCCAACTCAGATCTTGTCTCTAGCTCAAACTCATACGCTTTTAGATTTGCGAACAGATCATGAAGTTCCAACATGTTCAGATCTTTGGATTCCCGCATCGCCATGGTCTTAACATCCCACTCTCTGGGCAACGCTCTCATCACTTTGAGTGACAGCTCTCGGTTGCTATACTCTTTTCCCAAACTGGTAAGCTCTATCACCACAGCACTGAAATGCTCATCGAACTCTGCCATGGTTTCTCCATCTTTCATCTTTATGGACTCATATTTTTGCTGGGCCACAGTAAGCTTGTTCTCCTTTGTCTCATCATTTCCCTCGCAGATTTGTAGTAGCTTCTCCAAAATTTCCTTTGTTGTGGCACAGGTTTTGATTTTGCTGAACATATTTTTATCCAGCGTCTTGTATAGAATATCCCTAGCCACATTGTCCAGATTCGCCTTCTTTTTCTCCTCATTGATATACTCATGTCTCCTCTTTTCTACATACTCAAGTGCACCATCAGTCGTCGCGAATGCTATGTTGATCTTCATTATTTTCATTGGACCATCAGTGATGACTGACCACATATCATCGTCTTGAGCAGCTAAGTGCGCTTGCAGTCTGATCTTCCAGTCATCATAGTCCTCCTTAGAAAAAAATAGGAATCTTGTTGTGAGAGGTAGACATATTGAAATATATAAAGTAAAAACCAACAAACTGTTCAATTTTATGGAAGTTCGGATATCAAATCCTACGTCTCCCCTTCTTCCTTTCAGGATGGTTCCACTAGAAGGCTTTGATGAGTACAGATACTGTAAACACCCGGTCACTGAGCCACGCTCCAAGTGAACTCCTAGCAATCTCCAAAAACACGCAGACTCAGCTGCTGTTTACAAACACTTTGATTTTACTCAAATGGCTTTACGAAGCACGTTTGTTACAGACTCAAAAAGATTATACAATGGATACACAACTATTGAGTGCTGTAAATCTTCTGGTTTTTTATCAACAAGAACTGTTTACAAATGTAAACCAGAAAATATCTCGAAGGTAAAGCTATGAAGACTTGATCTTGAAAATTCTTCGAGATTGAGATTCTGGGACTTGGGAAATTTTCGACTGAATACTTGTTGAAATCCCAGAACGAGGAAGAAAGCTTTTTCAAAATAAAATTACTGAGAGCACAAAGCAGACTGTTAGAGTAACGACCAAGAGGACTTTCTTCATTTGAAACTTCAGCTATTTATACTCTTTGTTCTCAACGGTCAGAAATATTCTCCTTTGCATATCTTCATCGTATCGTACAACCGCATACACTGCTCCACTGAAGGTAAATTGCGCTTCGTCAGGGCTGAATTGTCGTATAACCATATTTGGGTAAACATCGTATAACGTCATCTGCGTACTGTGTACTATTACCCAAAATAGCTCTGACATTGTCTCCTTAATTCCAGGAATTTGTACGATTCAATTGTGATCATTGATTCTTTCCAATTTAAACATATGATAGCGTTTGAAGCTGTTCGTTCCTTACACCTGAAAGCTCTTTCCGTTAAAACAGTTCTTTATCCCTTGAAGTAATTGGTTATCTCATCGCTGATTGTGTATTTGAAGCTGTCACAACTGAATACATAGAGATAACTGAGTAATGCAACAACTGATACTGTCTCGATATCTGAGAGTTCCATTACCCGAAATCTGAATTAACAATATCTGATGTCGAAGCAACTTTACTCAAGAACTGAATACATTCACTTCTGAAGTACTGAGATCTGAGGTAACTAAGTAAATACTTTTCACAACTGAAATACTCGACACTGAAACAATATACCACAATCTGTTACTCATGTCTGAATACACTTCGCTTCTAACAACAGATCTCTCACTGTAGCTTCAAGTCTGAATAACTGTTCCCAATATCTGAACTGATCCAAATAACCAAATCTATTTCGAAAGCATCAACCTGACAACAAAGACTGAATCTCTGAATACTTGACTCTGCTCAGTTCTGAATATTTCCCGAAAAGTCAACTCAGATGTTAACGCTTGACTTAGAACTCTCGAAACTGAAACTGTAACTTAATAGCGTGACGTCACGAGATCTGAAAAGCTCAATACGTTTGTATGACGTCACGAAGTCTGAAATCTTCTGCGAAAGCTTAAGATCATTTCTTGGTCTTATTTTGTTATCACCAAAACTAATAAATTTTACCTTACATTAAAGAAATTTCTTCCCCGAAATTTACTTACTTAAACAGGTCTGGGTAGCTACTACTCATATCAGCTTTGGCTTCCCAGGTTGCTTCCCTTTCTGAATTATTAGCCCATTGATATCATAGGGATATTTCTATTTCGTAACTTACGATTTTCTCTCGAAATAATCTTCACTGGAGCTTCTTCGTAAGTCAAATCTGATGCAAGCTGGATAGGCTCATATCTTAATACATGCGAAGGGTTCGAAATGTATTTCCTGAGAGCTGATATATGGAATACATTGTGAACTAGTGATAACTGAGGGGGTAAAGCTATTCGATAAGCTAAATTCCCAATTCTTTCTAGTATTTCAAATGGTCCAATAAATATGGGACTCAGCTTGCCTTTTCGCCCAAATCTCATCACACCCTTCATAGGTGCCACTTTTGAAAATACATGGTCTCCTACTTCGAAATTCAGCTCTCGGCGATGGCTATCAGCATAGCTTTTTTGTCTACTCTGTGCTGCTTTCATTCGATCACGTATTCTTTTGATAGCTTCTAAAGTCTGTTCAATGATATCAGGTCCTATCTCTGATCTTTCACCTACATCATCCCAATGTATCGGTGATCTACATTTTCTGCCATACAGTGCTTCGTAAGGAGCCATTTCTATTGAAGCCTGGTAACTATTGTTGTACGTGAACTCAGCTAAGGGCAATTTAGAATCCCAGCTTTCTGCATAGTATAGAGTACAATCACATAGCAAATATTCTAATGTTTGAATCACTCTTTCTGATTGTCCATCAGTTTGTGGATGGAAAGCTGTACTAAAGGTTAACTTAGTTCCCATGGCTTTATGTAAGCTCTTCCAAAATATAGAAGTAAATCTGGGATCTCGATCTGATGCTATAGAACTTGGAATATCATGGAGCTTCATTATTTCTTTCACATACAGCTCAGCATACTTATTCAAATCATATGTCGTCTTTACTGGTAAGAAGTGAGCTGACTTGGTTAATCTATCGATAATAACCCAAATAGAGTTAAATCCATGGAGTTTCTTTGGTAAACCTACTACAAAATCCATCGCTATATTATCTCATTTCCATACTAGTATAGGGAGTGGTTTTAACATCCCAGCTGGTCTCTGATGTTCTGCTTTTACTTGTTGGCATGTTAAACACTCAGAAACAAAATTGGAAATATCTCGCTTCATTCCTGGCCACCAAAATAAATGTTGTAAATCTTTATACATATTCGTTCCTCCTGGGTGAATTGAATACGTAGTGTTATGGGCTTCATTCATAATCGCTTTGTGCAAGTTATCAACTCGAGGTACCCACAATCTGTCCTGGTATTTCACAATTCCTTCTACTGTAGTATAAAGATTTCCACCTCTTTCCTCATCTTGCTGCTTCCATTTAATCAGTTGTTCATCTCTCATCTGACTATCTCTAATCCGATCCTTCAATGTAGATTGGATTGTAAGAACAGCTAGTCTAGCAGCATAACTTTGCGTAACTACTTCCAACTCAATTCTGTCAATCTCTATCGCTAATGGAGTTTGAACTGAAAGCTAAGCTAATCCCACAGCTCTTCTACTTAGCGCATGAGCGACTACGTTAGCTCTACCAGGGTGATAACTAATCACACAATCGTAATCCTTAAATAATTCAAGCCATCTTCTTTGCCTCATGTTAAGCTCCTTCTGGGTAAAGAAATATTTGAGGTTTTTGTGGTCTGTAAAAATTTCGCATTTTTCCCCATAAAGATAGTGTCTCCAAATCTTTAATGTGAAAACCACTGCTGCTAACTCAAGGTCATGAGTGGGATAATTCTTTTCGTGAATCTTCAGCTGCCTAGAAGCATAAGCAATCACTTTCTTATCCTGCATCAAAACAGCACCCAATCCTATCTTCGATGCATCTATGAAGATCGTGAAATTCCCTTTTTCTGATGGTAACGTTAAAACAGAGGCTTCTATCAACGCTTGCTTTAATCTTTCAAAGATGGATTGGAATCGTGGAGAACAATCATACTTAACATCCTTCTTGGTCAATGATGTTAAAGGAACAGCTATCTTGGAAAATTCCTCTATGAATCGTCGATCATAACCTGCAAGACCTAAGGAACTTCGAACCTCTGCTACGCTCTTAGGTACAGGCCATTCTCGAACAGCTTCTACTTTGGAGGGATCTACTTCTACTCCACTCTTAGAAATAATATGACCAATAAACACAATCTTTTCAATCCAGAACTCACATTTACTAAACATAGAAAACAATTGCTTAGTGCAAAATCTGAAGTATCACTCTGAGCTGATCTGCGTGTTCTTCTCTGTTCTTAGAATAAATGAGAATATCATCTATGAAAACAATCATGAAACTATCCAGAAAATGTTGGAAAACTCTATTCATTAAATCCATGAATATAGAAGGCACATTAGTTAAACCAAACAGCATCACTAAAAATTCATAATGGCCATAACGTGTTCTAAAAGTTGTCTTATGCACATCTGTATCTTTTACTCTAAGCTGGTGGTAACCAGATCTGAGATCGATTTTCGAAAATATCGCAGCTCCTCAGAGTTGGTCGAATAAATCATCTATCCTAGGATGAGGATATTTATTCTTAACAGTTAACTTGTTCAACTCCCTATAATCTATACACAAACGCATACTCCCGTCTTTCTTCTTGACAAATAAAACTGGAGCTCCCCAAGGTGATGTATTGGGTCGGATGATACCTTTATCCAATAAATCTTGGATCTGATCTTTCAATTCTTTCATTTCTTAGGAGCAATTCTGTAAGGCGGCTTAGAAATTGGAGCAGCTTCGGGAACTAAATCAATAGTGAATTCTAACTCCCGATCTGGAGGCAAACCGGATATGTCCTCTGGAAATACGTCAGGAAATTCATTCACTACTTCGACGTCTTCCAACTTAATCTTATTTTCTTCCACTACTGATATAGCACTAACTAGAAATCCTTGATATCCCTTCTTTAAATATTTATGGGCGTTCAAAGCTGATATCAGCTTAGGAGTTCTATCAGATCTGCCATCTTGAAACAAGAATGAGCTCTTGCTGGGTGGTCTAACTTCAACAGTTCTTTGCTTAAAATCTATAATTGTTCCATACTTAGTCAACCAATCCATTCCCAATATTAAATCGAACTCTATCATGGGTAATACTATCAAATCTGCATAAACAGTATTCCCTTGCAACTCAAGTTCTACGTTGGGAAAAATATTATTGGTAATTAAACTATCTCCCGACGGAATATTTACGCAGTATCCTACCTCTAATACTTCTGGTTGAACTGGTAAATGTTTAGCAAAATTTACTGATATGAAAGAATGTGTTGCACCAAAATCTAACAAAGCTAAAGTAGGCATACTGGCAACAACAATTTTACCTGTAACAACTGTCGAATCTGGTTGAGCCTGATCTGATGTCATCACATAAGCCCTACTAGTGATGAGCTGTTTGTTTTGAGGGCGATACTTAGCTATGTGACCTAGCTTGCCACATTTATAACACCCATATTGGCCAAAGCGACACTGGCCCGAGTGATTCTTCTTGCAGATTGGACACACTGGCCTGTTCCCAATTTTAGGAACTGAGGTAATAGGTTGAGCTACTATAGGTCCTTTTCCTTGCGACCCTTGCTGATTATTGTTTGGCTTCTTAAATTGTCTACGATCCTTATTCTGAAAGGCTTGACGTTTCAACTGTCGATCTTCCTCAATCACCTTCCAATCTTGCTCAGCACGTAGAGCTTTATTCACAGCTGCTGTCAGGCCTCGTGCTCTAAACAGAGTAAAAACACCAAAACACATGCGGAAGCTATCAAAAAGCGGGTAAAATTTTCGCTTTTGGCCTGACGGTTTAAAACAATATAATTTAAAATACCGTGATACTTAAAATAGAATCCCAGTTTACAAAAATCACCACAACAATAACAGTATAGCATAAAACAAGTATCAGACTCCAACAATCAAATACACCAACGAAGCACAGGGCATCCCCTGGCTAAGAATACTGATACATATAAATATGCTATACGCCACTGGGATACTCTAACCAACCTCGTGGGGCATCACCAGCTGGGTTAAAACCACGACCAGCTGTAAAACCTGGGTTTCCTGGAAACAACACAACAAGGAAAACAACCAAGTCCCAGAGGGACATGGGGTCAAACCCCAGTACGGAGAGCAACTATAAAACAGCAGTAAACAGCAAGAATAAAATGCAGATGTTATGCATGAGAAAGGAAACAACAGCTCAACGGAATCTGCAACATAATATGTGGCCACGGTGAGTGTAGGACATGTGGGTGCTACCCACTACCCCTACTCGCCCACCCTTACCAGACGCATCAAAAACTCAACATGCCGTTGCCTCGCCCATGAACTGTGGTAGTTAACCACTCGGCGCATGGTGGCAAACAAATCCCAGCAGGGAGATGAGAGTGCGGTATTGCCGCTCGCCCTCACATCATGGTAAGTAAACAGAACAATAACAACGAAGCAATGGCTGCAAAAGCTGAACGGAGATTCAAATGCGTGTATGCAACATGCTGGAATAACAAGCATATAAACATATGCGAAACAATAATAGCATCAGCAAGTATACACCACATAACCAACAGTCATCTCACAAAACAGCAGCCAGCAATAGCCATCTCACAGATTATCCAATCAGTCGACACATATGCGAACAAATCCTCGCAGCTGGTACCAGTCGCAACATCCAAACGACGTCGCGCCAACTTATCGAAACGCTGTCGTTTTGCCCTCAATACACGAAATAAAACAGCAGCTGGATACCAACGCTACCAGCTTTCACTTAACACAACGCATCCAGATTTCACTAAAACGACGGCGTTTGATCTCCCTCGATACAATTACACACTGCGACTGGTTTTCGCCACCGACCAGCTTTTACCACAAAACCAGCTTTTACCAAAAAATACCAAAATTACGAAAAATTCCAGAATTGCTTAAAATGTGAAATCTGACCCGAAAATGCCAACCAAACTTACAAACAGAGATATAAACCACCAGAAATCTCTAAAAACCGATTAATTCTCATGATTAATCATAAACACAAATCCAGGTCTCACATTTCTCCCCCACTAAAAAGGATTTCGTCCTCGAAATCAAACAACAATTCTGGCACAACAACACAGCAACAGCAAGATACAACCAGAACTCGCCCAACACAAGGCCAAGAGTTCAAGATAACTGAGCAAACATATAACAACTAGGTAAGAATACAACCAAAAGCCACAAACTACTGGAAATTTAGCTCAACAGCTACTCAAACAGATGCGGCCACTCGCGCTGCATCTTTTCTTCCAGCTCCCAAGTAGCTTCTTCCCTTCCATGTTTTCTCCACTGCACCATTACCAACGAAATGGTCTTATTCCTCAACTGTTTCTCTTTTCTGCCAAGGATCTGCAAAGGATATTCTTGATAACTCAACGACTGATCTAGCTCCACCTCGTCAGTTCCAAGCACATGAGACGGATCTGGCTCATACTTCCTCAACATGGAAACATGAAAGACGTCATGAAGAGAAGACAACTCTTGCGGCAACAACAGCCGATACGCTAAAGGGCCAATCCTCTCAACAATCTCATACGGTCCGAAACGAGGGGCTAACTTTACCTTGCGTCCAAATCGCATCACACTGCGAAACGGAGAAACTTTGAGGAATACACGATCACCAACCTGAAACTCAAGAGGTCGACGCCTCTTATTCGCATAACTGGCTTGGAGATCCTGGTCAGCTTTCATCCGCTATCTAATAAGATCCACATGATCTTTCATTTGCTGCACAAAGTCAGGGGCAGATAGCTGCTTCTCCCCCACTTCTTCCCAACATACCGGAGATCTGCACTTTCTACCATATAAAACCTCGAACGGCGCCATGCCAATCGTCACCTGATAGCTGTTATTGTAGGAAAACTCTACTAAAGACAACGCGTCTTGCCAGCCACCTCCGAAATCCAACACAACAGCTCGTAACATATCCTCCAACGTCTGGATAGTTCTCTCAGATTGGCCATCTGTCTGGGGGTGATACGCGGTGCTCATCGCCAATCTGGTACCCAAAGCTGTTTGCAAACTCTTCCAAAACCTAGAAGTAAACCTAGGATCTCGGTCAGAAACGATTGAAACAGGCACACCATGCAGTCTAACAACAAAATCAATGTACAGCTTCGCCATCTTCTTCAACGAGAAGGTCATCCCGTAGGGAATAAAATGTGCAGACTTCGACAAGCGGTCTATAACCACCCAAATAGCATCGCATCCTCTGCTAGAACGAGGCAGATACGTCACGAAATCCATAGCAATGTGCTCCCAATTCCATTGGGGCACTTCCAAACTCTGCAACAAACCACCGGGTCTCATCCTTTCGGCCTTTACCATCTGACAATTCAAGCAACGAGCGACAAAACCAGCAACGTCGCTCTTTAGGCCAGCCCACCAAAAGTGCGGCTTCAAAGCATGGTACATCTTCCGTGCACCCGGATGAACACTATGTCTGCTACAGTGCGCTTCCCGAAGGATCTCCTCCTTCAAATCAATCAAATTGGGCACAACCAACCTGCCCCGGAAACGCAAACAACCATCGGAAGAGACAGAATAATCCTCAAGTTCGCCAGCCCTGACCTTCAACTTCATCTCGTGGATAGATGGATCAGTCCTCTGAGCTGCTCGAATGGTAGAAACAATCTGTGGCTCCACTTGGAAAGATGAAACCAAAACGCAATCCTCAGTCGGGTAGAATCTCCAACCCGTAGTGTTAAGATGCTCCTGATCCTTAGAGATGTACAACGACGCAAGCATCTCACTAGCCTTCCTGCTCAAAGCATCGGCCACTACGTTCGACTTCCCAGGCTGGTACTTAATCTCGCAGTCAAAGTCCTTTAGCAGCTCCATCCACCTACGCTGTCTCATGTTCAAATCGGGCTGCAAAAACAAATACTGCAAACTTTTGTGGTCGGAGTACACCACAAACTGCTCTCCATACAGGTAGTGACGCCAGATCTTCAACGCAAATACTACCGCTGATAACTCCAAATCATGGACTGGGTAACGAGTCTAGTGCGGTTTCAACTGCCGCGAGGCATACGCAATGACTCGACCGATGGTCCCAGAAATAGGATCACTAAGTAAATAGGAGTTCAGAAGGGGTGGTTGAATGAACTCCTTCGATTTTTGTATTTTCGAAAACTATTTCAAAATGTTTTGCAAGCTTCTTGCTTAACTTAAGTCCGAGTTACCAGACTTAAGAATATCTCAGTTATATTCAAACTTCTCGACCAACAATATTTGTGCGGAAAAAGACCGATAGATTTGTGAACAGTTAATATAAGCAATAAACAATATGTAACTGTGTAAAGTAAAATTGTAGGGTCAGAGATTTGTTTCTGGAAGTTCGGACTTCAATGTCCTACGTCTCCCCTTCTTCCGCCTCGGAAGGTATCACTAGAAGATTTGATGCAAGTAGGCCTTCTACAAACACCCGATCCCAAAGCCAGCAGCTATGAGAACTCCTAGTACTTCACAACACTCCACGCAGACTTCGCTGATGGTTTACAACCCTTAACAGTATTTTCGAACTGCTTCACAAAGCCAGTTCGTTACAGACTCAATAAAATGATATACAATGAATACACGTATTT
>KV010004.1:57208-83724 GCA_001598015.1 Dorcoceras hygrometricum
CACGGCTTCCAAAAGTTGTATAGGATGAAGGAGCTTCTCGAGAGGAGTCCAACGCTACCTCGCTCAAGCAGAACAACCACCGAAAACGCCGGGAATTCGCCGGAAAATCTCACGGCTGAACAGTAACGAGGGTTTGAGAAACAGAGGTCGACAATCGGGGAAATTTATTAAGTATGGGATCTGGTATCTCAATTCGAAGACCAAGTCTTCCTTAAATAAATCCCACAACGGCTGGAATCTGATTTAAAAGTCCACCGACATAACCAGCAGGCACACTACAACCAGCAGATGCAAAGAACCAACTGCTGAATTCTCAAACCACTCTAATCAAAACGATGTCGCAGCGACTTAACAAAACGACGTCGCACCGCTTACGTCATAAAATCTGCCACCAGCTGGCCGCCTAAAACCATCGGCTGGTTCTCAAATCCAAAAGCTGGATTGTATAAAACTCAAAAACTGATACCAGACGTTGCATCAAAACGCTGCGTTCCAACTTAATAAAACGGCGTCGCATAGCCTACTTCATCCAGTCGCTAGTTCTCGCACAAAACAACCAGACGCAAGATACATTAAAGTTGACCATCGTTGACATCTGTTCTCAGCTGGACAACCAGTCTACACATACGCGAACAAATCCTCGCAGCTGGTACCAGTCGCAACATCCAAACAACGTCGCACCAACTTATCGAAACGCTGTCGTTTTGCCCTCAATACACGAAATAAAACAGCAGCTGGATACCAACGCTACCAGCTTTCACTTAACACAACGCATCCAGATTTCACTAAAACAACGGCGTTTGATCTCCCGCGATACAATTACACGTTGCGACTGCTTTTCGCCACCGACCAGCTTTTACCACGAAACCAGCTTTTACCCAAAAATACCAAAATTACGAAAACTTCCAGAATTGCTTAAAATGTGAAATCTGACCCGAAAATGCCTGCCAAACTTACAAACAGAGATCTAAACCACCAGAAATCTCTAAAAACGATTAATTCTCATGATTAATCCTAAACACAAATCCAGGTCTCACAGCTACTATATAATCAGTGGGTTATGCAAGCCTAACATCGTGTTTTATCATTGGCTTCAACCCATTTATAAAATGTCGAAGCTCTCTCAAACTTGCGGATATAATCCCGCATTGGCATCCCTTCTTGCTTCAGAGTTAAAAACTCATTCTGCAGCTCCTCCTCACATCTACTGTAAAGTACTGGTCGTAAAACACTCACTTAACTCTTCCCAGGTGAGCATTTCCAAATCTACTGTCAATTTGGCCCTTTGCCACCAGATCATAGCATATCCTCTCAGCATATAAATTGCACACCGAGATCTCTCCTGGTCAGTCATATGCAAATAATCAAATATAACTTATAATGATTTGATCCAGCTTTCTGCTATCAGCGGATCAGTTGAACCAGAGAATTCTTGATGTCGTTGTCTTCTAAACCTCTCCTGTGGATCTTCACAGCCAACTATTCTTCCTACTGGTTTACAATTTCCTGAACTGGTCTGATCAACCAAACGTTCTAGTAGTTGAGCCATGCTGGTTAGGACAGGGTTATTTCTATCAGTTTCACCCTCTCCTTCTATGGTACCTCTTCTTCTACCTCTTCCTGCCATTATCTGTATGGTAACCCAAAACCACCAAAATAATATTATGAGAGATTACTATATGTTAGAACATGAAATAAAACTCACAGAATGGTAGAAGAGGCTAGCGAGAACTGTCTCAGACTGGAAGAAGTGTTTATCTCAAGGACCAGGCTCTGATACCAATTGTAAAGGGCTGAACTTTTCAATAACTTAATTAATAAGTTTGGGATTCGAATTGGAAGAATCTAAAAGTTTGTATGCGGATTTAAAATAAAGAACATACAAATTTCTTGGTTGAATTGCAAAAAATAGAACTTTCAATCTTAGAATTTGGAAACATATCTGATCATATAAAGCGCGGAAATTCATACTACAATGGACAGTAAAATTCTGTTCAGATTACATCAAAACAAAGAATCGGTAATCTGTTACACTTCCAAAATGATAGCTATATTTCTGTACAATTAAACAGAAGAAACTGAAAACTGAATGGAAACTGATGTCCACGATAAGCACCTCCGATCTGTTTCAGTTCACACCATCCAGCTCCCTACTGCTCATCACCTGCACTCAAGAAAACTAGTGAGCCTAGGGGTTCAGCAAGTAAATCTGGAATAACGATTACAAGAAATGCAAGCATAACAATATTTTTATCTGTACTGTAGTTCAAATCTGAACGAAATGTATACTGAATACGATAATATGAAAATCTATAAACTGAGGAAAGCTTGAAGAACTGAACAACATAATCTGTTAAATCTGAAAGATCTGAAATCATAACTGCAGATGATTGCAAACATTTACTGGCTTTTAAAAGATAAGATATTAAAAATTTTCTCAAAGTCGTGATTAAAATCACTCTATGCTCAGTTCTTATCCTTTAATTGAAATATGTCTTAGACACCTGTACATAGGTCAAAGTAGTTTGATCAAACTATCATCTGATATTAGGTCTGGAGAATCAATCCCATCTATCGCTGTGAAGGGTATGCAATTCATCAACCATAACATGGTCCCTTCCGATTTGAAAGGGACACACTGGTTCGTCAGCCAGCGTCCTCATCCTTTCCTTTGTGACCATCTGTTGTCTATGCCGTTTTCCTTAAACATTTCTTTTATTTCTTTACTTTCTTTTCTTTAACTTGCTAATTCTTTCATTTTCTTGATCTGAAACAGATATCTGTTAAGTATGGTTCACTGTTTTAAACCATTTTCGATGCTCGGAAACTATTGGAAATTCATAGGACTTCAATCTAAGATGAAAACTGAAATCAGCTCTGAGTGTGTACAATATGCAAGAGTACCAACTTTCGGTAAAATAAGATCTGGACTGTTTGGTCAACTCAGATTTGGAAAAGTCAACATGACTTAAATGAATAGTTCAGATTTTGATGGTCAAACAAAGTCAACTCAGATTTGGAATACTAAATTTCAACATAAAACAGTTCTGAAAGGAAAAACAAATCGCGAACACAACATCAGTTCTGAGAAAAGAACAGTTCCAAGAAAAGAATCAGATTTCGAACTTAGCTTGAATTAACGATACTTAGAAAGTTTCCTCAATCCAAAGGAATCGAAAATATCTAAAGAAAACTCCAGAAATAAGAATGACGAAGCTACTTGTAAGCTACTGACAAGAATCACGCAAGCTTCTCGCGAGCTGCTTTGAAGAAATCCCAGAAAACTCAGGAAGAAACAAGAACGAACTTATTTAAACATTTTCTAACAACTTTCCTGAATCAAAATCCTCAGCAAACTCATACTTACTTTATAAACAACACAACTTCTTTCTTTGTTTCGAAGAACATTAAGAGTCAGTTTTGAAAACCTTTAAAACTCATACAAACATTCAGTTGAGACAATTTATGCTTTCAAGAGTTTAGCAAAAAACAGAGTTTACTTGTCTATATCTATGACAACAATTACAGCGAGTTTATCTAGCCTGAAACAACACAATCCGATCACTTCCTGTAAAAGTTTTGAAAGCTTTTGTTCAGTTTTCCTTGCAAAGAGCACCGCTAGTGAAAGTGTAGTATTTGAGAATGAAATACGTATGCAGTGTTTCAATAGCTTTTTTTTATGTGAAATCTGAAATAAAATAGTAGAATGCGTTTTATTTCAAAAGTGCTAAAATATTTAAAAGTTATACTCTATTTTAAAAGCAACTAAAAATGAAATCCGAACCATTTTTATTTTAAAAGGGAAATAAATGGGCTTATGCGAACCGGCTGGACAGCTCTTGCAATCGCGCCTCAAATCTGAAAATCAATCATATGAACATTGATTTACGATATTATTTCAAGTAGATCTCTCAACTCTTAAAACTTTCTAATTGTGGATTTAAATGTTTCTGGGCGTTACAGTTTGTGAGCACGATCTGTTGAGATGCACGAAAGCTGATGGCGTAGAACAGTCTAGGCAAAAGCCGTTGTTCCGCGTAAAGCTGACCAAGTGCATAAACTGGTCTGGACTATGATCTGTTACTACTGTAGCAGTTGTGCGCTGTTTTTGTAGTCCAGATCAGGTAGGAATGGCCTAGCTCTTCTGAGCTGTTGGGAATTAAACCTGCGTACTCGAGAGCTGAGATGTACGCTAGAGCTGTTGAATTCACAAGCTTTGAGCTATCACGGGCGTGATCTGTTGGTGCGCGCAAACTGTTTGTGGAAGTGTCCCGTGCTGTTTGTCTAAGATGGTGTCAGCTTTGAGATTTGAATCTGAGCTGTTGTGCATTGTGCAGGCTGTTGATAGTGGTCAGCTTTGATGAGAGCTGATCGTATTCTCCTGAGCTGGAGTAGTGCGCGAGAGCTGAGTATGGTTTGTAAGTTGTATCGCGTGCGAGAGCTGGTAGAGTGTGCGTGCTGAGCTGTTCGCTGGGCTGAGTGCGGCGCTGAGGCCTGAGCTGGTATGGGAGCACTGTAGCCGTGATATGTTGAGCATGTGTATAAATACCTCTCTTTGACCCATACTTAGTTATTTTAGACCATGCGTTCCTTATCCTCTTCTGGAAGCTCTCAGGAGATATTTTCCAAACCCCCTTGGGTACTGTTCACCCGATGCCTTTTCTTCCGATTTCTGGAATTGTCCGACTGGTTTGGAGCGAGGGAGCTACTACTGGAAGCATCTGTTCGAGAGCTTTAATTTCGTACCAGTTTGGAGGTCGCTGGCGACCAAAATAGAGAAGCCAAAGGAAGCTGGAATTTTCGATTTTAGCATTGTCAGTCTGAGTTGATCTTTGATTGAGAGCATAGCCCTCTCGAGTTTTTGACTTGTATTGGTGGCCCGGAGCTTTTGGTCGAGAGCTAGGGTTTGGGCAGAGAGTTTGTTGTTGCCGTGAGCTTGAATTGAAGATCTGTGGTAAGATTTGAGTAAAGGTATGAATACTGAGCTTGAGTTACATCTTTATGATAAGCATGTTAAATTGGTGGATGTGGGTTGAGCGACCGTAGCTCTGTCGTGTGGAATCTGTTATGCTTGTGCTGAGAAACGAATTGATTTTCTTGTGTTATGCTTGTGAGTCTAAGCTTTTTACGAGCTATGTGTCGTAGTATATATATGCGCGAGCTGAGTCGCTACGCTACTTGTTATGATGTGTGACCGTGTGCTGAATTGCTCAGCCTGGGATCACAGGGTAGAGTCTGATCTGGGCTGTTTACTTACTTGATTGTGAAATTTTATAACTGTTTCGTATATTGTTCTGTTATTGTGTGGCCTTGCTGATCTACATGTGATTTATAGTATGCTGTTGTGTTGTGGCTGTGAGCTGAGTCGCCCAGCCTACTATCATATGGAAGAGTCTGAGTTGTGTTGTTTATTACTTGCGTGCGAATTTACAGCTGTTTGATTTAGCTGCTCTGTGATATATTTCATAGTGATCATATTTCATTGGCATTGCTTATACGCAGAGCCTGAATTCCTTTGATACCGAATAATCACTGAGTCGTGATTTGTCGGCTGAGTCGCCGTGCTTTGGAATTTGATATAATCACTGAGTCGTGATTGGCCGGCTGAGTCGTCGTGCTTGAGAATCCAAACGCTATCACTGAGTCATGATTGTCAGCCGAGTCACTGAGTTTTGGATTCCGATGATTATTGAGATTTGATTTGCCAGCTGAGTCGTTGGCCTTGATACCCGATATTCTTGATAGCCCTCATTCATTATATGACATGACATAACATTTTTCATGCTTGATTTGGTTAGCTGTATGAGTTTCTCTTCGTATTGAGGTTTTGACCTCATTTGTTTTCCCTTGGGGCTGCTTTGGCCGGATGTTTGGCCACTGCAGGCCTTTGCAGGTAGATCAGCTGGTCACAATGTTGAGTCAGCTGGTGGAGTCATAGGCATTGAGTTCCCAGTTATCTATATATATACGCTGTATCGAGTCATTACCGAGGGATGCCCTATGTATTTGTTGTTGTTGATTTGATTGGGGTTGCATGTATGTATTCTTTTTGAATTGTTTCTGCTGGCTCTTGAGTTATAGTCTTTATTTTAAGTATGAACCTATTTTAAATTATATATTTTTCAGTCAGTCTAAAAGAAATTTTATCCACTTTTTAAGCTTCCATGTTTTGTGTGCTTAATCTCTATATTTAGAGCACCGGAGCGAAGATAGCGCAAAGAACAGCTCAGAGCTCAAGAATAGATTTTAGTTTAGAGCATATGAGATTTCATATCAGAGAGTGAAGAGTTCAGTTCTCAAGTCAGTATTTAATAATCAGCTCAGAGGAACATTTCCAGATCAGCTTAGAATTGGGTATCAGTTTAGACTGGGAAAATTTCAGCTCAGCGAAGAATAGCTCAGACAGTTTTGGTTCAGATCACAAGAACAACTTACAGATTTTCACGTAAATCTCAGAGCTAAAAAATTTTGGATAGCGTATACAGTAAACAGCTCAAAATGTACAGCAATCAGTTTAGACGTGAAAATATCATATCAGATTAGAGCAAATCAAGTGCTAAATCACTGGCTAAACTACCGGTAGTATTTCTGGACCTAACGGTAACATTCCTGTGATTCTGGTATGAAGAAAAGCAAGCTCTTCAAAGATGGAAACAAGATCAAGAAGCCAGTAGAGAAAATCATTCAAATCGATGCATATGAAGATCTACATATACAGAGCGATGAACAACGAGTGGAGAAGACTAATACAGAGACTGATAATAACATTGATACTAAGACTGATACTGTCGCTCTCACTGTTAAGCTACACAAATTACATCATGCACAAAAGTTTACTGTCATCATCTTCTTCGTTACAACCTTTCTTCCAGAAAGCGTAAAATTCATTTTCCTGAGTTGTAACCACTCTGTAGATTCATGTATTCAAGTGTAAATCAAAAATAGAGTGTGTAGAGCGTGTGTAAGTTGAAACAACTTAGAGCAAACTATTGTATTTGTAGAACACATCGCGCGTCTATTTCTGTCGTAGTGTGATAGGAGTTCTTGCAGCTGATGGGCTGTTGGATTGGGTTAGAGCAGGAGCTACTGTAATCAAATCTTCTAGTGAAATCCTTCCTGAACAATGAAGAAGGGGAGACGTAGGAGTTTAAGCTCCGAACTTCCACAAACAAACTCTCGACTCTCTTTTCTTTACTACATTCTTAAATATTGCTTTGGTTTTTATACTTTTGTTCATTGTTTAATCAAGTTCATTACGCACAAATCTTTGTTACTCGAGAGAACAAAGCATGCTGAGATCCTCCAAGCTGGTATCTCAGCTTAGAGGTTAGCTGAAGGCTTGTAAAATCCTTTTAAAAGTGTTTTTTTGAAAAATTGTGAATGAGTTCATTGACCCCCCCCCCCCCTCCAAACTCCCAAGCCATATTTTAACTCCATTTTCGATCCAACAAGTGGTATCAGAGTTTGGTTATCACAGTGTCTGTACAGTTGTGCTTTTCTGCAATTATTAAATATGTCGATCTCAATAAAATTCTTATGTTTTCCAAGGAAGAGTACGATGTCTGGAAGATAAGAATGCAAGCTCACCTGACGACTCAAGATGACGATATGTGGTTCATCATTACTGATGGCCCAATAAAGATTATGAAGCCATATACGGCAGTGGCCATATCTACCGGTGCAGCACAATGGTTTGAGAAGCCCAGACCGGAATGGACGTCGGAAGATAAGGAGAAGGCGAACCTGGACAACGTGGCTAAAGATATTCTCTACGAGACGCTGGACAATAATATGTTCAGTAATATTCAAACCTGCGTCACGGCCAAAGAAATCTGGGAGAAGTTGATCCAAATCTACGAGGGAAACGAAGAAACCAAGGACAACAAGATAACAATAGCCTTGCAAAAATTTGAATCCATGAAGATGAATTCTGGTGAAACGATGACTAAGTTCGATGAGAGATTCAGCTCAGTGGTGACATATCTGACCAGACTGGGAAAAGAAAACAGCAACAGAGATCTCGTGCTGAAGGTCATGAGAGTGCTTCCCAAGGAATGGGACGTAAATACGATGGCTATGAGGAAACTTCAACAAACTGGAGCTCCACGACTTATTCGCAAACCTGAAGGCTTATGAGTTTGTGCCCGAGACTAGAGCTAAATCAGAACCATCCACCTCACAGCCCATGAAAGGTCTCGTGGCAGCTACTCTAGAACAGAGCTCTCCAAGTAATCAGCTGAGGAGCTCAGCAATGATATCATGTCCCTCTTCGTAAAGAAGTTTGGGAAATTCAAGCGGATAAACATTTCTAGACCCAACTCTTTTGATGCTATCAAAAATAACTCCACTACTTGTTCTAACTTTAAATGTTATGAATGTGGCGAACCTGGTTATCATGATGCGGACTGCAAGAGACAGCAGCAAAGACATAAAAGACAAGAAGTTCTACAGGAAAAAGAGAAGTGAAAAAGTACTTGTCACTGAAGAGATACATGGGAGGACATAGATTTGGAGGAGTCCAGCTTTGGAATGTCTGTTGGAGCATGCGACAGATCCGGATCACGCTCCCAGGGCGTAGTGAAAGTTTTAAAAATTTTATGCTCGGGAACACTCATACGCAAATAAAACAAAAGCTAAACATGCGTAGGATGTTTAGAAATATTTACCTTTGGCTACTTCGTGCCCGGCTCCGACTATTCAGTTTTACGTGGAAATAGCACTTCAACGGTTGAATCTCCGATTGTTCGCCTAATCCAATCCAAAACTGGTTTCCAAATTCCTTCGCTGCCTTGCACTAGAAAGCATAGAGAATTGTCATGAACGGAATCTTCTCACCAAGACGGCCGGAATGGGGTCCGGTGGCACGTGGCAGCGGCGGCTAGCGACGGTGGCGGCGGCGGTGGGAGAAGGCCGAGAGTGGATGGGAGGGGAGAGAGTTATGATTCTATAATCAAGTGGGTTCTTTCTTTCTCTCTTTGAAAGTGTCTCCTCATTGCCATATTTATAGGTAGAGGATAGAGGTTGAACAAAATAGAGGAAATTCGGTTCAACTCAAACCGTGAACATTCGGTTCAACTCAAACTGTGAACATTCAGTTCAAGTCAAACATGGAACATTCGTTTCGACCCCCTCGATTGTGGTCTCATTATAATCCCGATCGATGATCAGATATCACCGTGTGATCATTTTACAAAACTGATCAATATGATGCAAAATCAAATTTTCGGACCACTAAATCTATTTATGGCAGGTTTACTCCCATTATCTAAATATGAAAGTCCTACTCCCTTAGCTAAGTTTGGAAGTCATACTCACACCTTCCTTTTACTATACTCAACACTTTGAGTTCCATATCTGTACGGTAATTGGGAAATCAGTACTTGTGTGACCCTCAATGATTCAGGGATACAGCTAGCCGTGGGCTCACAACTCCTTGTGACTCTGAAAACACATTTTCATACTTGCCCATCGGACCATGGTAAAGCATCTAGCAACATCGTCCCATGATCCCCTAGGTATCACTGATAGTGCCTGCAAGAACCAGTTGGTCATGGTTAGCATACAGTACGGTCATTTCATCTCAAATATCCTGACCAAATCAACGATTATTGATAAATCAAGAGTCGTTAGAGATTCAACAGCCATGCATACATCTTGGAGATCAAATAGTGACATCGCATGTGCTACTAGGCAAACCCATTTACCTAAAACACATCTAGTACTCTGACCAGAGATTTGTCACATTATTATCTCCTCAGATAGCATAGTATATCCACGCACAAGAGCGAGCAGTGAATCCTCGTCAACGAAGCATCGACTCCTACATGCATCGGGACCACACCCAATCCCACCACCTGATTACCCCAACGGATTCGGTAAACGGGTCAAAGTAAGGCACTTATCATGTAGTGTCTCAATGACGTTTCGAGTATTAAGGACTAATCTGTACAACCAAGACCTTGGTGTTAATCCACTCGACAAATGATAACCAATTGGAAAGTCCAAACGAGGGTAGTTCGATAGATCACCAGGTTACCATCCATCTGCATGCTCAGAACATCTCTATGTTCTCTACCAATGAAACGTGGTATTTTGTATTGTAGATGATAGTCTCAAGCTCGGGCGGCCCTTATCCTCTTTTGGATGGTCCAATCGACTAGGAACTTGTTTAAAATACATAGTAACTATTATATGTGTTTCATGATAGCCATCAAATCCACTATCACATCTAACATACACTATAGTGCATTCAAGGTCTTTATCCAACAAGTTTGTAATCATAATAATGAAGATAAAGAATATCATAAAAGAATGTGAATTTCATAAATAAAATCGTTTTACATAGTGTCAACAAAATAAAACCCATATGCCACAAGTTGGCTAGCTGGACATCTACTGTAACAATCTCTCACTTGCCCTATAGCCAACTAGTCATCAAACATAGTCACATTGCTTAGCGATGCTTTTCAAACAATGGTCCTGACAAGGGCTTCGTAAGTGGATCAGCAATGTTGTCTACAGAGGCGACTCGTTCGACAATGCTACCTCTTCTTTCCACAATTTCCCGGATAATGTGGAATTTTCTTAGTATAAGTTTGGTCACCGATGAGACCTGGGCTCAATTGCATGAGCAACGGCACCCGTGTTGTCATAGTTTACCGGGACTGGACCAACTATTTCAGGAATTATTCCCAACTCTTGGACATAATTTCTCATCCAAACAGCCTCCTTAGCAGCATCTGATGTTGCACAGTATTTAGCCTCAGTGGTTGAATCCACAGTGGTATCTTTCTCGGAACTCTATCAAGAGACAGCACCATCATGGAGCATGAATACAAATCCAGAGGTTGACTTCGAGTTATCCACATCGCATTGGAAGCTAGAATCAGTGTAGCCTTCCAATTTCAGTTCACCATCCCCGTAGACCATGAACATATTCTTAGTCCTTCGTAAGCACTTGAGAATATCTTTCACAGCCTTCTAATGCATTTGGCCGGGGGTTGGCTTGGTATCTGCTCGTGACGATAAGAGCATATGCGACATTCGGTCTGGTTGAGATCACACCGTACATAATACTACCTATTACCGAGGCATATGGAACACGTGTCATGCTCTATATCTATTCAGTCTTCGGACACATATACTTAGATAGCGTGACCCCGTGGCACATAGGTAGGTGTCCTCTCTTGGACTATTCCATAGAGAACCTCTTAAGTGTGGCATCGATGTAGGTTGTTTGGGTGAGTCTGAGCATCATTGTTTATCTATCCCTATAGATCTGTATTCCAAGAATATAGGATGTTTCACCCATGTCTTCATCGAGAATCTACCAGACAACCATACTTTAGATGATTGCAGCATTCCTATATCATTCACTTTGGGTAGAATGTCATCAACATAAAGTATAAGAAATGTTCTAGCATTCTTAACTACCTTCTTATACAAACATGGCTCCTTGGGATTCTTGATGAAACCAAATTCTATTAATCGTTTCATCGAACCTTAGGTTCCAACTTCTCGATTCTTGAGATCGTAGATCGATCACTAAAGTTTGCATACTTTATGCTCACTTCCAACGGATGTGAACCCTCAGGATGCATCATAGAGATTTCTTCCTTAATGTTTCCTTTAAGAAACACAGTCTTCACATCCATTTTCCATATCTCATTGTCGTACCATACAGCTATGGGTATCAGGATCCTAATTGACTTGAACATTGCGACAGGTGAAAAGGTTTCATCATAGTCAACACATTGCCTTTGAGTGTAACTTTTTGCGACTAATCGAGCCTTGTAGGTCATTACCTTATCGTCAGGCCCAAGTTTTCTTTTATATATCCATTTGCACCCAATAGGAACTAT
Organism: Dorcoceras hygrometricum; assembly: GCA_001598015.1. NCBI lineage: Eukaryota > Viridiplantae > Streptophyta > Magnoliopsida > Lamiales > Gesneriaceae > Dorcoceras > Dorcoceras hygrometricum. The sequence continues at coordinate 69,070 of KV010004.1, forward strand.
TCCTTCAGAAGGATTTACAAGAGTCCAAACTTGGTTTGAATGCATCAAGTCTATCTCAGATCGCATTGCTTCAAGCCACAAATTAGAATCAGCATCGGAAATCGCCTCCTTGAAGGTTCTTGGATCCTCATCAAGGAGGAAACCATATCTAACAGGAGCCCTAGGAACCCTTTCAGATCTCCTAGGTGTATCCATATCAGGGATTGGTTCTTGAGTTGTGGGAGATTCACTTGGTACTTCAGTTGGTCCTTGAACTTCCTCGAGTTCTACTATCTTGCCTTTTCTATCTAGTAGAAATTCCTTCTCTAGAAAGGTGGCATTTCTAGAAACAACCACTTTTGTTTCACTGAGATAGTAGAAGCACTATCCAATAGAATTCTTTGGTTACCCAATTGAAGTAGCATAATATGGATCTATTATCCAGCTTATCTCCCACTGTCTGCTTCACGTAAGCAGGACATCCCCAAATCCTCAATTACGAGTACGTGGGTGTCTTGCCCATCCATAGCTCATATGAAGTTTTATTCACTGCCTTGGTGTGGACATTGTTCAACAACAATACCGATGTTTTGAGTGTATAGCCCCAAAATGAGGTAGGAAGTTCAGTGAAGCTCATCATAGATCGAACCATATCCATCAAGGTTTCCAGCTTATCTCCCACTGTCTGCTTCACGTAAGCAGGACATCCCCAAATCCTCAATTACGAGTACGTGGGTGTCTTGCCCATCCATAGCTCATATGAAGTTTTATTCACTGCCTTGGTGTGGACATTGTTCAACAACAATACCGATGTTTTGAGTGTATAGCCCCAAAATGAGGTAGGAAGTTCAGTGAAGCTCATCATAGATCGAACCATATCCATCAAGGTTTGATTACGAAGCTCCGCTACACCATTGAGTTGTGGTGTCGCCGGAGGGATCCACTTTGATAGAATCTCATTCTCTTTAAGATATTCTTTAAATTCGTCACTCAAGTATTCTCCACCTCCATCGGACGAAGTGTTTTAATCTTTTTCCCAATTAATTTTCTACTTCAGCCTTGAATTCTTTGAACTTTTCAAAGGATTTAGATTTGTTCTTCATTAAGTACAAACACACATACCTAGAGTAGTTATCGGTAAAGGTGATGAAGTAGGTGTGGCCGGACTTAATACCAATGCTAAGTGGGCTGCACACATCAGAACGGATCAAGTCCAATAAGTTTTGAGCACATTCAGGCTTGCCCTTGAAGGGAAATTTTGTCATTTTTCCTTTGAGACAGAACTCACAAGTTGGTAAGTAGTTAATATCAGACATATTAAAAATGTAACTCCTAACCAACTTGTTCATACTCTTTAAGGAAATGTGACCTAGACTAGCATGCCAAAGTTGTGCCGGGTTTAGACTATTTTTTTGTTGTTGTATGTGTTTTCACATCGTGAGCTGAAAATTCTCTCAATTTTAAGTTGTATAGATCATTTTCACGTTTCCCAATTTCAACTAAACATTAATTCTTGTAAATATTGCAAATCGAATTAGCAAAATGACAAGAATATCCATCACTATCAAGCATAGAAACAGATATAATGTTCTTTTTATTAATTTGGGAACAAACAAAACATTCTTTAATAACAACTTGCAAAATATTTTCTTTTCAAAAAATAAAATTACCACATGCTCTGTTGAGGGAGAGTTTTGTTTTAAATATTAAGGGGGAGACAAGATTTCTGTTAGGACCGAATGATCAGATCTCACCCGAGAACTAAACTAATCAACGCAAAACCGAGAGATCTGATCCAATAAAAATAAAGAGATAGCGAGCGCTGCTACTGTTAAAAATTAAAAGTTTTGCGCTGCTATAAAGGAGGTGCAATACCTCGGGTTCTTGAACATAAAACAGAGCACCGGAGACAGATCTGGTATGTGATAAAAACATGCGAAAAACACCAGAACTGAATCCTAATTTTAAAACTAGATGCTAACAGATTTCTGTTACACAGAAATCTGCTACTGTGCGTGTGTGTCAACTAAAGTGTTATGCTTGCTAAATGTAAAGTACTTATGCGGAAAGCTTAAAGAAATGGACCAGCTGTTTGTTTATGGAAGTTCGGAGATAAATATCCTACGTCTCCCCTTCTTCCTTTTCAGGAAGGTTCCACTAGAAGAATTTGATCCGCAGACCCAATCACCAAGCCTCGCTCCAGGTGAACTCCTAGACTTTACACCAGCCCTCGGCTGTGTCACTCACTTGTTTTACGCCTATGTGAGAAAGGCTACAGACACAGAGTTTAACGTCTTCGTGCTTGGACGGGATCTGATTTTGTATTGTTGTGATTCACTCGCTAAGCAATTTCGCACATCTCTCGAAATATGCGAGTGAATCTGTGTGTGTGAGATTTTACAGTGAACGCTCAACTCTGTAAAGAATAAATCTCACACACTGGAAAAATGTGTCAGGCCTCGTGATCACATCAGAGATGAAACATACAAACACATGCGGAAGCTACTAAAAAGCGGGTAAAATTTTCGCTTTTGCCTGACGGTTTAAAACAATATAATTTAAAATAGTGCGATACTCAAAATAAATATCCAAGTTTTAAAAATCAACAAAACAACAAATGGCTACAAGCCATAACAATACAGTATAGCATACAAACACAAGTATCAGACTCCAACCACTGGATACAACAACTAAGCACAGGGCATCCCCTGGCTATCAGTACTGATATATATAAATATGCTATACGCAACTGGGATACTCTAACCACCTCCTGGGGCACCTCCAGCTGGGTTAAAGCCACGACCAGCTGTGAAACCTAGGTTCCCTGAAAAACAACACAACAAGGAAAAACAACCAAGCCCCAGAGGGACATGGGGTCAAACCGCAGTACGGAGAGCAACTGAAACAGCTAAAGGAAATGCATAAGATAAAATGCAGATGCTATGCATGAGACACCAGATAAAAGCTGAAGGCTACAACCAACAAGGGAGCCAAGGAACTCAAACATAGCTCCAAAAGATCTGCAACGAATCAGTGGCCACGGGGTGTGTTCAAAGTGTGGTAATGAGCCACTCGCCTTGACACAACACCCAAATAACAGATGCATCAAACAACTCAACCGGCCGTTGCCTCGCCCATGAACTGTGGTAGTTAACCACTCGGCGCATGGTGGCTAACAGATCCCAGCAGGGAGATGAGAGTGCGGTATCGCCGCTCGCCCTCGCATCCTAGTAAGAAACACAGCAATACAACCTAAACATAGCAGCTAAACTCAACAGCAATCACATATGCACACAGCAACATCCACGGCAATGCACAAGCAACCATCTAACATTAAATCTCACGCCAATTCCCAGCTACCTCAAGCTCAGATCCGTACCTCAATACTGCGCAAAAATTACCACAAAGGGATCCCGAGAAATCTGGTTAAATACCTGCTAAACAACGAAGCATAATTCTCAGGGATGCTAACAGAAACTCACGGCTGGGAGCCACGTTCAACCAACGCAATTACTACCAAAACAACTTATTGGAAGCTTAAACCAAGGCTAGGAACAAAATCTCAACACAAAGGAACGAAGTTCTACCTGCACTACAAAACGCACGATCGGCAGCAACTTCGCGTTCCTCAACTAGCCAACCACAGCCTCCAAAAGTGGTATGGAATGGAAGAGCTTCTCGACAGGAGTCCAACGAATAGCCGGAAACGACGGGAAATTGTCGGAGAAACTCACGGTGAACAGTACTAGGGTTCGAAGAACAGAGGTCGACAATCGAGAGAATATTTCACTAAGTATGGGAATCTAATAGATCAATCGAAGATCAAGTCTTCCAATATATATATAAACTCTCAACTGCTGATAATAGATCCCATCGACAAACCAGTCGACACTCGCTGAAAAATACAACCAGCAGACGCAAGCAAACCAACTGCTGAATTCTCAAATAACACTAAGAAAAACGGTGTTGCAGCGACTTAACTAAACGACGTCGCACAACTTACGTCATCCTATCTGTCAACAGCTGGTTAACCAAAACCAGCGACTGGGTTTCTCAACAACGCAACAGATCCCTGCGACCGGTACCAGACGCAACACTCGAAACGCAGCGTTTCAACTAATCTAAACGGCATCGCTTAACCACGTCAGCAAATCTGTTGAACTAACACAAGCAACGACTGATCGCTACTAGGGGAAAACACACCAGCTGCTGATTTCTTAGCGCTAACCAAAACGACGTCGCCTCCACTAATCCAAACGACGGTGTATTGCACTTTGCTACAGGAGCTTGCTGTTAACAGATATCACCCAGTATGTGACGCCCGAACCCAACGGGGCCACGAAAAAAGCGCTAACCAAAACGACGTCGCCTCCACTAATCCAAACGACGGTGTATTGCACTTTGCTACAGGAGCTTGCTGTTAACAGATATCACCCAGTATGTGACGCCCGAACCCAACGGGGCCACGAAAAATTGGGGTAAATAAAAACTTTCGAAATAAAAGAAGGCAAAAAGGTAAGTTGTTATAAGCTGTATTTTTTATAACTAAAAAGAAACAAAACACGAGACAATTTCGAAGACCAGCAGGTATCTAATTTGCGCGCTAACTGCTAAAGACATTTGCGGAAAATAGTTTTCATTGATAATTTCAATTGCGATTTACAACAACTGATATTCGATGTAAATATACAATCGTTGCTACTGATCTAATACAGTACAATCTAATCAAAATGATACAACTAAGACACGGAAAACGTAGGCCTTGGATAAACACAACACCCAGCTGCTGGTTTCAAGTTTCACCTGCTGTTCCTCCATCAGTTGTCGCACCTGCACCATTTTAAAAGCTAGTGAGCCTAAAGGCTCAGCAAGTAAAACCTGAGTAATAACAATTTCATAAAACGCAGGCAGACATCTGAACATTCATAAACATTTCGTAAACAATTCATTCATAATCTTAGAGACAGGGGATAATAGCCCAGCTCTAACATCATTTCCTTTTTATTTAGACTATGGCATATAAGCTTCTCATGGTCCGTTATGCACTTTGATCAAAATGACTCCCGATATCAGTTTTAGCATATAGCTCATTATGAAAGGGCAGCCGACATCTAGACAACTGCTCACCCTTCTCGTTGGTGACCGTCAACTATCTATGCCATAATCTTAAAATAAACTTTGTTCCATTACATCCTTTCGAAAAACATTTCTGAAAATCATCGGGTTCCATCATTTTAAACATTTTCTTCCCATTTTAAAACTTTACTGAGTATCGAATTCGACTTTGGAAACGTATCGTTGAAAGGGAACTGGTGAAAAGAAAACCAGTCGCAAGGGAATGGAACAGCACTTATGAAAAAACTCTCTGCTGTTCGCCAATATCGTTAAAATGAACCAGCTGGAATAAACAGAAACCAGCTGCAAGATATCTTACTAAGACAATCGTATTAAATGAAACGATGTCGTTGAAGTAAATAGCAGGTAGGATGACAAGACTATCTGTTGATATTTTATAACTTAAAGAAACGACGTCGTTAGCGCATCAATCAGTCGCAAGGAAAAGCGCTAACACGCATATATAAATAAATAGTACCAGTCGCAAGACTACTACCGACTGAAATGAGCAGTACGTAGAAATGAATAAAGCAACTGCTGAACTATCACTATGGAATGCATCTGCTGGTGAACAGTGCATCTGCTGATTTTATGAAAACAACGCAACTGCTGAATTCTAACAAAAGAAGTGAAACTGCTGATTTTAACAAGGAAAGATGCGCCTGCTGATGAACAGTGCATCTGCTGGAATTTACGAAAACACTTGTGATATCAAAACAATGATCACGCTACCAGCAGTCGCCTATTAAACCAGACTTTATACTGATTCAACTAGCAACTACCGATTACACAATCAAATCCCGACATTACAGCAAAAGGAAGAACATTCGTAAACATTATAACAATGCAGCTGCTGAATCATAACAAGGATATACAACTGCTGAAACATAACTCGACATTTGTAACATCAAAACAACAACTATGCCATCAGCCGTTGCCTATAGCTAACTACCGATTACACGGTTATACAAATTCTGATATACAGCTACTTGCGAAGTAAACATTCATATAACATTCTGGAAATAAATTCGAATCCTCAGTACATTTAAACATTCATAACTTTCTGGAAAACATTCTGGAAGCATCATAACATCAAACATCATTTTCGAACCCATCTTTCTTTCCTTTTCGTGTCTAAATCACATGAACTTTAAACATATCTTAACATTCAGGCAAGCAGATCCATAAAAACAACAATATATACTTCAAATGGTGTAGCAAAGGATCAGCTTTTACTTGCCTTAAACAAAGCTTTGTGACAACAGCTAATTCCTGCAGAAATCCTCCCTTTGAGCAACGCACGAACTCTTCTGGAAATAGTTTGAAGAACACTTTAAAACCTTTCTTTGCAAATGATGAAAATCTTACTTTGAAAATAGGTTTTTATATGAAAGGGATTAGTGGCAAGCTACTTGTGAAATCAAGCATGACACACTTCTAAAATTTAGTAAAATTCCCTTCATATCATTTTAAATTTGTAAAACACCAAACCTTTTCCAAAAGAAATCATTTCACCTCCTTAAAACATTTTTCAATCGAATTAAAATCCAGCTCGTGCATCGCTCATGGAGTTTCCTGCTGGTACCAGCCGCAGCGCATCTTACCTGCTAACCTCAATAAATCAGCAGATACATAACATTTAAAATTGCCAATTTGGCCCATGAAATCAATAAAATATATAAATGTGGTCCTATGGATTTTGGGGCGTTACAACTCTACCCTCCTTATTGAAATTTCTTCCTCGAAATTTACGTGCCAAATAAAAATGGGTAAAGACTTAGCATATCAGCTTCTGTTTCCCACGTTGCTTCTCGCTCCGACTGGTTGGACCATTGTATCTTAACCATAGGAATGCTACGGTTTCTTAATCTTCTAGTTTCTCGGAGGAGAATTCTTTCTGGTCCCTCTTCGTAGCTTAAATCTGGTGCTAAATTAATTGGCTCATAACTCAGCTCATGCGAAGGATGGGGAATATATTTCCTCAAAGCTGATATGTGAAAAACATTGTGCACTGCTGACATTTGTGGAGGCAGCGCTAGTCGATAGGCGAGTGCTCCCACCTTTTCTAAAATCTCGTATGGTCCAATATATCTTGGACTCAGCTTTCCTTTCTTTCCAAAACGCATAACTTCTTTCATCGGAGCTATTCTCAAAAATACCCGATCACCGGTTTCAAAATTCAGCTCCATTCTTCGATTATCCGCATAACTTTTCTGTCGACTTTGAGCAGCTTTCATTCTTTCTCTTATTCTTCTAACAGCTGCTGCTGTTTGTTCCACAACATCTGGTCCCAAACCAGCTCTTTCACCAACTTCATCCCAATGAAGTGGTGTTCTACACTTTCTGCCATGCAAAGCTTCATATGGAGCCATTTGAATCGAAGCTTGGAAATTGTTATTGTAGGCAAACTCTACCAGTGGCAAATTCGCATCCCAACCTACTGAAAAATCCACAATACAAGCTCTGAGCAAATCTTCTAAAATTTGTATCACCCTTTCTGATTGTCCATCAGTCAACTGCTGACCCTCTCGAATTTGATTTATCAAATTAGATCTTACGGAGAGGTCTGCTAACATCATGGCATTGCTGCTGCTGGTTACTATTTCAAGTCCAAACCTTTCAATTTCATCTGCCAACGGCTGTTGGACAGTCAATTGCGCTAATCCTGCTGATTTTCTGCTTAGAGCATCAGCTATCACATTTGCTTTTCCTGGGTGATAGCTGATCGTGCAATCATAATCTTTAACCAGCTCCAACCATCGCCTCTGCCTCATATTCAATTCTTTCTGGGTAAAGAAGTACTTCAAACTTTTGTGATCTGTAAAGATCTCACACTTCTCCCCATAGAGGTAATGCCTCCATATCTTAAGGGCAAAGACAACAGCTGCTAGTTCTAAGTCATGTGTTGGGTAATTTTTCTCATGATCCTTCAGCTGTCTAGATGCGTATGATATTACTTTACGATCCTGCATCAACACAGCTCCTAGTCCCAACTTAGAAGCATCGGTATAAATTACAAATTTTCCTTGATCAGTTGGCATCGTCAATACAGGTGCTTCAATCAGCGCTTGCTTCAATTTGTCAAAACTGTTTTGACACTCTTCTGTCCAGTTATACTTCACTTGCTTTCTCGTTAGCGTAGTCAGAGGAACAGCTATCTTAGAGAATCTTTGGATAAATCGCCGATAATATCCAGCTAAACCCAAGAAACTCCTTATTTCTGCAACATTCTTTGGTGCTGGCCAGTCGCGAACCGCTTCAACTTTAGCAGGGTCGACTTCTATTCCATCCTTAGAGATTATATGGCCTAGGAACGATACTTTCTCCATCCAAAAATCGCATTTGCTGAATTTAGCAAACAACTGCTTATCTTTCAAAATCTGGAGTACGATTCTTAAATACTGGACATGCTCACTTCTGGTCTTAGAATACACTAAGATATCATCAATGAATACAACTACAAACTGGTCCAAAAATGGTTGAAAGACCCTATTCATTAAATCCATAAAAGCTGATGGAGCATTTGTAAGTCCAAAAGGCATAACCAAAAATTCATAATGGCCATACCTAGTTCTAAAGGCTGTATTATAAACATCAGTTGCCTTAATCTTCAGTTGGTGATATCCAGACCTCAAGTCGATCTTAGAAAATACTACTGACCCTCTCAACTGGTCAAACAAATCTTCTATCCTGGGTAATGGATACGTATTCTTAATTGTCAATTTGTTTAGCTCGCGGTAATCTATACATAATCTCATACTCCCATCTTTTTTCTTTAACAAACAATACAGCGCTCCCCAGGGCGAAGTACTGGTCTAATAAACCCTTTCTCCAACAGATCATGTATCTGTTCTTTCAATTCTTTCATCTCTGTTGGTAGCTAATCGAATGGTGGTCTAGATACTGGAGCAGATCCTGGGATTAGATCAATGGAAAACTCCAACTCCCTGTCTGGTGGTCAAATCAATCAGGTTAGGAACTACTAATCTCCCTCATAATCTCAAACATCCATCAGAAGCAACAGAAAAATCATCAGACTGACCTGACTGAGCCTTAATCCTCAACTCATGGATATAGGGGTCGGTCCTCTGCGCCTCCCTGATGTTCATCACAATCTGCGGTTCCACCTGAAGAGAAGAAACAAAGAAATACTGATCACCCGGCTGGAATCGCCAACAGAAGTACTCAACTCCTCATGAACTTTCGAAATACTCAAGGATGCTAACATATCAGGCTGGGTCTTCCTACTCAATGCGTCGGCAACTGAGTTCATCCGCCCAGGCTGGTACTGAATCTCACAGTTAATGTGACGCCCGAACCCACGGGAATCACGAGAATGGGGTGAATAAAAATTTTCGAATAAAAGAAGGGCTAAAAGATAATTCGCTATTGGCTGTATTTCCTATAACTTGAAAGAAACAAGACACAAGACAATCTCAAAGACCAGCAGGTACTTAATTTGCGCCTAACTGCTAAAGACATTTGCGGAAAACAGTTTTCATTGATAATTGCAATTGCGATTTACAACAACTGATATTCGATGTAAATATACAATCGTTGCTACTGATCTAATACAGTACAATCTAATCAAAATGATACAACTAAGACACGAAAAACGTAGGCCTTGGATAAACACAACACCCAGCTGCTGGTTTCAAGTTTCACCTGCTGTTCCTCCATCAGTTGTCGCACCTGCACCATTTTAAAAGCTAGTGAGCCTAAAGGCTCAGCAAGTAAAACCTGAGTAATAACAATTTCATAAAACGCAGGCAGACATCTGAACATTCATAAACATTTCGTAAACAATTCATTCGTAATCTTAGAGACAGGGGATAATAGCCCAGCTCTAACATCATTTCCTTTTTCTTTAGACTATGGCATATAAGCTCCTCATGGTCCGTTATGCACTTTGATCAAAATGACTCCCGATATCAGTTTTAGCATATAGCTCATTATGAAAGGGCAGCCGACATCTAGACAACTGCTCACCCTTCTCGTTGGTGACCGTCAACTATCTATGCCATAATCTTAAACTAAACTTTGTTCCATTACATCCTTTCGTAAAACATTTCTGTAAATCATCGGGTTCCATCATTTTAAACACTTGCTTCCCATTTTAAAACTTTACTGAGTATCGAATTCGACTTTGGAAACGTATCGTTGAAAGGGAACTGGTGAAAAGAAAACCAGTCGCAAGGGAATGGAACAGCACTTATGAAACAAAACTCTCTGCTGTTCGCCAATATCGTTAAAATGAACCAGCTGGAATAAACAGAAACCAGCTGCAAGATATCTTACTAAGACAATCGTATTAAATGAAACGATGTCGTTGAAGTAAATAGCAGGTAGGATGACAAGACTATCTGCTGATATTTTATAACTTAAAGAAACGACGTCGTTAGCGCATCAATCAGTCGCAAGGAAAAGCGCTAACACGCATATATAAATAAATAGTACCAGTCGCAAGACTACTACCGACTGAAATGAGCAGTACGTAGAAATGAATAAAGCAACTGCTGAACTATCACTATGGAATGCATCTGCTGGTGAACAGTGCATCTGCTGATTTTATGAAAACAACGCAACTTCTGAATTCTAACAAAAGAAGTGAAACTGCTGATTTTAACAAGGAAAGATGCGCCTGCTGATGAACAGTGCATCTGCTGGAATTTACGAAAACACTTGTAATATCAAAACAATGATCACGCTACCAGCAGTCGCCTATTAAACCAGACTTTATACTGATTCAACTAGCAACTACCGATTACACAATCATCAAATCCCGACATTACAGCAAAAGGAAGAATTCAAACCATACTTTATAATGATTCAACCAGCAACTACCGATTACACGGTTATCAAATTCTGATATTACAGCTACTGCGAGAAAACATTCATATAACATTTTGGAAATAAATTCGAATCCTCAATACATTTAAAACATTCATAACTTTCTGGAAAACATTCTGGAAGCATCATAAACATCAAAACATCATTTTCGAACCCATCTTTCTTTCCTTTTCATGTCTAAATAATTTCAAACATGAACTTTAAACATATCTTAACGTTCAGGCAAACAGATCCATAAAAACAACAATATATACTTCAAATGGTGTAGCAAAGGATCAGCTTTTACTTGCCTTAAACAAAGCTTTGTGACAACAGCTAATTCCTGCAGAAATCCTCCCTTTGAGCAACGCACGAACTCTTCTGGAAATAGTTTGAAGAACACTTTAAAACCTTTCTTTGCAAATGATGAAAATCTTACTTTGAAAACAGGTTTTTATATGAAAGGGATTAGTGGCAAGCTACTTGTGAAATCAAGCATGAAACACTTCTAAAATTTAGTAAAATTCCCTTCATATCATTTTAAATTTGTAAAACACCAAACCTTTTCCAAAAGAAATCATTTCACCTCCTTAAAACATTTTTCAATCGAATTAAAATCCAGCTCGTGCATCGCTCATTGGAGTTGCCTGCTGGTACCAGCCGCAGCGCATCTTACCTGCTAACCTCAATAAATCAGCAGATACATAACATTTAAAATTGCCAATTTGGCCCATGAAATCAATAAAATATATAAATGTGGTCATATGGATTTTGGGGCGTTACACAGTCGATGCCTTACAAAACGTCACCATTTCGAAATACCTTAGCGCTCTCTGCTGAAATCCACATAAGCGTTGCTGCTGGCAGATCCTACCCAACGCACGCCAACAAAATACCATCTGTTGGCAGACTTTTCCAACGACTGGTCACTCACGCCAATACGACGGCGTTTGATCTCCCGCATTACAAATACACGCTACGACAGGTTTTCACTACCAACCAGCTGCTAACTCACAATTACCAAAATTACGAAAACTTCCAAAATTCTTAAAACCGATTAATCTAACATAAAATCCAGGTCTCACATTTCTCCCCCACTAAAAAGGATTTCGTCCCCGAAATCAAACAACAACAATTCTGAAAGTTCAACACAGCAACAAGAAACCAGAACAGAAATCTGCCTAACACAAGGCCAAGAGTTCAAGATAACTGAGCAAACAATTAATAACAACTAGGGAAGAATTACAACCAAAAGCTACAAACTACTGGAATTTAGCTCAACAGCTACTCAAACAGATGCGGCCACTTGCGCTGCATCTTTTCTTCCAGCTCCCAAGTAGCTTCTTCCCTTCCGTGTTTGCTCCATTGCACCATTACCAACGGAATGGTTTTATTTCTCAGATGTTTCTCTTTTCTGCCAAGGATCTGCAAGGGGTATTCCTGATAGCTCAACGACTGATCTAGCTCCACCTCGTCAGTTCTAAGCACATGAGACGGATCTGGCTCGTACTTCCTTAGAATGGAAACATGGAAGACATCATGTAAAGAAGATAACTCTGGCGGCAACAACAGTCGATACGCTAAAGGGCCAATCCTCTCAACAATCTCATACGGTCCGACGTAACGATGGGCTAACTTTCCCTTGTGTCCAAAGCGCATAACTCTACGAAACGGAGAAACTTTGAGAAATACACGATCACCAACCTAAAACTCAAGAGGTCGACGCCTCTTATTCGCATAACTGGCTTGGCGATCCTGGGCAGCTTTCATCCGCTGACGAATTAGATCCACATGATCCCTCATTTGCTGCACAAAGTCGGGCGCAGATAGCTGCTTCTCCCCCACTTCTTCCCAACACACTGGCGATCTGCACTTCCTGCCATACAAAGCCTCAAACGGCACCATGCCAATCGTCACCTGATAGCTGTTATTGTAGGAAAACTCTACTAAAGACAACGCGTCTTGCCAGCTACCTCCGAAATCCAACACAACAGCTCGTAACATATCCTCCAACGTCTGGATAGTTCTCTCAGATTGGCCATCTGTCTGGGGGTGATACGCTGTGCTCATAGCCAATCTGGTACCCAAAGATTTTTGCAAACTCTTCCAAAACCTGGAAGTAAACCTCGGATCTCGGTCGGATACAATCGAAATGAGCACACCGTGCAGTCTAACAACAAAATCAACGTACAGCTTCGCCATTTCTTCAGCGAGAAGGTCATTCCATAAGGAATAAAATGTGCAGATTTCAAAAAACGGTCGATAACCACCCAAATAGCATCGCATCCTCTGTTGGAACGAGGCAGATGCATCACGAAATCCATCGGTATGTGCTCCCAATTCCATTGGGGCACTTCCAAACTCTGCAACAGACCACCGGGTCTCATCCTTTTGGCCTTAACCATCTGACAGTTCAAACAACGAGCGACAAAACCAGCAACGTCACTCTTCAGGCCAGCCCACCAGAAGTGCGGCTTCAACGCATGGTACATCTTTCGTGCACCAGGATGAACACTATGTCTGCTACAGTGCGCTTCCCGGAGGATCTCCTCCTTCAAATCAATGAGGTTAGGCACAACCAGCCTGCCACAAAACCTCAAACACCCATCGGATGAGACAGAATAATCTTCAAGTTCGTCGGCCCTGACCTTCAACTTCAACTCGTGGATAGATGGATCAGTCCTCTGAGCTACTCGAATACTCGAAACAACCTGTGGCTCCACTTGGAACGATGAAACCACAACGCAATCCTCAGCCGGGTAGAATCTCCAACCAGTAGTGTTAAGATGCTCTTGATCCTTAGAGATGTACAACGACGCAAGCATCTCAGTAGCCTTCCTACTCAAAGCATCGGCCACTACGTTCGACTTCCCAGGCTGGTACTTGATTTCGCAATCAAAGTCCTTTAGCAGCTCCATCCAACGACGTTGTCTCATGTTCAAGTCAGGCTGCGAAAACAGATACTGCAAACTCTTATGGTCCGAGTACACCACAAATTGCTCGCCATACAAGTAGTGACGCCAGATCTTCAACGCAAAAACAACGGCTGCAAGCTCCAAATCATGGACTGGATAACGAGTCTCGTTCGGTTTTAACTTCCACGAGTCATACGCAATGACTCGGCCATTTTGCATCAACACACAACCCAATCCATTGAGCGAAGCGTCAGAACAAACAACGAAACCACCTGAACCGGACGGCAGAGCTAACACAGGTGCAGTAGTCAAATTTTCCTAGAGCAGTTGAAAAGCATTCTCGCACTGCTCAGTCCACACAAACCTCTTGTCCTTCTGCGTCAGTTGAGTCATCGGCTTTGCTATGCTAGAAAAATCTTCGATAAAACTACGGTAATAGCCAGCCAGACCCAAGAAACTGCGAATCTCGGAAATATTTCTGGGACGCTCCCAATTCAGAACAGTATCAACCTTACTGGGATCCACCGAAATCCCCCCGGCTGAAATCACATGTCCCAAGAATACGACGAGATCCAGCCAAAACTCGCACTTGGAGAATGTGGCATACAACTGCTGATCTCTCAAAGAAGGACAATCGCAAATGCTCCTTATGTTCCAAAGGAGTCTTCGAATAAACCAAGATGTCGTCAATGAAAACAATCACAAACTGATCAATGAACTCTCTAAAAACCCGGTTCATCAGATCCATAAAGACTGCAGGCATGTTGGTCAAACCAAACGTGTTAGAGTAGATGCCCAACTAGCCAACTGGTGGCGT
>KV010005.1:22700-44027 GCA_001598015.1 Dorcoceras hygrometricum
GAATGTTCATCCGTTGGACCCGGGCCCGTTGGGCCGGATCCAAATCCATCACCTAGTCTATTTAATGTAGACTTATGACTTAACCTAATTCAATTCATTAGACTCCTAACCATAAACCTAGTGCTAAGTAGCCGCCCCTCCTCTCTCAAAGAGCCGCCGCCGCCGCCGCCTCCACGGGCCGCCGCCGCCGCCGCCTCTTCTTCGCCGGAAAATTTTTTCCGGCCAATTCGCCGAGGAGAATCCGTCTGCGCAGATCTCGTCACGCCTTCTAGTGCAGGGTGACGAAGGAGTCTCGTATCCTGTCGTGGACCGGATTGGCGTTATCTACCGCAATCTACCGTGAAGAGCCGACGTTATTGTAACTACGGTTGGAGCCAGGCACAAGTGCCAGCAAGGTAGTGTTTTGAACACCCTATGAATGACATTAATTGTTAATTGTATTTTTCGTATTGATCGTCTCCCGGAATCTGTTTTCTGTTCTTCCGCTGCCTCGCCGGGGGGCGTGATCCGGATCCCAACACATGAAATCTCAGACATCCATCAGAGGCAATAGTAAAATCGTCCAACTGACCATTATGGGCCTTTATATTCAGCTCATTTATGTAGGGGTCAGTCCTATGTGCTGCTCTAATGTCGGCTACAAGCTGTGGTTCGACCTAAAAAGAAGAAACTACAAAATACTGATCATACGGATGGAAACGCCATCCAGAAATCCCAAAATGCTCATGGTCTTTTGAGATACTCAAAGATGTTAGGTCACAGGCTGGGCTTTCCTACTCAAGGCATCGGCCACTAAGTTCATTCGCCTAGGCTGATACTGAATCTCACAGTAGAAATCTTTGAGAACCTCCATCCAATGACGCTGCCTCATGTTCAAATACGACTGAGTGAAGATGTGCTTCAAGCTCTTGTGGTCGGTGTACATAAAGAACTGCTCACCATACATTAGTGATGCCGAATCTTCAAGGGAATAACGATACCTGCCAACTCCAAATCGTGAATGGGGTATCTGGTTCTGTGGGGCTTCAAATATCGAGATGCGTAATGTCAGGCCTCGTGCTCTAAACAGAGTAAAATCATACAATCACACGCGGAAGCTATTAAAAAGCTGGTAAAATTTTCGCTTTTGGCCTGACGGTTTAAAACAATATAATTTAAAATAGAGCGATACTCAAAATATATCCCAGTTTATAAAAACAACCAACAGTATAGCATAACAACAGCAACAACAACATGTATCAGACTCCAACAACATAATACAACGCCAAAGCACAGGGCATCCCCTGGCTAACTGTACTGATACATATAAATATGCTATACGCTACTGGGATACTCTAATTACCTCCTGGGGCACCACCAGCTGGGTTAAAACCACGACCAGCTGTAAAACCTGGATTCCCTGAAAACAACACAAACAGAGAAAACAACCAAGCCCCAGAGGGACATGGAGTCAAACCCAGTACGGAGAGCAACTGAAATAGCTAAAAGAAATGCATAAGATAAAATGCAGATGCTATGCATGAGACACCGGATAACAGCTGAAGGCTACAACCTAACAGGGAGCCAAGGAACTCAAACATAGCTCCACAAGATCAGCAACAATCAGTGGCCACGGGGGGTGTTCAAAGTGTGTATGATCCACTCGCCTTGACACTACACCCAAATACTAGATGCAACTAACAACTCAACCTGCTGTTGCCTCGCCCATGAACTGTGGTAGTTAACCACTCGGCGCATGGTGGCTAACAGATCCCAGCAGGGAGATGAGAGTGCGGTATTGCCGCTCGCCCTCGCATCCTGGTAAGAAACAACAGCAATACAACGAGATACAAAGCAATGGCTGCAACATAAATATGAATGCAATATGGGAAATGCGTGTATGCATAAACATAGCAGCTAAAATCAACAGCGAGCACATATGCACACAACAAAATCCACGAAAATTCATCAGCAGCCATCTAACATTAAATCTCACGCCAATTCCAAGCGCTCAAATCCGTACCTTATACTTTCTGTGCAACAATTATTACAAGCAAAGGTCCCGAGAAATCTGGATATCAACCTGTTGAAGCACACATGGCATAAATCACAGGGACGCTAATACACAGAAAGCACGCTGGGAGCTACACACACTCAACCAGCTATCATCCTACACAATAACTCAACAGGAAGCTCAATTCTAGGCTAGGAACAAGATCTCATCGAATTAACAAAGTTCTACTTGAACTACTAAATGCACGAGCTAAACCAGCAACTTCGTGCTTCTGCTCCAGCCCACAACAGCCTCCAAAACGGGTATAGGATAGAAGAGCTTCTTGAGAGGAGTCCAACGCTACCTCAAACGTATCAAACAATGGCCGGAAATGACGGGAATCACTGGATAAAATCAACGGTGAACAGTACTAGGGTTCGAAGAACAGAGGTCGACAACCGAGAGAATATTTCGTTAAGTATGAGATCTGGTATCTCAAATCGAAGACCAAGTATTCCTATAAATATAACTCACAAAGGCTGAAATCTGGTTAAACATGTCCACCGACAAAACCAGCAGTTGCAACAACCAACAGCTGCTGAATCCCATAACTAATAAATCTCAACAACACAAAACGACGTCGCAAAGTGACACGTCATTCGCTACTTGCGACTGGTCCTCAAACCCAAAATCTGGACAACCCAACGACTGGATGCTCCACAAACCAAAAGCTGGTACCAGACGTTGCATCAAAACGCTGCGTTCCAACTTAAGCAAACGACGTCGCACAGACCCAACAGCTGGTTGCTAACCCCTCATCTGGATTCCTTAGCGCTAATCAAAACGACGACGCACAACCTACGTCATCCAGACGCTAGCTCTCGCGCAAAATAACCAGACGCAAGCTACAGTAGAGTTGACCATCGTTGACGTTTGCTCTCAGCTGGTACCAGTCGTATTATCCAAAACGGCGTCGCAACAACTAATCCAAACGGTGCCGTATCCAACTTATCAAAACGCTACCGTTTTTCCCTCAACAAACAAGATAAAGCAGCGGCTGGATACAAACACGCTACCAGACTTCACAAAAACACAATGCATCCATATTTCATAAAAACGACGGCGTATCACAATTTCGCGCTACCAATTAAACGTTGCGACTGGATTTCACCACCAACCAGCTTCCACAACAAAACCAGATCTCACAACTAGAAATCTCTAAAAACCGATTAATTCCAACCAATTAATCTTTTCAATTCCAGGTCTCACATTTCTCCCCCACTAAAAGGGATTTCGTCCTCGAAATCAAAAAACAATTCTGAAAGCACAACATAGCAGCAAAATACGAAACAGGAACTCGCCTAACACATGACCAAGAGTTCAAGATAACTGAGCAAACAATTAACAACAACTAGGGAAGAAATACAACAAAAAGCTACAAACTACTGGAAATTTAGCTCAACAGCTGCTCAAACAGATGCGGCCACTCGCGCTGCATCTTTTCTTCCAGCTCCCAAGTAGCTTCTTCCCTGCCATGTTTGCTCCATTGTACCATCACCAACGGAATGTTCTTATTCCTCAATTGTTTCTCTTTTCTGCCAAGGATCTGCAAGGGATATTCTTGATAACTCAACGTCTGGTCTAGCTCAACCTCGTCAGTCCTAAGCACATGAGACGGATCTGGCTCGTACTTCCTCAACATGGAAACATGAAAGACGTCATGAAGAGACGACAACTCTGGCGGCAAAGCCGATACGCTAAAGGGCCAATCCTCTCAACAATCTCATACGGTCCGACGTAACAACGGGATAACTTTCCCTTGTGTCCAAAGCGCATAACACTACAAAACGGAGAAACTATGAGAAATACACGATCACCAACCTGAAACTCAAGAGGTCGACGCCTCTTATTCGCATAACTGGCTTGGCGATCTTGGGCAGCTTTCATCCGCTGTCGAATTAGATCAACATGATCTTTCATTTGCTGCACAAAGTCAGGGGTAGATAGCTGCTTCTCCCCTACTTATTCCCAACATACCGGCGATCTGCACTTTCTACCATACAAAGCCTCAAACGGCGCCATGCCAATCGTCACCTGATAGCTGTTATTGTAGGAAAACTCTACTAAAGACAACGCGTCTTTCTAGCTACCACCAAAATCCAACACAACAGCTCGCAACATATCCTCTAACGTCTGGATAGTTCTCTCAGATTGGTCATCTATCTGGGGGTGATATGAGGTTCTCATCGCCAATCTGGTACCCAAAGCTGTTTGCAAACTCTTCCAAAACCTGGAAGTAAACCTCGGATCTCGGTCGAAAACGATCGAAACAGGCACACCGTGCAGTCTAACAACAAAATCAACGTACAGCTTCGCCATTTTCTTCAACGAGAAGGTCATCCCATAGGAAATAAAATGTGCAGACTTCGACAGTCGGTCTATAACCACCCAAATAGCATCGCTTCCCCTGCTAGAACGAGACAGATGCGTCACGAAATCCATAGCAATGTGCTCCCAATTCCATTGGGGCACTTCCAAACTCTACAACAGACCACCGAGTCTCATCTTCTCAGCCTTAACCATCTGACAGTCTAAACAACGAGCGACAAACCAGCAACATCGCTCTTCAGGCCAGCCCACCAAAAGTGCGGCTTCAACGCATGGTACATCTTCCGTGCACCAGGATGAACACTATGTCTGCTACAGTGCGCTTCCCGAAGGATATCCTCCTTCAAATCAATCAAATTGGGCACAACTAACCTGCCCCAGAAACGCAAACAACCATCGGAAGTGATAGAATAGTCCTCAAGTTCGCTAGCACTGACCTTCAACTTCAACTCGTGGATGGAAGGATCAGTCCTTTGAGCTGCTCGAATGCTCGAAACAATCTGTGGCTCAACTTGGAAAGAAGAAACCACAACACAATCATCAGCCGGGTAGAATCTCCAACCCGTAGTGTTAAGATGCTCCTGATCCTTAGAGATGTACAACGACGCAAGCATCTCACTAGCCTTCCTGCTCAAAGCATCGGCCACTACGTTCAACTTCCCTGGCTGGTACTTGATCTCACAATCAAAGTCCTTCAACAGCTCCATCCAACGACGTTGTCTCATGTTCAGGTCAGGCTGCGAAAACAGGTACTGAAAACTCTTGTGGTCCGAGTACACCACAAACTGCTCGCCATACAGGTAATGACGCCAGATCTGCAGCGCAAAAACCACCGCTGCAAGCTCCAAATCATGGACTGGATAACGAGTCTCGTGAGATTTCAACTGCCGCGAGGCAACGCAATGACTCGACCATTCTGTATCAAAACACAGCCCAATCCATTGAGCGAAGCGTCAGAACAAACGACGAAACCACCTGAACCGGACGGCAGAGCCAACACAGGCGCAGTAGTCAACTTTTCCTTGAGCAGTTGAAAAGCATTCTCGCACTGCTCAGTCCACACAAACCTCTTGTCCTTCTGCGTCAGTTGAGTCATCGGCTTTGCTATACTAGAAAATCTTTCGATGAAACGATGGTAATAGCCAGCCAGACCCAAGAAACTGCGAATCTCAGATACATTCCTGGGACGCTCCCAGTTCAGAACAACATCAACCTTACTGGGATCCACAGAAATTCCCTCCGCTGAAATGACATGACCCAGAAATACAACATGATCCAACCAAAACTCGCACTTAGAGAATTTAGCATACAACTGCTGTTCTCTCAACCTCTGCAGGACAATTCCCAAGTTCTCCTTGTGCTCCCTCAGAGTCTTCGAGTACACCAAGATGTCGTCAATGAAAACAACCACAAACTGGTCTATGAACTCTCTAAAAACCCGGTTCATCAGATCCATAAAGATTGCAGGCGCCTTGGTCAAACCAAACGGCATCACCAGAAACTCGAAATGTCCGTACCTTGTACAAAACACAGTCTTTGCAACATCTTGGTCTCTCACTCTCAACTGATGGTACCCTGATCGCAGATCAATCTTCGAATATGCTCAGAACCTTGCAACTGATCAAACAGATCATCGATTCTCGGTAACGGGTACTTGTTCTTGACAGTAGCTTTGTTCAGCTGGCGAAAATCAATGCACATCCGCATTGAGCCTTCCTTCTTCTTCACAAACAAGATGGGTGCTCCCCACGGCGACATACTAGGTCGGATAAAACCTTTCTCCAGCAAATCATCTAACTGCACCTTGAGCTCTCTCAACTCCGCAGGCACCACACGATACGGGGCACGAGAAATTGGAGCTGTGCCAGGCACCAGCTCTGTGCTGAAGTCTATCTCCCGCCTCGGAGGAAAACCAGGAATCTCCTCCGGAAACACATCGGGAAAATGCCGCACCACAGGAACGTCACTAAGCTGCACACGGGAAGAAGAAGATGCATCCAAAGCATAAATCAGGAAACCATCATTCCCCAAAGACAACAAGCTGAACATCTCCATAGCTGAGACCAACGGGATCTTTGATCGAGAATCCTGGCCGTAGAAGTCCCAATTCTCGCCAGACATCGGCCTAAAGCGCACAATCCCATGGAAACAGTCCACGGAGGCCCTATACTTGGACAACACGTCCATCCCAACTATACAATCAAAGTTCCACAACATCAAACGGATCAAGCTCGCCACCAACACATGCTCACCAAAACGCAACACGCCATCCAACAAAACCTTCTGGGAGAACAGGCTCACACCACCAGGGGTAGAAACAGAAACAACATCGTGCAAAGGGATGGTACACAGACCATGCTCAACAACAAACGAATCAGAAACAAAAGAATGCGATGCATCGGGGTAAAACAACACACGCGCAGGAAAATCGAAAACAAGACAAGTACCTGCGATCACCCGACTCGGTGTCTCCTCGGCCTGCTCCCTAGTGATGGCGTTAACCTGAGCATGCTGGGGTCCAGAGAAGAAAGGCTGAGGCGACTGCCCAAAACGCGAAGGTCCAGGCTGCTGAAAAGGCCTGAACTGAGTCTCACCCAACCGGGGCTGCTGAAACTGAGGGGAACGACCCCTAGACTGACCTCCACGACCCTGAGGCTGGGCCGCGATCTGCTGAGATCCAGCTGACGGACATACTCTAGAAAAATGCCCGTACTGACCACAAAGGTTGCAGGAGCCCTGCACACCAATACACTGGGTAGAAGGGTGCTTTCCACCGCAAAACCCACAAAACTCAGCCCGAGAACCACTGCTACTCGAGCTGCCTGAACCAGAAGAGCCAGATGAAAAGGCCTGAACTGAGTCTCACCCAACCGGGGCTGCTGAAACTGAGGGGAACGACCCCTAGACTGACCTCCACGACCCTGAGGCTGGGCCGCGATCTGCTGAGATCCAGCTGACGGACATACTCTAGAAAAATGCCCGTACTGACCACAAAGGTTGCAGGAGCCCTGCACACCAATACACTGGGTAGAAGGGTGCTTTCCACCGCAAAACCCACAAAACTCAGCCCGAGAACCACTGCTACTCGAGCTGCCTGAACCAGAAGAGCCAGAACCCGACTTCTTCTTGAACTGCTGACCGCGAGGTCGGAACCTCTGACGGCCAGACTGCTGTGCCACCTGTGGCTGCTGCTGCTGGGGCTGATAGGCTGACTGGGAGGACTGAGAAGACTGCGCTCCCTGAATATCAGGACGACCACCCTGCGCTACCTGCAGCCTACGAGCACGACGACTGCGCAAGCCCTCCTCAATGTCGATGGCAGCATCCACGGCCTCAGCATAACTCTTGGGCTTACTGGTCAACACCATCTGATACAACTCTTCTTCAAGCCCTCAAGAAACCTAGTCTGCTTGGCCCTCTCCCAGCCAGAAACATGGGGAACGTACGCCAACAAAGAAGAGAACTGCCGAGCATACTCCCTAACAGTCATGGAGCCCTGCTCCAAATGGTCGAACTCCCGCTCCCGGTCGTTCACATAGGACTCGGACACATACTCCTGCCGGAAGGTCTTGCAAAAACTGCCCCAAGAGATCCCAACACCGGTCTCCAACAAGGTACTCGAAGCGCCTCACCACCTTCCTGAGCAAGAGGGTCACTAAACTCAGCCGAAGATCATCATCATACTGAACCCGATCGAAAAGACCGATAATATTCCGGAGCCACAAGTCTGCATCCTCACTGGACTCGTCACCATTAAAGATTGGAGGGTTCATCCTCTGAAACCGCGCTATCACGACATCCATCCTCTCCACAGGAGTTGCCGCAACCTCAACTTCCTCCTCGTCGCTAACACGAGTACGACTGCGAGCACTACGCCTATCCTCATTCTGTCCTGTTGATTCCTCAAACTTCCCCTACCTCTACCACGACGTCTAGGCGGCATCTATGAAAACACTCAACAGGATCAAGAAAAACAGAACAGATACAGCATAGATAGCACATAACACAAATATGCAGCACGTAATCACATAGGTCAAGCACATGCAACAAACGACACTGTGCCTAGACTCAAGTGTGATCAAAGAAGTTGAGATTATCCCAGCTTAAGCTCTGATACCAAAAATGTCAGGCCTCGTGCTCTAAACAGAGTAAAATCATACAATCACACGCGGAAGCTATTAAAAAGCGGGTAAAATTTTCGCTTTTGGCCTGAAGGTTTAAAACAATATAATTTAAAATAGAGCTATACTCAAAATATATCCCAGTTTATAAAAACAACCAACAGTATAGCATAACAACAGCAACAACAAATGTATCAGACTCCAACAACATAATACAACGCCAAAGCACAGGGCATCCCCTGGCTAACTGTACTGATACATATAAATATGCTATACGCTACTGGGATACTCTAACCACCTCCTGGGGCACCACCAGCTGGGTTAAAACCACGACCAGCTGTAAAACCTGGATTCCCTGAAAACAACACAAACAGAGAAAACAACCAAGCCCCAGAGGGACATGGGGTCAAACCCCAGTACGGAGAGCAACTGAAATAGCTAAAAGAAATGCATAAGATAAAATGCAGATGCTATGCATGAGACATCGGATAACAGCTGAAAGCTACAACCGAACAGGGAGCCAAGGAACTCAAACATAGCTCCACAATATCAGCAACAATCAATGGCCACGGGGTGTGTTCAAAGTGTGGTAATGAGCCACTCGCCTTGACACTACACCCAAATACAGATGCAACAAACAACTCAACCTGCTGTTTCCTCGCCCATGAACTGTGGTAGTTAACCACCCGGCGCATGGTGGCTAACAGATCCCAGCAGGGAGATGAGAGTGCGGTATTGCCGCTCGCCCTCGCATCCTGGTAAGAAACACGGCAATACAAGGAGATACAAAGCAATGGCTGCAACAGAAATATGAATGCAATATGGGAAATGCGTGTATGCCCTCGCCCATGAACTGTGGTAGTTAACCACCCGGCGCATGGTGGCTAACAGATCCCAGCAGGGAGATGAGAGTGCGGTATTGCCGCTCGCCCTCGCATCCTGGTAAGAAACACGGCAATACAAGGAGATACAAAGCAATGGCTGCAACAGAAATATGAATGCAATATGGGAAATGCGTGTATGCATAAACATAGCAGCTAAAATCAACAGCGAGCACATATGCACACAGCAACATCCACGGAAATGCACCAGCAGCCATCTAACATTAAATCTCATGCCAATTCCCAGCGCTCAGATCCGTACCTTATACTTTCTGTGCAACAATTATTACAAGCAAAGGTCCCGAGAAATCTGGATATCAACCTGTTGAAGCACACATGGCATAAATCACAGGGACGCTAATACACAGAAAGCACGCTGGGAGCTACACACACTCAACCAGCTATCATCCTACACAATAACTCAACAGGAAGCTCAATTCTAGGCTAGGAACAAGATCTCATCGAATTAACAAAGTTCTACCTGAACTACGAAATGCACGAGCTAAACCAGCAACTTCGTGCTTCTGCTCCAGCCCACAACAGCCTCCAAAACGGGTATAGGATGGAAGAGCTTCTCGAGAGGAATCCAATGCTACCTCAAATGTATCAAACAATGGCCGGAAATGACGGGAATCACCGGATAAAATCAACGGTGAACAGTACTAGGGTTCGAAGAACAGAGGTCGACAACCGAGAGAATATTTCGCTAAGTATGGGATCTGGTATCTCAAATCGATGACCAAGTCTTCCTATAAATATAACTCACAACGGCTAAAATCTGGTTAAACATATCCACCGAAAAAACCTGCAGTTGCAACAACCAACAGCTGCTGAATCCCATAACTAATAAATCTCAACAACACAAAACGACGTCGCAAAGTGACACGTCATTCGCTACTTGCGACTGGTCCTCAAACCCAAAAGCTGGACAACCCAACGACCGGATGCTCCACAAACCTAAAGCTGGTACCAGACGTTGCATCAAAACGCTGCGTTCCAACTTACGCAAACGACGTCGCACAGACCCAACAGCTGGTTGCTAACCCCTCGTCTGGATTCCTTGGCTCTAATCAAAACGACGACGCACAACCTACGTCATCCAGACGCTAGCTCTCGTGCAAAATAACCAGACGCAAGCTACAGTAGAGTTGACCATCGTTGACATTTGCTCTCAGCTGGTACCAAGCTCAAAATAACCAGACGCAAGCTACAATATCCAAAACGGCATCGCAGCAACTAAGCCAAACGGTGCCGTATCCAACTTATCAAAACGCTACCGTTTTGCCCTCAACAAACAAGATAAAGCAGCGGCTGGATACAAACACGCTACCAGACTTCACAAAAACACAATGCATCCAGATTTCATAAAAACGACGGCGTATCACAATTTCGCGCTACCAATTAAACGTTGCGACTGGATTTCACCACTGACCAGCTTCCACAACAAAAACAGATCTCACAACCAGAAATCTCTAAAAACAGATTAATTCCTACCAAAATAATCTTTTCAATTCCAGGTCTCACATTTCTCCCTTTGCGTAAGCTATCACTCGCCCGTTCTGCATAAGCACACAACCCAAACCACTAAGATAAGCATCGGATCATACCACAACCTCCAGAACCCGAAGGTAAATCCAACACAGGAGCAGTAGTCAACTTCTCCTTGAGAAACTGAAAACTCGACTCACACTCATCTGTCCAAAAAAATCTCCTGTATTTCTGAGTCAACTGCGTCATCAGCCTGGCTATGAAGAAAATCCCTCAATAAAACGTCTATAATAGCCAGCTAAACCCCAGAAACTACAGATCTCCAAAACAATTTCTTAGCTCGTTCCCAGTTAAGAACTGCCTCAGCCTTACTAGGATCCACCGAAATACCTTGCGCAGAAATGACATGACCCAAAAAGATCATCCTGTCCAACCAAAATTCACACTTGGTGAACTTTGCATACAACTGTGAGTCTCTCAGAGTCTGCAACACTAATCTCAAATGCTCCTTATTCTCTCTAAAGTTCCTCGAATACACCAGATATCATCTACAAAGACAATCACAAAGAAATCAATATACTCACTAAAGACGCGGTTCATCAAATCCATGAAGACAGTAGGGGCATTCGTCAATCCAAACGGCATCACAAGAAACTCATAATGCCTGTATCCAGTTTGAAACACCATCTTAGCTACATCAGCGTCTGTAATCCGCAACTGATAATAACCAGATCGCAAATCTCTTGGAGTATACTGCTGATCCCTGCAGTTGATCGAACAGATCATAAATCCTTGGCAGTGGGTACTTATTCTTCACTGTTGCTTTGTTCAGCTGTCAAAAATCAACACACATCCTCATAGATCCATCCTCCTTCACAAAGAGAATCGGAGCTCCTCGAAGGAGACATACTCGGCCTAATGAAAATCTTCTCCAGAAGATCACGCAACTGGTCCTTGAGTTCCCTCAGCTCAGGTGGCGCCAACCGATATGGAGCTCTAGAAATCGGGGTAGTCCTTGGCACCAACTAAATGTTGAAATCAATCTCTCGTCTGGGAGAAAAACTAGGAATCTCATCTGGAAAGACATCTGGGAACTCTCGGACAATCGGAATATCACTCAATTACAGTCGTGATTCTTGGGTCACATCCAGGGCATAAATCATGAACCCTACATTCTCAAGCGACAACAGGCTAAACATCTTCATGGCTGACACAAGTGGTATCTTAGACCGCGAATCTACACAGTAGAAATCCCACTTTTCACCAAATTCAGGCCTAAACCTCACCACTCCATGGAAACAATCTACAGTAGTCCTATAACTTGACAACACATCCGTCCACAAGATACAATCAAAGTCTCTAATCTCCAAGGAAATCAAATCAAATTTGTCACCAGCATTCTGATCAAATCTGATCACACAATCCAACACAACCTCACGAGACAACAAACTCACACCAGCAGGAGTAGAAATAGATACAACATCACACAGTGGGGTAGTACTGTCAGGCCCCGTGCTAATCAACAAGGATTAACAACTCAAATATGCACATAATAGCGGAAGCATAAAATAGGGCTTAAAAATTTTCGAATAATTTTGGGCCTGATCCAATAAAACCTCCATTCAAACTATTCATAATCAAAATAAGATTTGACATCCAAATCACAACAGGTAACAAATAAAATACAACAACGATCCCCCAAATACATATAACCTCAGGGCATTCTCTGCATCAATACATAACATAATAACTGGGACTCAAGAAAATGGGGATCGACCAGCTAGGGTTCCAGTCTGTCCAGCTTGGTTACCTGATGATCCTGCAAATGGGCAACACAGACCCAAAAAACACAAAAGCAGGAAAAGAATACGAGTTCAAGCCTTAGTACGAAGAGCACTAATATAACAGAAAATCATAAACATGCAGTATTCTAAGTCATGAATGCATGCAACTGTCAAAGAAATCGGTCATCAAGTCACAGTAATATCTGTCAAGCCTCTATACCCGAACAGTGTATCAACCGGGGAAATTGTCGGTCCGTGATCTTCAGGCCCGTCAGCCATCACAGCCGATGGTCTTCAGACACAACTAATCAATCTATCACCACTCCGATGATAGCGTTGGACCTTTCAGGCACGACACATCTGTCTGCCGGTCACAACGTGGCTCTATCTCAGGTTCTCAATCAATCTGTTAAGGTAAAATTTATTATTTTTGGTGATAACAAAAATAAGACAAGTACTGAATTCAAAAGTAACATCTGGACAGTCAGTAAGTTGTAGTCATTAACAGTTATGCATAATTCATATGTTGGGTCGCCTATCACATATCGGATTGACTTTCAGAAGTCGTGACGTCATCCCAGTATTTCGAAGTGTTCAGAAGTAGTGACGTAATTTCAGCGTATTGAAGTTCAGAAGACGTGACGTCATTCTTTGTTGTCAGGTCGATGTTTTGAAACAGAATTGGCTTTTTGGATAATTTCAGTTTTGGGGAACAGTGTATTCAGAAGTGAGCTTCAGTGGAAGATCTATTGTTGGAAGCATAGGGCATTCAGATTTGAGTAACAATTTGTGATTTTGTTTCAGTTTCGAGTATTTCAGTCGTAAACAGTATCTATTCAGTTATCTCAGATCTCAGTACTTCAGAAGTGGATGTATTCAGTTTTTGGATAAAGCTACTTTGAATCAGAAGTGACTTATTGGGAGTATTCAGATTTCGGGTTAACATTGCTTTCAGATATCAAAACAGTATCAGTTGCTACATTCAGTTGTTGCATTCAGATGTTGCAAATACACAGTTATCTCTATTTATTTCAGATGTTGATACATTTAGATGTGACAACTACGTTTACTCAATCAGCGTTAACGAAGAGAGATTTCAGGCGCAAACAACTAACCGATTCAAACGCTATCTATCTTCAAAATTGGAAAGAATCAATGGTGAAGATTGAACCGTACAATTGCCTGGAATTAAGGAGACACTGTCAGTGCTATTTTGGGTAAATAGTACACAATATACAAAGGGCGTTATACGATATTTATCCAAATTTGGAGATACGACAATTCAGCCCTGACAAAACGCAAATTGCGTTTTGCATACCGTAATCGTGTTTTTGTTGAAGATTTGCAAAGGGAATATCCTTCTGGCTATCTTTATGACCGTTAGAGACAAAGGGTATAAATAGATGGAATTTGAAATGAAGAAGATCTCTGATTCTCTGCCATTTTTAGTCTCCATTGTTCTCGAGCTTATTGCTTCTACGCTATCATTCACGAAAAAGCTCATACATTCACTGGACATTTTTCATCGCAAAACACTCTAAGTCCAGTGCCTCAATCTCAAAGAACACTTCACAGTTCAAGCTTTCACAGATATTACCTTCGAGATACAGCTTCTGGTTACCTTGTGTAATCGAGTTTTATTGTTAAAACCAGAAGATTTACAGTATCAATAGCTTTTCATTCCATTGTATCATTCATTGTTGAGTCTGTAACAAACGTGCTATGCAAAGTCGTTTGATAGAAATTCTAAGTGTTGTATTCAGCAGTTACATCTGCTTGTTGATTGGAGATTGCTAGGAGTTCATCTTGAGCGTGGCTCTGTGACTGGGTGGTTACAGAGGCTGTAAACATCAAATCTTCTAGTGGAACCTTCCTGAAAAGGAAGAAGGGGAGACGTAGTATATTGATATCCGAACTTCCATAAACAAACTCTTGACTCTATACTTTTACATTACTGCATTTATTTATTACGTATACTGTTCAATGATTAATCGGTTTATTTCCGCACATTTACTGTTAACCGAGAAATCAGCTTTTGGGACTGAGATAACTTAAATCTGGTAACTCGGATTTAAGTTAAGCGGGTGCTTGTAAAAATAGTTTTAAAGGTTTCGAAAATTAAAAATACCAAGGAGTTCATTCAACCCCCCCTTCTGAACTCCTAAGCCTGTTTTTCGAGCCATATTGATCCTATCACAATCGTAGGCTCAATATGTATGCATGAATGCCAAGAAATTCAAATATGATTTCATCATGCATAAATTATGTAAACAGAGCATATCAATTCAATCAAGTTGTTCACGTAAACACAAAATCACAGAGCACAAATATCATGCCTCAAAATACTAACACGCTTATGCTCAAAGCTGTTAACAAAAGCTCAACTCGTACCTTAATCCTCAAATTCTACCTCAACAGATCTTACTCAGGCACGAAAACTTCAATTTGCTCAATTGGCTTCCTCGCTGGTCTCAACAGCTACAGCAGGAACTACCTCAAGAATCCAGAAGAACCAAAGAACGCTCGGGTCTGATTCTCGAAAAGCTTCGAACAAACAGACTCTTCGCGCTTCTCCTCTAACATCGAATCTGTTGGGGATCCGGATCCGCCCCCCGGCCAGGCAGCGGAAGAACAAGAAACAGGTGCCGGGAGGCGATCAATACGAAAAACAGACAATTCAAAATCGTCATACATAGGGCGTTTAAGCATGTTACCTCGCTGGCACTTGTGCCTGGCTCCAACCGTGATTACAATAATCCGGCTCTTCTCGGTAGATTGCGGTAGTTTACGCCAATCCGGTCCACGACCAGATCCGAGACTCCTTCGTCAGGCTGCACTAGAAGCCCCGACGAGATCAGCACGAACGGATTCTCCACGTCGAGTTGGCCGGAAACTATTTTTCTGGCGAAGACAGCGGCGGCGGCGGCGCGTGGAGGCGACGGCGGCGGCGGCTTTTGAGAGGAGGGAGGCGGCGTATTGGTGCTTAGGTTTTAGGCTCAAAAACTTGAAATTTCAAAATCGATCAAAACGGGCCCGATATCGCGTACCGGCCCAAAAACTTCACGGGCTGCCCGGGACAGGCCCGAATCAAACCCTAGAAGAATTCAGACCAGCCGTCACGACATCGCCGGAGCATCGCCGGAGCGGCGGCAGGCCGGCGGCGGCGCCGTCACGAAAATTGCGCACGGCCGCGACAAGGCGCGGCGCAATCGCGCGCCATCGTGCGTCGACATGCGACACACAGCGCACGAACGCTAAGCGTTGCAGCAGCCCACGGTCCGCAGCGGCGAGTATCATCGCGTCGGCCAGCTAGCGACAATCGTGCGGCCCAGCGCGCTTCCACCGCCGCAACGTCAAACGTGGAGCGTCGCAACGATCGGCGCAGCATTGGCCGGCCACTTGCGCAAACAATCACGTGCGGCCGCCCATGCTTCCAACTTATCATCGCGCATCAGGTGTGCAACGTCTAGAGCGGAGTTGCGGCCGACGGCTCATCCATGTTGCATGACAAGCGCGCATCACGCGGCCACGAAGCGCGACAATCGCGCGGCCGTGCGAGCGCCATCGCACGCGGATGTGGTGCGCCGCCGCGCACGGCGGCGGCCGTCGACTTTAACTTCAATGTTTTGCTCGTTCGATCTGAAATTCACAATTTTGATAAAATATGGCAATTCATATTGATCAGATCCGGGAAACCTGGCTCTGATACCACTGTTGGGGATCCGGATCCGCCCCCGGCCAGGCAGCGGAAGAACAAGAAACAGGTGCCAGGAGGCGATCAATACGAAAAACAGACAATTCAAAATCGTCATACATAGGGCGTTTAAGCATGTTACCTCGCTGGCACTTGTGTCTGGCTCCAACCGTGATTACAATAATCCGGCTCTTCTCGGTAGATTGCGGTAGTTTACGCCAATCCGGTCCACGACCAGATCCGAGGGGTCCAAATGACGATATCTATCGTTGCGACTTCATCGTAACTCCGATCGCCGATCAGATCGGACCGATCGACTCAGTTTCCAAAACTGAATGTTATGATGTGAAAAACAATTTTTCAGATCATCTAACCCCAAATTGCAAAATGACCGTTTTGCCCCTCAACAGCGTCAAATCCCGGTTTGACCCCTGTTGACTTTTAGGAGGTCGCACTGCCCAAAATCCTCTTCTCGTGCTCAACACATTGAGCTGAGTATCCGTGCGGGAATCTCGAATCTAGTACTTGTGTGACCCTCAATGGTTCAGGGATACAGCTAGCCGTGGGCCCACAACCATTGTGGCTCCGGAATCACAATTCCGGACCTGCCCAACGGATCATGGTAAAGCGTCTAGCAACATCGCCCCATGATCCCCTAGGTATCACTGATAGTGCCTGCAAGAAACAGTCGGTCGTGGTTAGCGTACAGTACGGTCCCTTCAATCCATATATCCCGATCAGATCAACGACCATTGGTAAATCGAGAGTCGCTAGAGATCCGATAGCTATGCATACATCTTGGAGATCAGAATAGTGACATCGCGAGTGTAACTAGGTAAACACATTTACCTAAAACATTTCTAGTACTCTGGCCAGAGATTTATACACTATTATCCCCTCAGATAGCATAGGATATCCACGCATGTCTGTGAGCGGTGAATCCTCGACAACGATGCATCGACTCCTACATGCATCGGGGTCTCACCCAATCCCGACGCCTTATGACTCCAGGTGAGTCGGCAAACGGGTCAAAGTGAGACGCCTATCATGTAGAGTCTCAATGACGTTTCGAGTCGTGAGGACTAATCGGTACAACCAAGACCTCGGACTTATCCACTCGACAAATGGTAACCACTTGGAAAGTCCGAACGAGGGTAGTTCGATAGATCACCAGGTCACTATCTATCTGCATGCTCAGAACATCACAATGTTCCCTACCAATGAAACATGGTACTTCGCATCGTAGATACTAGTCTCGAACTCGGGCGGCCTTATCCTCATCTTGACGGCCCAATCGACTAGGAACATGTTCAGAATACACAGCGACTATTAGATGTGTTTCATGATAGCCGTCATACCCACTATCACATCTAACATACGCTTTAGTTTATTCTAGGTCTTTAGTCAACACAATTGTAAATCATTACACACATAATGAAAGTAAAGAATGCCATATAAGAAAATGCGAATATCATATATAAAGATTGTTTGTACAAGAGTCTATAAAACCCACACTCCACAAGTTGGCTAGTTGGGCATCTACTCTAACAGAATCAGGCTTCTTAACTGGTATCAATCGATAGGCCTAAGCTCTACGAGCTCAGCGCCACTATTCTTGCTCCAAGCAACAACAGAAATCAACGGCAATCTACCGGATAAGTGTTCGAATGAACAGTAGTTATCGAGGGTTTCACTAGAGGAAAACGATAAAGAATTTCGGGTTCAAAAACGCTAAGTGTTGAGGAGCACTTGATATATAATCCTTGAGTTAAAACTACTGTACTTACAATTCAGATCTCTGCTTAAGCTAAGGCAAAAGTCTTCTCAAAGATGAATCCAGCGTTCTCCCTCTGCTGGCTCTGCTGATACAGTTCAGACATCTAAACGCTCTACTAACTCATACAACAAATGACGTCGCACCAACTAATCAAAACGATGTAGAAGAGCTTCCACAGTTGAAACAGATCTCTCCCTCTCGTGACATCTGAATAGCGTTAACAACCAGCGGTCAACTCAGACATGTTGACCAACACGTGGCATCTTCTCGCACCCGCGCGCTAACGCGAACAGCTGCCTCTCGCTACACTCTAACAACTGCGTTGACTAGTGTTGACATCTGAATCACGCCACTGCTGAGTACCAACATTTGAATACCCGCAAAACCTCGCGCAAGAACGCTTCTGGCCTATCTTCTCCCAGCGATGAACCTCAAATCTGAATTACCACTGGAATCACTTCACGATAGGAAAATACAACTACTGAACTCCAAATTCGACGCAGATCTCACTCGATCACCAACTTCTCACTGTTGATCACCCTACGTTTAAATCTGAGCACCCATAAATCACGATTTCCATGACAATTCTTAATTCAAAATCTGATTAACCATTAAATCTTACTTAACAGATTTCTAGTCCTCACTCTCTCCCCCACTAGAAATCGATTTCGTCCTCGAAATCAGTTAAGACATTGAATCAAAATCACAGCAGCAAGATAGCTTATTCACGACACAGTATACTAGATACCATTCCTAGTACACCCATGCCATATTGCCTAGTATAGCTCAATACTAAACAGAATCTCAGTTCAGCAGCAAAATCACTTAAATCGCGAAATCAATCAAGCTAGAAGGTTACCTGGAATGCTACTGTCATAGCTCAAATAGATGAGGCCACTCTTGTCTCATCTTTTCCTCAACTTCCCAGGTAGCTTCCTCACGCCCATGCTTGCTCCATTGGACCATCACCAACGGTATAACCTTATTCCTCAGCTGCTTCTCCTTCCTGTCCAGAATCTGCACTGGATATTCAACATAGCTCAAGGTTTGGTCCAGCTCTACTTCATCAGTCCTCAGCACATGGGATGGATCTGGCTCATATTTTCTCAACATTGACACATGAAATACATCATGCATTTCTGCTAACTCATCAGGCAGCTTCAATCTATAAGCCAACTGTCCAATCCGCTCAACAATCTCAAAGGGACCAATGAATCTAGGAGCTAACTTACCCTTAAATCTGAATCTCATAACACTCTTGAAAGGAGAAATCTTAAGGAACACACGGTTGCCAACCTCAAATTCTAATGGTCTGCGTTGCTTATTAGCATAGCTAGCATAACGGTCTTGTGCATCTTTCATCCTACTCCGAATCAATTCAATCTGATCTTTCATATGTTGCACAAACTCAGGAGTAGAAAGCTGTCTCTCACCAATCTCTTCCCAACAAATTGGAGACCTACACTTTCGACCATACAACGCTTCAAACGGAGCCATTCCAATAGTCACTTGGTAGCTTTTGTTGTAAGAAAACAAAACTAAGGATAAAGCATCCTGCCAGCCACCACTGAAATCCATCACAACTGCTCGCAGCATATCTTCTGAAGTCTGAATGGTCCTCTCAGATTGGCCATCTATATGGGGGTGATACGCCGTACTCATAGCCAATCTCGAACCCATAGCTGCTTGCAAACTATTCCAAAATCGAGAGGTGAATCTGGGATCCCGATCTGACACTATCGAAACAGGAACTCCATGCAATCTAACTACATGGTCGACATACAACTTCGCCATTTCTTCATCGAACACCTCACATCATAGGGAATGAAATGGGCTGACTTTGAGAGTCTATCAATCACTACCCAAATCGCATCGCATCCCCTACTCGATCGAGGTAGATGAGTCACAAAATCCATGGGGATGTGCTCCCAATTCCATTGGGGCACTTCTAAACTCTGCAACAATCCACCAGGTCTCATTCTCTCAGCCTTGACCTGCTGGCAATTCAAACATCGAGTAACAAAAGCAGAAATGTCGCTCTTCTTGCCTTTCCCACCAGTAGTGAGACTTCAAAGCATGGTACATCTTCTTCTCCCCCGGATGCACGCTAATCTCTTTCAAATCAATCAAGTTCGGAACCACTAATCTACCATGAAATCTCAGACACCCATCCGAAGCAACAGAGAAATCATTAGACTGACCATTTTGAGCCTTAATCTTCAACTCATGGATATACGGATCAGTCCTATGATCCTCTCTGATGTCAATTACAATCTGTGGTTCAACCTGAATCGAATAAACTATAAAGTACTGATCACTCGGCTGGAATCGCCAACCAGAAGTACTCAATTGTTCGTGGACTATCGAGATACTCAAGGATGTTAGCATCACAAGCTGGGCCTTTCTACTCAAAGCATCGGCTACCAAGTTCATGTTGGGATCCGGATCACGCCTCCCGGCGAGGCAGCGGAAGAACATATAAAACTTCCGGGAGACGATCAATACGATAAAACAAATCAAATCTATGACCATTCATAGGGTGTATAGGTGACTACCTTGCTGGCAACTTGTGCCTGGCTCCGACCGGTTTCATAAAGAAAACGGCACTTCACGGTAGGCGGCGGTAGATATCGTCAATCAGGTCCACGACCGGAGACGGGATTCCTTCGTCAGCCTGCACTAGAAGGCCTGACGAGATCGGCGCGGACGGATTCTCCTCGTCAAGATTGGCCGGAAACGATTTTCCGGCGAAGAGAGGCGGCGGCGGCGGCGGCTTATGGAGAGGAGGGAGGGCGGCGGCCAATAAGCACTAGGGTTTAATGAGAGTGTGTTATGTTAATTAAGTCTAGGTCTAGCTTAAGTAGACATGATGATGATGGACTTGGATCGGCCCAACGGGCCCGGGTCCAACGGGTGAACATTCAGTTCATCCCCATCACCGTGACTTCATCGTAACTCCGATCGCCGATCAGATCAGACCGATCGACTCAGTTTCCAAAACTGAATACTATGATCTGAAAAACCATTTTTCAGAACCCAGTGCAAAATGACCGTTTTGCCCCTCAACAGCGGGAAATCACGATTTGACCCCTGTTGACTTTTAGGAAGTCGCACTCCCCAAAATCCTCTTCGTATGCTCAACACATTGAGCTGAGTATCCGTGCGGGAATCTCGAATCCAGTACTTGTGTGACCCTCAATGGTTCAGGGATACAGCTAGCCG
>KV010005.1:44276-54692 GCA_001598015.1 Dorcoceras hygrometricum
ATGTTCCCTACCAATGAAACATGGTACTTCGCATCGCAGATACTAGTCTCGAACTCGGGCGGCCTTATCCTCATTTTGACGGCCCAATCGACTAGGAACATGTTCAGAATACACAGTGACTATTAGATGTGTTTCATGATAGCCGTCATACCCACTATCACATCTAACATACACTTAAGTGCATTCTAGGTCTTTACTCAACGCAATTGTAAATCATCATACACACAATGAAAGTAAATAATTCCATATAAATAAATGCGAAATCATATATAAAGATTGTCATATACAAGAGTCTATGAACCCACACGCCACAAGTTGGCTAGTTGGGCATCTACTCTAACAGTTCATCCGCCCAGGCTGATACTGTATCTTGAAATCAAAATCCTTAAGCAACTCCATCCAACGACGTTGCCTCATATTCAAATCCGACTGGGTGAAGATATACTTCAAACTCTTGTGGTCGGTGTACACCACAAACTCCTCACCATACAAGTAATGACGCCATATCTTCAAGGAGAAAACAATCGCAGCCAACTCTAAGTCATGAACGGGGTATCTCGTCTCATGAGGCTTCAACTGTCGAGACGCATACGCAATCACATACCCGTTTTGCATCAAAACACACCCTAAACCACTCAGAGAAGCATCGGAGCACACCACGAAACCTCCAGAACCCGAAGGCAAGGCCAAAACAGGAGCAGTAGTTAGCTTCTCCTTCAACAACTGAAAACTCAACTCACACTCATCAGTCCAAACAAACTTCCTATACTCATGGGTCAACTGAGTCATCGGCCTGACTATCGACAAGAACTTCTCAATGAAACTCCTATAATAGCCAGCCAATCCCAAGAAACTACGGATCTCGGAAACAATCCTAGGTCGCTCCCAGTTAAGAACTGCTTCGACCTTACTAGGATCCACAGAAATTCCTTGCGCTGAAATCACATTACCCAAGAAGATAACTCTGTCTAGCCAAAATTCACACTTGCTGAACTTGGCATACAATTGTGAGTCTCTCAGTCTTTGCAACACTAGCCTCAAGTGCTCTTTATGCTCTCTGAAACTCCTCGAATACACCAGGATGTCATCTATGAAGACCATCACGAATCGATCAATTTACTCGCTAAAGTTGCGTTCATAAAATCCATGAACACAGCAGGAGCATTCGTCAATCCAAACGGTATCACAAGAAACTCATAATGCCCGTATCTCGTTAGAAAAGCTGTCTTCGCTACATCAGCGTCTCTAATCTGAAACTGATGATAGCCAGAGCACAAATCAATCTTCGAGTACACGGCCGATCCTTGCAACTGATCGAACAAGTCATCAATCCTTGGCAACGGATACTTGTTCTTTATCGTCGCTTTGTTCAATTGCCGAAAATCAACGCACATCCTCATAGATCCATCTTTCTTCTTCACAAATAGAATCGGAGCTCCCCAAAGCGACATACTCGATCGAATGAAGCCTTTCTCAAGAAGATCTCTCAACTGATCCTTGATTTCTTTCAACTCTGCCGGCGCCAACCGATACAGAGCTCTAGAAATCGGGGCTGTACCAGGCACCAACTCTATACTGAAGTCAATCTCTCGCCTCGGAGGGAATCCAGGAATCTTGTCTGGAAACACATCTGGGAACTATTGAGCAATCGGAACATTACTCAACTCCACTCTCGACTCATGGGAAACGTCTAGGGCATAGATCATAAATCCTGAATTCTCTAGCGACAACAAACTAAACATCTCCATGACAGATACTAAAGGAATCTTAGGTCGCGAATCAGTACCATAGAACTCCCATTTCTCTCCAAATCAAGGCCTAAACCTCACCACACCATGGAAACAATCAACGGTCACTCTATTTTCAGTCAGCACATCCATACCCAAGATACAATCAAAATCTCTAATTCCCAAAACAATCAGATGGGTCACCAAAACATGCCCATCAAACCTAATCAGGCAATCCAAAACCACCTCTCGGGACAACAGACTCACACCAGCAGGGGTGGACATGGAGACAACATCACACAGTGGGGAAGAACTCAACCCACGCTCATACAAAAACAACTCAGAAATAAAGGAGTGTGATGCTCCAGTGTCAATCAAAACTCGTGCAGGAAAATCAAAGATAAAGCATGTAGCTGCAATCACTCTCGTAGGTATCTCATCAGCCTACTCTCTCGTCAAGGAATTCGTCTGGGCCTGCTGCGGTCCCGAAAACTGAGGTCTCGGGGGTACTCCAAACCTAGAAGGCTCATGAGGTTGGAATCCCGAACGTCGGGACGGAACAAAAGGTTTTTGTCGCTGCGAAGAACCACCAGCGGAACCTTGCTGTGACTGACTCAAAGACTGCCCTCCCATAAAAGAACACGCTCTAGAAAAATGTCCCGGTTGTCCACAGAGATGAGAAAGACCTCGAACTCCACGACACTGCGAAGTCTCATGCTTCCCTCCGCACTGTCCATAGAACATACTGCCAGAACTACTGCCACCAGAACTCACAGAACCAGAGGAACTTGAATGCGCCTTCTTCTTAAACTGTTTGCCTCGTGACTTGAACCTCTGACGATTCGATTGCTGTGACCCCTGAGGAAACTGAAACGATTGTGACACATCTTGCACCGATTGAAAAGTGCGCCCCACCGATGGCTGAACTGGAGCCTGTGCCTCCAACAAACTCTCCTCAATATCTACAGCCCGATCCACGGCCTCAGCATAAGTCGCAGGTGAACCAGACAACCCATCCGGAACAAATCAGGTCTCAAACCCTTCAGGAACTTATTCCTCTTAGTCCTCTCCTGGTTAGCTACATGGGGAACATACATCAAGAGCAAAGAGAACTGTCTGGCATACTCGGCCACCTTCATATTCCCTTGCTTCAGGTTATCAAACTCTCGCTCACAACTATTGTAGTAGGACTCTGGGGTATACTCCTGTCGGATCGCTGCACAGAAGCTCTCCCAAGTAATCACAGCCCCACTCTCTCGCAAGATACGGGAAGTACCTCTCCACCAGCGCTGCACATTATCTCTCAACTGCAACACCGCTAGCTTCAACCTCTTCTCGGGGACGTATCCAAAGTATCAAACAATTCTTCCATCTGAACTAGCCAACCCTCGGCCATCAAACCTCCCTCGGCGCCCGCGAACATAGGGGGATTTGTTCTCTGGAACCTAGCCCATCTCACCTATCTGTCTCGTCACATCCTCCACCTCTGCCTGTCTCTCTCTACGGCGCAAAGGAATATTCTGCTGCACATCCTCGTCGCTCTCCGAGACCCTAGACTCCTCAGCGAAACGTCTAGCAGTCCTACCTCTACCTCTCCTCGGCGGCATTTAATCAAATCTCAAGGTAAGACTAACAGCAGATAATCACAGAGACAGACATCAAATACAGCAAGTCACATAGTCAAGCAAGAAATCAAATCAAAACTCTGTGCCTAGACTCGAGTGATATCAAAGAAAAATGAGCTTATCCCAGTTTAAGCTCTGATACCAAAAATTTCAGGCCCCGTGCTAATAAACAAGGATTAACCACTCAAATATGCACATAATAGCGGAAGCATAAAATAGGGCTTAAAAATTTTCGAATAATTTTGGGCCTGATCCAATAAAACCTCCATTCAAACTATTCATAATCAAAATAAGATTTGACTCAAAATCCAAATCACAACAGGTAACAAATACAATACAACAACGATCCCCCAAATACATATAACCTCAGGGCATTCTCTGGATCAATACATAACGTAATAACTGGGACTCAAGGAAATGGGGATCGACCAGCTGGGGTTCCAGTCTGTACAGCTTGGTTACCTGATGATCCTGCAAATGGGCAACACAGACCCAAACAACACAAAAGCAGGAAAAGAATACGAGGTCAAGCCTCAGTACGAAGAGCACTAATATAACAGCAAATCATAAACATGCAGTATTCTAAGTCATGAATGCATGCGGCTGTTAAAGAAATCGGTCATCAAGGCCTGCTAATCAGCTGGCAGTAATCTCTGTCGAGCCTCTATACCCGCACAGTGTATCAACCGGGGAAATCATCGGTCCGTGATCTTCAGGCCCGTCAGCCATCACAGCTCGGTGGTCTTCAGAAACAACTACTCAGTCGATCACCACTCCGATGATAGTGTTGGACCTTTCAGGCACGACACATCTGTCTGCCGGTCACAACATGGCTCTATCTCAGGTTCTCAATCAATCATAGGCTCAATATATATGCATGAATGCCAAGAAATTCAAATCTGATTTCATCATGCATAAAATTACGTAAACAGAGCATATCAATTCAATCAAGCTGTTCGCGTAAACACAAAATCACAGAGCACAAATATCATGCCTCAAAATACTAACACGCTTATGCTCAAAGCTGTTAACAAAAGCTCAACTCGTACCTTAATCCTCAAATTCTACCTCAACAGATCTTACTCAGGCACGACAACTTCAATTTGCTCAATTGGCTTCCTTGCTGGTCTCAACAGCTACAGCAGGAACTACCTCAAGAGTCCAGAAGAACCAAAGAACGCTCGGGTCAGATCTCTCAAAAAGCTTCGAACAAACAGACTCTTCGCGCTTCTCCTCTAACGTCGAATCAGGCTTCCTAACTGGTATCAATCGATAGGCCTAAGCACTACGAGCTCAGCGCCACCAGTCTTGCTCCAAACAACAACAGAAATCAACGGCAATCTATCGGAGAAGTGTTCGAATGAACAGTAATTATCGAGGGTTTAACTGGAGAAAAAAGATAAAGAATGTCGGGTTCAAAAACGCGAAGTGTTGAGCAGCACTTGATATATAATCCTCGAGTCAAAACTACTGTACTAACAATTCAGATCTCTGCTTAAGCTAAGGCAAAAGTCTTCTCAAAGCTGAATCCAGCGTTCTCCCTCTGCTGGCTCTGCTGATACAGTTCAGACATCTCAACGCTCTACTAACTCATACAGCAAACGACGTCGCACCAACTAATCAAAACAACGTAGCAGAGCTTCCATAGTTGAAACAGATCTCTCCCTCTCGCGACATCTGAATAGCGTTAACAACCAGCGGTCAACTCAGACGTGTTGACCAACACGTGGAATCTTCTCGCACCCGCGCGCTAACGCGACAGCTGCCTCTCGCTACACTCTCACAGCTGCGTTGACTAGCGTTGACATCTGAATCACGCCACTGCTGAGTACCAACATCTGAATACCGACAAAACCTCGCGAAAGAACGCTGCTGGCCTATCTTCTCCCAGCGATGAACCTCAAATCTGAATTACCACTGGAATCACTTCCCGATAGGAAAATGCTACTAATGAACTCCAAATTCGACGTAGATCTCACTCGATCACCAACTTCTCACTGCTGATCACTCTACGTCTAAATCTGAGCACCCAGAAATCACGATTTCCGTGACAATTCTTAATTCAAAATCTGATTAACCATTAAATCTTACTTAACAGATTTCTAGTCCTCACAAGTACTCAACCCACACTCATACACATACAGATTAGATATAAAGGAGTGTGCTGCTCCAGTATCGAACTGAAATGAACCGTATTCTAGACATTTTTTTTTGAAATGGAATACGGAATAAACATTCTTTAAAGTATATAAATTTAAAACCTTAATAATCTTTGCTCAACATCACTTTAAAACATAAATAGATAGATATCTCAAAAGGTTAAATCATTCATACTGTCATAAAAATCAAAGGAAGTAAAAAGTTGCGAAAACTGAACATGTCTAATAAAATAAATGAAAGCATCTGAGTGGTCACGTGGTAGCTGCTGCAGCGGTCGATCAGAGGTCCTCACCACCAGTCGGAATAAAATCATCTGCAGTATCACCTGCACCATTTAAACCCAGTGAGCCTAAAGAGTCAGCATGCTCTATCAGATAATAACAAGGTACATATAATAAAACCACATGCAAGCACATACATATAGTAAAATAGCTTTAAAACATGCTTGCATGAATGATTTTGTAAATCATGGCATCAAAACTATTCGTAAAAGTACATGATCGTATTTCATAACATAATGAGACATGAACATAACATAACATAAAAGATGTGTGAGTCGTATGCTTGCATGAATGATTTTGTAAATCATGGCATCAAAACTATTCGTAAAAGTACATGATCGTATTTCATAACATAATGAGACATGAACATAACATAACATAAAAGATGTGTGAGTCGTATCTATGAGGTGTGGGCCATTACATAAACGATTGATCAATCATAAAAACCAACGTACGTGGCAATGCGGTTCACCCGACCTTACCTCGGGATCCCTCACACCTCTATGCAGCCACTTCACCATGTCGTGAACACATGGATCCATTAGCTCATTATAACATTAACAGAGGTTCTTCGGGCCCGGTATCACGATCCCGCTCATCATTACTTTCCACAACCACTTCAATAACTCAAAAAAATATTTTCTTTTCTTCCATGCCTTTAACGTTTCGTAAAACTTTC
Organism: Dorcoceras hygrometricum; assembly: GCA_001598015.1. Lineage (NCBI taxonomy): Eukaryota > Viridiplantae > Streptophyta > Magnoliopsida > Lamiales > Gesneriaceae > Dorcoceras > Dorcoceras hygrometricum. The sequence goes on from KV010005.1 coordinate 50,749, forward strand.
ATGATGCGTGTACGTCATAAATATGTAATTTAAAAGGATTAGCCCGTCAATATATATTTAATTTCTTTATTAAACATTAACATATTCATACACGTAAAATACTACATATATAATTAAATATATATTCACGGGCTTTTACATTTTTCCTTCATCCCCGATCAAGGACTGATTCAAGTGACTGGCCCACTAATTCTAAGCCCAAAAGCCTAGACCTGGGTCTTAAACTGGAACTTAACCCCAAAACTCGACTTGACCCATTAAACTCAAATTTAATTACAAAATTGATAAAAGTACTCGGTCCTTCAACTTAAAATCATACATTAAAACTTGACAAAATAACAATCCCAATGAATAAAAATTAGACTTCAAAATTTGACACAATTATTAGGCCCATAAATAAAAGAGATTTTGATTTTAAAAGTTGACTTAATATTTGGCTCAAAACGCTCAAAATAGACTTTAAACTTTAAAATAAAAATACCCGGTCCAGAAACAAAATAACTCGGACCCGACTTAAAATAATTTTACCCGACCCGGTCCAGCTGGACTGACCCGACCCACCTAACCGAATCGGCCGAACCACTAAACCCTAGCCCCATCGGCCGAACCACTAAACCCTAGCCCCACTGGCAGGACCACCCCCAGGTCCGGCCGGTTCCTCTGGATCGAGCCACGGCTCAACCCATGGCTCGCATGGCCTGGTCAATGCACGCAAAGGAGGCCGTCGAGCGTCGCACGAGAAAGCTGCCAACTTGTCTCGGCCTTGGCTCGACCAGGCAGTCGAGCCCCCCCTTCCACTTAGCCTTGGACCATCACTGAACCACCATGACTCAAACCCAAGCCCCATGAACCGTCCATGATCGAAGCACATCAAGAAATGAATCAAATACGTGTTAAAAATCGTGATACATGCATGGATCTCAAACAACAAGCATAGATCTAATCATAACACATAAAAATCATGCAAAATCATTTAGAAACAGTGTAATATGATTTAAATGGTGAGAAAGAGGAAGAATAGAGAGTGCATTTTTGAAGAATTACGTAGGATACGCGTTACCGGGATGGAGGACTCGAGATAGGACAATCAAACTTTAAACCACACCAAAAATTTGATGAAAATCGAGCTAGAGGGGAGGTGGGGTGGCATGAAGATGAGAGGGAGATGGAGGCTAGGGTTTTCAAAAAAATAATTAGGGTTGCAAGAAATGAATAATGTTCCAAAACACCCCTCTCAATATTTGAAGTTAGGAAAATAAAAGAGTTTTCCCTCGTTAGCTCCCCACCAATTAAAATTGCTAAATAAAACTCCAAAATTACACATTGAACTCTTAAGTTTCGTAATATAAAATCCTCTAATTTTTAAAAGGTAGCAAAGTTCATTAAAGTAGCCCGTATATGCGAAACACGATTTCCCTTCGATAATTATACATAAAAATCTTATTTTTCGTAAATACTGCTTAAAAATATAAAATTTAGCTCATAAAAATATGAGGCTTAAAAATTCAAATAAACTTACACCTCGGTCGTCCCCATTCTCGTCCACGCGTCCGGAACTCAATCAGGCTAATAACATGGCATGAACACCTTAAAAAATTAAATTAACACTTAATCACATAAAATGACACATAATTTTCTAAAAAATAATTTCCCCCCTAGTCATGCACTTACTCTCACGTAATCAGGATTTCTGGGCGTTACACAAACAAAACTCGGGCAGAAAAATCAAATATAGAGAAAGTACTTGCCATAACTCCTCGACATATCATCAGCTTGCTCTCGAGTCATGGCATTCACCTGAGCTTGCTGAGGTCCCAAAAACTGAGGTCTAGAAGGTCCTCCAAACCTATACGCTTCACGAGGTTGGAATCGTGATCGACGGGGCAGGATGTTGCGGCCTCTGTGAAGAACCACCAGAAGAACCTTACTGCGGCAGATTACAGGGTTGTCCCCTCATCGAAGGACACACTCTAGAAAAGTGTCCAGGTTGCCTGCACTTATGGAAAAGACCCTGAACTCCACGGCACTGAGCAGTCAAATGTCTACCTCCGCACTGACCACAAGTCACCTCTCCAGAACCACTAGCCCCAGAACTAACAGAACCAGAAGAACTCGTATTCAACCGTCTCTTGAACTGTTTCCCTCGAGGCTTGAACCTCTGGCAATTTGACTGTTGCGACGTCTGAGGAGGCTGAAATGCATACATCCAATCAGGCATGGGATGGAAACATCGTCCAGCTATCGGCTGAACCTGCATCTGTGCATCCAAAAGACTCTCCTCAATGTCAACTGTGAGGAATCAGATTTCAAGATTTGTGATTAATCAGATTTTTGGGTTAGATTAGTCACGGGAATTAAGATTTTTGATTTCTGGAATTTCGGATTTTTGGTGAAATCTGATTTGAGGAAATTCAGATCTCTAGTTGGAGTTGTCCAGATTTTAGTTCAGGTTTATCGGGTGAAATCTGGTTGAGAATTGGGAACGAATTGATTTTATTTTGATAGAAATCTGGTTCCTTGAGTGTTAGCATGTTTTGCCGCGAGAAGTAGGTAAAACGCTGCGTTTTTGGTGAGATCTGGATTGAAGAGAGTGGCGCGAGAGAGCAGCGCTTTTGTTTCGTGATTTTCAGATGTCAACGTTGGTCAACGGAACTGTAGCGGGTGATTGCTGGATTGAGAGATCTGGTTTCGTTGTATAGAATGCGGGTGATAGTTCACGTGAAGAGATCTGCTGACGTAAGCAGATTTCACGTGCTAGTCAACATGTAAAGTTGACGTCTGTTGGAGCGCGCTAAGTGGAGAGATCTGTTTGGAGTGATGCGGCGTCGTTCCAGTAAGTTTATACGTTGTCGTTTTAGCGTTTCGCGTTGCTAAGGCGTAGAGATTTGTTTTAGGGATAGCACTGAGATCTGTTGCGTTGAGCGCTGAGATCTGTTTTATCGAAACGTTGTCGTTTTGACTTGCGAGCGAGCGTTTGTTGTTAACGCTGGGATCTGATGATTTAAGCGCTGAATTGTGAAATCTGATTGGCGCTATTTTGCGTTGCAGGAATCTGTTTTTGTCGGTGTTTGACTTAGACAGTAGCCATTGAATTGAGGAATAAATAGAAGTGTCGAACTACACTTAGAATATTTATCAACCCGTCATTTCTTATCTTCTTTGTTGAAACCCTCGACTTGCTACTGTTCACCGTAGCTTTCCACCGCCGATTCCCGTCGTTTCCAGCCTCTGTTTTTTATAATCTTGGTGGCGTTGAACTCTCCTAGCTTAGCTCTTTCGATTGCTACCCATTTTAGACCTTGAATTAACGCTGAATCTGGAAGCGTGGAGTTGCTAGCGTTCGAAGTTTTTGGGAGAAACCTGTGCCGTGTGTTCCTCCTGCTAGCGTGAACTTCTGGGTGAGCATCCTTTGTTGTTTTGAGCTTTGTTCTTGTAGTTAAGGCCTGCGTAGACTTGTAGAACTAGAGTGTGAACTCTCCTAGCTTAGCTCTTTCGATTGCTACCCATTTTAGACCTTGAATTAACGCTGAATCTGGAAGCGTGGAGTTGCTAGCGTTCGAAGTTTTTGGGAGAAACCTGTGCCGTGTGTTCCTCCTGCTAGCGTGAACTTCTGGGTGAGCATCCTTTGTTGTTTTGAGCTTTGTTCTTGTAGTTAAAGCCTGCGTAGCTAGGTAGAACAAGAGTTGAATTCTGGCCGTAGGTGTTAACGTGTTTATGTTTAGATTTGAGCTAAGATTTAGCTACATTGCACAGATTTCAGTTCCTTGAAGCTTTCTGCCGAGAATTTCGAACCAGGAGAAATCTGTTTCGCAGGCCGTGAATTTCTGCCGTGCTCTGTTCGAATTTGTGAGGTAGAATTTGTGGAATTGAGGTACGATTGAGCAGCCCTTAGCAGCTTTGAGCGTGAACATGACTATATTTCAGTGTTGTGAAATCTGTGGAAT
>KV010005.1:55663-66316 GCA_001598015.1 Dorcoceras hygrometricum
TGTTGTTACCTGATTGTATAAGTTTGAGTTAACTTATATTTTGATTATCGATATTTTGAATATATGTTTTCACGTTCAGGCCCAAATGATTTCGAAAATTTTTAAGCCCTGATTTTATGCTTCCGTGTTTATGTGTTTATTGAGTGTTAATTCGGGGGATGCCCCGCATTTTTGTGTATTGGGGATCTGTATTCGATTTGAATTGTTGTTGTTACCTGATTGTATAAGTTTGAGTTAACTTATATTTTGATTATCGATATTTTGAATATATGTTTTCACGTTCAGGCCCAAATGATTTCGAAAATTTTTAAGCCCTGATTTTATGCTTCCGTGTTTATGTGTTTATTGAGTGTTAATTGTGAGTAATTAGCACGGGGCCTGACATTTTTGGTATCAGAGCCTAAACTGGGATAAGCTCGATTTCTTTTGATCACACTCGAGTCTAGGCACAGAGTTTTGATTTGATTGTTGATTGACTCTGTGACTTATGTGATTATTATCTGCTTTGATGTTATATATGTTGTTAGCCTTACCTCTAGACTTGTGTAGATGCCGCCGAGGAGAGGTAGATCTAGACGTTCTGCTGAGGGGTCTAGGGCTCCAGATAGTGATGAGGATGTTCATCGGGTGGATGCTGTGACTCGACGGATAGGTGAGATGGAACTAGTTTTAGCTCGATTTCAGTGTACGAACCCTCCGACGTTTGCTGCTACTGATGGTGGTGCGAAAGCCGAAGCTTGGCTAGTCCAGATGGAGGAGCTATTCGATACCTTGGACTACGCTCCTAATAAGAGACTGAATTTGGCAGTGCTGCAGTTGCGGGATGACGCGCAGCGCTGGTGGAGAGGTACTTCTAGGATGCTTCGTGATAGTGGGGCGGTGATCACCTGGGAGAGCTTCTGTGAGGCGTTCCGTCAGGAGTATACCCCGGAGTCCTACTTTAGCAGCAGGGAGCGTGAGTTTGATAACCTGAAGCAGGGTAACATGCGGGTGGCCGAGTATGCAAGGCAGTTTTCTGCGCTTTTGGTGTACATGCCACATGTAGCGAACCAAGAGCGGACGAAGAGGAACAAATTCTTGAAGGGCTTGAGACCTGATCTTTACCGGATGGTGTTGTCTGGGTCCCAGGAGACCTTTGTGGAAGCTGTGAACAACGCGGTTGACATTGAGGAGAGTTTGATGGATCCTGATGCTCCGGTGCAGCAGACGACTGGACGCGCTTCTCAGCCAGCACAGGCGGTGTCGCAGTCGTATCAGTCTCCTCAGGGGTCACAGCAGTCGAGTCGCCAGCACTTCCGACCTTGAGGGAATCAATTCAAGAAGAAGGGCCACTCGAGTTCCTCTGGTTCCGTGAGTTCTGGTTCTTGTAGCGGTTCAGGCAGTGGTTCTGGCGGCGGATTTTGTGGACAGTGCGGAGGGAGACATGAGACTTCACAGTGTCGTGGAGTTTGAGGACTTTGCCATCTTTGTGGTCAGCCGGGACATTTCGCTAGGGAGTGTCATTCGATAGGAGGTCGGTCTTTTGAACAGTCGCAGCAGGGTTCCGTTGGTGGTTCTTCGCAGCGACAACAGCCTTTTGTCCAGTCCCAACGATCCGGATTCCAGCCTCATGAGTCGTCTAGGTTTGGAGGACCTTCCCGACCTCAGTTTCAGATTCCCCAGCAGGCTCAGGTGAATGCTTTGACTAGAGATCAGGCTGAGGAGATGCCTGGCATGGTGATTGGAGGTACATGCTTTATTTTCGATTATCCTGCGAGAGTGCTTTTTGAACTGGTGCATCACATTCTTTCATATCTGAGTTGTTTGTGTTTGAGCATGGGTTGAGTTCATCCCCATTATGTGATTTCGTGTCTGTGTCTACTCCTGCTGGTGTGAGTCTGTGGTCCCGAGAGGTAGTGATTGATTGTCTGATTAGATTTGATGAGCATGTTTTGGTCTCCAATCTGATTTTTTTTGGGGATTAGAGATTTTGATTGTATCTCGGGGATGGATGTACTGTCTAGCTATAAGGCTACGGTTGATTGCTTGCATGGTGTGGTGAGATTTCGCCCTGATTCGGATGAGAAGTGGGATTTCTACGGTGCTGATTCGCGTTCGAATATTCCGCTGGTTTCCGCCATGGAGATGTTTAGCCTGCTATCACTAGGTAACGCTGGATTCATGATCTACGCGCTTGACGGTTCCCAAGAGCAGCGATTGGAGTTGAGCGATATCCCGATCGTTCGAGAGTTTCCCGACGTGTTTCCAGATGAGATTCCTGGATTTCCTCCGAGGCGTGAGATCGACTTCAGTATCGAGTTGGTGCCCGGTACCGCCCCGATTTCTAGGGCCCCATATCGGTTGGCGCCATCAGAGTTGAGAGAACTGAAGGATCAGTTGAGAGATCTCTTGGAGAAAGGCTTCATCAAACCGAGCACGGCGCCTTGGGGAGCTCCGTTTCTTTTCGTGAAGAAGAAGGATGGATCTATGAGGATGTGCGTGGATTTTAGACAGTTGAATAAAGCGACGGTGAAGAACAAGTATCCTTTGCCGAGTATTGATGACTTGTTCGATCAGTTGCAGGGATCGGTCGTGTACTCAAATATTGATTTGCGCTCTAGTTATCACCAGTTGCGGATTAGAGCCGCTGATGTGGTGAAGATAGCTTTCCGGACTAGATATGGGCATTATGAGTTTCTTGTCATGCCGTTTGGGTTGACGAATGCCCCTACTGTCTTTATGGATTTGCGTCTTCAGCGAGTATATTGATCGGTTCATGATCGTCTTCATAGATGACATCCTGGTATACTCGAGGAGCTTGAGAGAGCATAAGGAACATCTTAGACTGGTGTTGCAAAGATTGAGAGACTCGCAGCTCTATGCCAAGTTCAGCAAGTGTGAATTTTGGCTGGACAGAATTATCTTTTTGGGTCATGTGATTTTAGCACAAGGGATTTCGGTAGATCCGAGCAAGGTCGAAGCAGTTCTTAACTGGGAGAGACCTAGGAATGTTTCTGAGATCCGTAGTTTCTTGGGTTTGGCTAGCTATTATAGGCGTTTCATCGAGAAGTTCTCTTCGTTAGCTAAGCCTCTGACTCAGTTGACTCAGAAGGACAAGAGATTTGAGTGGACTGATGAGTGCGAGAACAGTTTTCAGACGTTGAAGGAGAATTTGACTACTGCTCCTGTGTTGGCTCTACCGTCTGGATCCGGAGGATTCGTAGTGTGCTCCGATGCTTCTCTCAATGGTTTGGGATGCATTTTGATGCAGAATGGGTACGTGATTGCCTATGCGTCTCGACAGTTGAAGCCTCACGAGACGAGGTACCCTGTTCACGATTTGGAGTTGGCTGCGATAGTGTTTGCCTTGAAGATTTGGCGACATTATCTTTATGGTGAAGAATTTGTGGTGTGCACCGACCACAAGAGCCTGAAATATATCTTCACGCAGTCTGATTTGAACATGAGGCAGCGACAATGGATGGAATTGCTCAAGGACTTTAACTGTGAGATTCAGTATCAGCCTGGGCGGATGAACTCAGTTGCCGACGCATTTAGTAGGAAGACCCAGCCTGTGATACTTTTGTTTTTGAATGCTTCGAGAGTCTATGAGCAATTGAGTATTTCCGGTTGGAGATTTCGACCGAGCGATCAGTACTTCATGGTTTCTATGATTCAGGTTGAGCCACAGCTTTTGCATGACATCAGGGAGGCGCAGAGGACTCTCCCTACATCCATGAGTTGAGGATTAAGGCCCAGAATGGTCAGTCTGACGATTTCTCCATTTCTTCGGATGGATTTTTGCATTTTCAAGGGAGATTAGTGGTTCCGAACCTGATTGATTTGAAAGAGGCCATCATGAATGAAGCGCATTGTAGACGGTACAGTGTGCATCCGGGCGAGAGGAATATGTATCATGCCTTGAAGTATCACTACTGGTGGGCAGGTATGAAGAGCGACATCTCTGGTTTTGTTGCTCGATGTCTGAATTGCCAGCGGGTCAAGGCTGAGAGGATGAGACCTGGTGGTTTGCTGCAGAGTTTAGAGGTGCCCCAATGGAATTGGGAGCACATCGCCATGGATTTCGTGACTCATCTACCTCGATCGAGCAGGGGATGCGATGCTATTTGGTTGTGATTGATAGACTTTCGAAGTCAGCCCATTTCATTCCCTATGATGTGAGGTGCTCTATGAAGAAAATGGCGAAGTATGAGTACGGCCTATCGACCCACAGACAGACGGACAGTCTGAGCGGACTATACAGACTTTAGAGGATATGCTGCGTGCAATTGTGATGGATTTCAGCGGTGGCTGGCAGGATTTGCTATCTTTGGTTGAGTTTTCATATAACAACAGCTACCAGGTGACTATCGGAATGGCTCCATTTGAAGCTTTGTATGGTCGAAAGTGCAGATCCCCGATTTGTTGGGAAGAAGTTGGTGAGAGACAGCTTTCTACACCGAAGTTTGTTCAGCACATGAAGGATCAGATTGACTTGATTTGGAGTAGAATGAAAGCTGCTCAAGACCGTTTCTCTAGATATGCTAACAGAAGACGCATACCTTTGGAGTTTGAGGTTGGCGATCGTGTGTTTCTCAAGATTTTTCCTTTCAAGAGTGTTATGCGATTCAGATTTAAAGGCAAATTGGCTCCCAGATTCGTTGGTCCTTTTGAGATTGTTGAGCGGATTGGACAATTGGCTTATAGATTGAGGCTGCCCGAGGAGTTAGCAGCGATGCATGATGTCTTTCATGTGTCTATGTTGAGAAAATATGAGCCAGATCCGTCCCATGTTTTGAGAACCGACGAAGTTGAGCTGGATTCTTCCTTGAGCTATGTCGAATATCCGGTGCAGATTCTGGATAGGAAGGAGAAGCAGCTGAGAAACAAGATAATTCCGTTGGTGATGGTCCAATGGAGCAAGCATGGCCGTGAAGAAGCAACCTGGGAAGTTGAGGAGAAGATGAGACAAGACTGGCCTCATCTGTTTGAGCACTGATCGTGCAGATTTTTCCAGGTAAATTCCTGGTTTTTGCTTCGAATTTGAGTAGACGTTTGTGTTGATTTGAATGTTTGATTGTTTATGCCTTGGCCTTTGATTCGAGGACGAAATCTCTTAAGGTGGGGAGAATGTGAGGAATCAGATTACAAGATTTGTGATTAATCAGATTTTTGGGTTAGATTAGTCACGGGAATAAAGATTTTTGATTTCTGGAATTTCGAATTTTTGGTGAAATCTGATTTGAGGAAATTCAGATCTCTAGTTGGAGTTGTCCAGATTTTAGTTCGGGTTTATCGGGTGAAATCTGGTTGAGAATTGGGAACGAATTGATTTGATTTTGATAGAAATCTGGTTCCTTGAGTGTTAGCATGTTTTTCCACGAGAAGTAGGTAAAACGCTGCGTTTTTGGTGAGATCTGGATTGAAGAGAGTGGCGCGAGAGAGCAACGCTTTTGTTTCGTGATTTTCAGATGTCAACGTTGGTCAACGGAATTGTAGCAGGTGATCGCTGGATTGAGAGATCTGGTTTCGTTGTATAGAACGCGGGGTGATAGTTCACGTGAAGAGATCTGCTGACGTAAGCAGATTTCACGTGCTAGTCAACATGTAGAGTTGACGTCTGTTGGAGCACGCTTAGTGTAGAGATCTGTTTTGAGCGCTAGCGTGGTATTTCGAGGAGAGATCTGTTTGGAGTGATGCGGCGTCGTTCCAGTAAGTTGCTACGTCGTCGTTTTAGCGTTTCGCGTTGCTAAGGCGTAGAGATTTGTTTTAGGGATAGCACTGAGATCTGTTGCGTTGAGCGCTGAGATCTGTTTTATCAAAACACTGTCGTTTTGACTTGCGAGCGAGCATTTGTTGTTAACGCTGGGATTTGATGATTTAAGCGCTGGATTGCGAAATCTGATTGGCGCTATTTTGCGTTGCAGGAATCTGTTTTTTTCGGTGTTTGACTTAGACAGTAGCCATTGAATTGAGGAATAAATAGAAGTGTCAAACTATACTTAGAATATTTCTCAACCCGTCATTTCTTATCTTCTTTGTTGAAACCCTCGACTTGCTACTGTTCACCGTAGCTTTCCACCGCTGATTCCCGTAGTTTCCAGCCTCTGTTTTTTATAATCTTGGTGACGTTGAACTCCCCTAGCTTAGCTCTTTCGATTTCTACCCATTTTAGACCTTGAATTAACGCTGAATCTGGAAGCGTGGAGTTGCTAGCGTTCGAAATTTTTGGGAGTAACTTGTGCCGTGTGTTCCTCCTGCTAGCGTGAACTTCTGGGTGAGCATCCTTTGTTGTTTTGAGCTTTGTTCTTGTAGTTAAGGCCTGCGTAGACTTGTAGAACTAGAGTGGAGTTTTGACCGTAGGCTATGATGCTTAGAAGTTCATATTTGAACTAGAATTAAGATGATTTGTGAGGCTCTGTGGCAGATTTGAGATCGCAGGAAGTGTCTGCCGTGAATTGCAAAGCCAGGAGAAAGCTGGTTGCTGGTCATGAGCTCTGCCGTGCCTTTTTGTGAAACCTGTGAGGTAGAATTTGTGTAATTGAGGTACGAATTGAGCAGCCTTAGCATCTTTAGGCTTGAGCATGCTATGATTGATGTTGTGAGACTTGCTGTTGTGTCTTACGTGAAACTGACATGTTGAATTGATTGATATATGTTCTGTTTTACGTATTGAGTATTGATATTGATTGGCATACATGCATACATATTGAAACTTGACAGATTGATTTGATGACCTGATTGGGTGCCACGTTGTGACTGGCCGACTGATGAGTCATGCCCTAAAAGTCCAACACTATCATCGGAGTGGTGACTACCGGATTCGAGTGTCTACCATCGAGCTGTGATGGGCTGACGGGCCCGATGATCACGGACCGATGACTTCCACCGGCTGATTGGCTGTGCGTGGTATAGAGGCTTGATTTGATTTACCAGTTGATGGACTGGTCTAGCTATCCGATTCTTTGGTAGCCTCATGCATTCATGACATCGATTTATAGTATGTTGCATGTTTAGCTGTTTTGATAGCTCTTCGTACTGAGGCTTGACCTCGTATTTGTTTTCCTGCTTTTGTGTCTTGGGTCTGTGTTACCCATTTGCAGGATCTTCAGGTAGCCAGGCTGGACAGAGTGGAGGTTCAGCTGGTCGATCCCCTTTCCCATGAGTCCCAGTTATATTTATGATATGTACTGAACCGGGAGATGCCCCGCGTTTTTGTGTATTGGGGATCTGTATTCGATTTGAATTGTTGTTGTTACCTGATTGTATAAGTTTGAGTTAACTTATATTTTGATTATCGATATTTTGAATATATGTTTTCACATTCAGGCCCAAATGATTTCGAATATTTTTAAGCCCTGATTTTATGCTTCCGTGTTTATGCGTTTATTGAGTGTTAATTGTGAGTAATTAGCACGGGGCCTGACATCAACTGCCCTATCCACGGCATCAGTATAAGTCGACGGAGAACCAGCCAACACCAACTGAAACAAATCTGGACTCAAACCTTTCAAGAACTTGTTTTGCTTCGTCCTCTCCTGGTTAGCAACATGAGGGACATACGTAAGAAGTGAGGAAAACTGTAGCATACTCAGCGACCTTCACATTCCCTTGCTTCAGATTATCAAATTCCCTCTCTTGGTTGTTATAGTACGACTCAGGGATATACTCCCGGCTAAAGCAGCAGAACTCTCTCAAGTGATCAAGACTTCGGTCTCACGCATGACTCTGAAAGTACCCTTCCACAACGTTGAGCATGCTCCCTCAACTGAAGAACAACTAACTTAAGTCTCTTCTCATCAGTATACTCAACGGTATCGAACAACTCCTCCATGTGTTCCAACCAGCCTTCAGCCAACAAACCACCCTCGGCGCCAGTAAACGTAGTGGGATTCATCCTCTAAAACATGTTGGGATCCGGATCGCTCCCCCCGGCGTGGCAGCGGAAGAACAGAAATAACATGTGCCGGGAGACGATCAATACGATAATCAATACACAATATGACATTCATAGGGCGTTTTAAGGAATACCTTGCTGGCACTTGTGCCTGGCTCCAATCGGAATTGCAAGAACGCCGGCTCTTCATGGCGGAGGCGGCGTGAGGGCTTGGGAAGAGAGGGGGCGGCGGTTTTGTGCTTAGGATTAGGGTTTGCAATGATGTGTTAAGTTATGAAGTCTAGCCTAATTAAATAGAATTAAGAATGGACTTGGACCGACCCAACGGGCCCGGGTCCAACGGATGAACATTCAGTTCATCCCCATCACCGAGACTTCATTATAACTCCGATCGGATATCAGATCGGACCGATCGACTCAGTTTCCAAAACTGAATACTATGATCTGAAAAACCATTTTTCAGAACCCCAGTGCAAAATGACCGTTTTGGCCCCTCAACAGCGGGAAACCCCGGTTTGACCCTGTTGACTTTTAGGAAGTCGCACTCTCCAAAATCCTCTTCTCGTGCTCAACACATTGAGCTGAGTATCCATGCGGGAATCTCGAATCCAGTACTTGTATGACCCTCAATGGTTCAGGGATACAGCTAGCCGTGGGCCCACAACCATTGTGGCTCCGGAATCACAATTCCGGACCTGCCCAACGGATCATGGTAAAAGCGTGTAGCAACATCGCCCCATGATCCCCTAGGTATCACTGATAGTGCCTGCAAGAACCAGTTGGTCGTGGTTAGCGTACAGTACGGTCCTTTCAATCCATATATCCCGATCAGATCAACGACCATTGGTAAATCGAGAGTCGCTATAGATCCGATAGCTATGCGTACATCTTCGAGATCGAATAGTGACATGCGAGTGTAACTAGGTAAACACATTTACCTAAAACACTTCTAGTACTCTGGCCAGATATTTATACACTATTATCCCCTCAGATATCATAGGATATCCACGTATGTCTGCGAGCGGTGAATCCTCGACAACGATGCATCGACTCCTACATGCATCGGGGTCTCACCCAATCCCGACGCCTTATGACCCCAAGTGAGTCGGCAAACGAGTCAAAGTGAGACGCCTATCATGTAGAGTCTCAATGACGTTTCGAGTCGTGAGGACTAATCAGTACAACCAAGACCTCGGACTTATCCACTCGACAAATGGTAACCACTTGGAAAGTCCGAATGAGGATAGTTCGATAGATCACCAGGTCACTATCTATCTGCATGCTCAGAACATCACAATGTTCCCTACCAATGAAACATGGTACTTCGCATCGCAGATACTAGTCTCGAACTCGGGCGGCCTTATCCTCATTTTGACGGCCCAATCGACTAGGAACATGTTCAGAATACACAGTGACTATTATATGTGTTTCATGATAGCCGTCATACCCACTATCACATCTAACATACACTTTGGTGCATTCTAGGTCTTTACTCAACGCAATTGTAAATTATTATACACACAATGAAAGTAAAGAATGCCATATAGTAAATGCGAATATCATATATAAAGATTGTCATACACAAGACTCTATAAACCCACACGCCACAAGTTGGCTAGTTGGGCATCTACTCTAACAATCTCCCACTTTCCCTAAAGCCAACTACTCATCAGACGCAGTCCCATTGTTTCACGATGTTTTTCAAACAACGGTCCAGGCAAGGGATTCGTAAGTGGATCAGCAACGTTGTCCGCAGAGGCGACTCTCTCAACTGCTATGTCACCTCTAGCCACAATATCCCGGATTATGTGGTATTTCCTCGTTATGTGTTTGGATCTTTGGTGAGACCTAGGCTCCTTTGCTTGCGCAACGGCACCCGTGTTGTCGCAGTACACCGGGACTGGACCAACTCCATTAGGAATGACGCCCAACTCTTGGACAAAATTCCTTATCCAAACGGCCTCCTTAGCAGCAGCTGATGCTGCAATGTACTCAGCCTCAGTGGTTGAATTCGCGATGGTGTCTTGCTTGGAACTCTTCCAAGAGACAGCACCACCATTGAGCATGAATACAAATCCAGAGGTTTATTTCGAATCATCCACGTCACACTGGAAGCTAGAATCAGTGTAGCCTTCCAGTTTCAGTTCACCTCCCCCATAGACCATGAACATATTCTTAGTCCTTCGTAAGTACTTAAGAATATCCTTCACAGCCTTCCAATGCAATTGGCCGGGGTTGGCCTGGTAGCGGCTCGTGACACTCAGAGCATACGCGACATCCGGTCTAGTCGAGATCATGCCATACATGATACTACCTATTGCCGAGGCATATGGTACACGTGCCATACTCTCTATCTCTTCACCAGTCTTTGGACACATAGACTTAGATAGAGTGACCCCGTGGCACATAGGTAGGTGTCCTCTCTTGGAATCTTCCATAGAGAACCTCCTAAGTATGGTATCGATGTAGGTAGCTTGAGTGAGTCCGAGCATCCGTTTAGATCTATCCCGATAGATCTGTATTCCAAGAATATAAGACGCTTCACCCATGTCCTTCATCGAAAATCGGCTAGACAGCCATACTTTAGTTGATTGCAACATTCCTACATCATTCCCAATGAGTAGAATGTCATCAACATAAAGTACGAGAAACGTCACAGCACTTTTAACTACCTTCTTATAGACACAAGGCTCCTCGGGATTATTGATGAAACCAAATTCCTTAATTGTTTCATCGAATCTCAGGTTCCAACTTCGCGATGCTTGTTTGAGACCGTA
>KV010005.1:74385-93757 GCA_001598015.1 Dorcoceras hygrometricum
TATAGATCCGATAGCTATGCGTACATCTTCGAGATCGAATAGTGACATGCGAGTGTAACTAGGTAAACACATTTACCTAAAACACTTCTAGTACTCTGGCCAGAGATTTATACACTATTATCCCCTCAGATATCATAGGATATCCACGTATGTCTGCGAGCGGTGAATCCTCGACAACGATGCATCGATTCCTACATGCATCGGGGTCTCACCCAATCCCGACGCCTTATGACCCCAAGTGAGTCAGCAAACGAGTCAAAGTGAGACGCCTATCATGTAGAGTCTCAATGATGTTTCGAGTCGTGAGGACTAATCAGTACAACCAAGACCTCGGACTTATCCACTCGACAAATGGTAACCACTTGGAAAGTCCGAACGAGGGTAGTTCGATAGATCACCAGGTCACTATCTATCTGCATGCTCAGAACATCACAATGTTCCCTACCAATGAAACATGGTACTTCGCATCGCAGATACTAGTCTCGAACTCGGGCGGCCTTATCCTCATTTTGACGGTCCAATCGACTAGGAACATGTTCAGAATACACAGTGACTATTAGATGTGTTTCATGATAGCCGTCATACCCACTATCACATCTAACATACACTTTGGTGCATTCTAGGTCTTTACTCAACGCAATTGTAAATCATTATACACACAATGAAAGTAAAGAATGCCATATAGTAAATGCGAATATCATATATAAAAATTGTCATACACAAGAGTCTATAAACCCACACGCCACAAGTTGGCTAGTTGGGCATCTACTCTAACAAAACATAGCCAACACTAGTTCCATTTCACCAATCTGTCTAGTCACATCTTCCACCCCAGACTCTGTCTGTCCAGCTCGACGACGCAAAAGCACACTCTGCTGAGTAACATCCTCGTCGCTCTCCTGGGCTATAGACTCCCCTACTATCTGCCTCACAACTCTACCTCTACTTCTCGGTGGCATCTAACCAAGACTCAAAAGGTAAACACATAGGCAAATAAATAAATCACAGAGATCACAGAAATCACAGAGTTAATCATGAACAGATTCAAAATTTGTGCCTAGACTCAAGTGTGATAAAAAAGAATTGAACTTATCCCAGTTTAAGCTCTGATAGCAAAATGTCAGGCCCGGTGCTCAAATCAGAGGTTAATTACTCAACTAACCGTAGTTACGCGGAAGAAAAAATGTGGATTAAAAATTTTCTTTCACGGCCTGAACTGAAAATATAATTCAAAGTAAATTTGTACTCAAACTATAGATTTTAACTCAAAAACCCATACAACAAAACAGTAACAGAAATGTATCCAACAGCCCAACGAATACAAACTCAAATGCACTATTCACGCAGAGCATCCCCTGGTAAACTAGTTCATAACATATACATAACTGGGACTCAAAACGGGGCTCTACCAGCCGACGCACCACTCGGTCCAGCTGGGTTACTTGAAGAACCTGCAAAGGCCAAACACAAGACCAAAGCAGCCCCAAACATTGAAATAAAACGAGGTCAAACCTCAGTACGAAGAGAACTCAAATAACAGCAATAAGATAAGACATGCAATATCTCAAGTCATGCAATGCATGAAGGCTACCAGGAATCATCGGTATACAAGGCACATAGACTCAGCTGGGCAATCAAAAATCTCAATAATCATTGGAATCCAGATCACAGCGACTCATCTGGCAATCACGACTCAGTTAAATCATTGGATTCTCAAGCATGGTGGCTCAGCCGGAAAATCACGACTCAATGATTATCGGTTCTCAAAGGAACATGCTCAATATGATATGCATGAATGCAAGACAAAATCACTTCACAAACAATGAATATAATCAAGCACAAGCAAATCAGGTAATCAAAGAGCAGCACAGATAAGCAACTCTCTTACGGTCAGCACACATACATGGCAATCAGTTCACGCTGGAAATATTCTCATGCTTATGTCAAAGTTGTTAAATCAAGCTCAATCCGTACCTTTCGCAGATCTTGGTACAATACCTCAGCTTAGCTAACAGCAGCACACTCTCCTAGCACTGCACAAGTCTAGACCAAGAAATCAAGGAAAAAACAACAAGAAAGGACCTAATCTGCCAAGATACTCAAGAAAATCATCTCTACTCAAGCTTAACCAGCTCTCAACCTAAAACCTAGCATTCCAGACCAGCTACATTTAGCCAAATATCAGTATTCAGCTCAAAGATAAACGCTAAGAACCGAAACTAGCACTAGCAGTACACGGTTACCTGAACTAGAGCTTAACTATGCCGGAAAATCACAAGAAGCAGCTCACGCAGTTCCTCAGCTATTATCTCTATGCGACCTCCTTCCCACTCCAATTTAGTACTAGAACGTTGATCTCGAAGAGGGGTTTCCAACCGAGGTACCCTCACTCAAATCTGACTAGCCAATCTCCGACGATCGGAAGACAAAGGTGTCGTGTGAACAGTAGCCACGAGGGTTTGAAGATATATGTCGGGATACCCACGGGAGAAGATAAGGTATGTGTGTTGTAAAAATGAATAAGTGTTGGTCAACATTTTTGTATATACTCCCAGTCAAAGCTAAGTAAAGTCAAACCACCTCAGACTTTACTATTGTACCAGCTCAGGCACACAAACCAGCTCAGGGAGTACGCTTCCTTCAACCAACACAGCGCACATCTGGCCAGCACAGATACTTCAAGCAACACACATCCAGCTTGGATTACTCACACGAACCATGTCTGGTATACAGTGCTCAGATCAGCTCAGACCTCCCCACTGTTCTAGCTTAGGTACACAGATACCAAAATACCAGATCGCGTTCCAACCGACCATCACGGAGAATCCAGCACACCTCTAAGCCAAATCCAGCTTGCACAACAAAGGAAACCTCAAATATGGTATTCCAAAAACCAGCTCAACGAAACAGCCCAGCTCAGAGCTATACTCTCAGGCCAGCTCACGCCCGATCTAATCTATACCAAACTCGAAGATCACCAACAGCTTGCGCAAATTTCATAAGCGGATCACTAATAGTTCACAGGTTACAATCCAGCTTAGGACTAACCCGACCAACCATCTTACACCAAAATTGGTCTTGGTTCAACCTCAGAACCCACCAACAGACCTCTAAGCTGGTTTCAGCTTACACTGGACTTGGAATAGTTTACCTCAACCAGCTCGCACAAAACCTCAGACCAGCTGGTAACAAAACTGATTCCTATTAACTCAAATCATCAAGCTGTAACATCTCTACTGATAACTTATCACCCAGAGCTGTAAAACCAGGGCTAACCAACATCGAAACCCAAAAAACTAACAAAACCAGCTTGGCAACGAAACCTGGACCAGTACACTTCAAAGCTGATCTCTTCACCAGCAGCTTACCTAGCAGAAGTATCTCATTGGGTTAAACACCAATATTATCTAGTTAACTCTTAATTACCATCTAGTAATTCTAGTTCTCACATTGAAGGTTGAGCCGCAGATTGTGTTAGACATTAGAGCAGCACAGAGGACTGACCCATACATCCATTAGTTGAAATTTAAAGCCCAGACAGGTCAGTCAGGAGACTTTACTATTACTTCTGATGGATTTTTGAGATTCTAGGGAAGATTAGTGGTTCCAAACCTGATCAATTTGAAGGAAACTATCCTGAATGAATCCCATTGTAGTCGCCACAGTGTGCGTCCGAGTGAAAAGAAGATGTACCATGCCTTGAAACCTTACTTTTGATGGGAAGGCACTAAGAATGATATTTCAGGATTTTTGATCGATGTTCGAACTTTCAGTAGGTTAAGACCGAGAGAATGAGACCTAGAGGTATGCTTAAGAGATTAGATGTGCCCCAGTGGAAATAGGAGCACGTTGTGATGGACTTTGTGTCACAACTACCTCGTTCGAACAAGGGATGTAATGCTATTTGGATGGTGGTTGATAGACTGTCTAAGTCAGCCAACTTCATTCCCTATGATATGATGTGTTCCATGAGGAAGATGTAGAAACTGCACATTGACCATGTGGTGAGATTTATGGTGTGCCGGTGTCGATAGTGTCCGACGGAGATCCTAGATTTACTTCCATATTTTGGAAGAGCTTGCGGTCAGCGATGAGGTCAAGTTTGGCTATAAGTACCGTGTTTCACCCCCAGACAAATGGCCAATATGAATGGACCATACAGACTTTGGAAGATATGCTGCGAGCTGTAGTGATGGATTCCAACGAATGTTGGGAAGATTCCTTGTCTTTCATAGAGTTTTCATATAACAATGGCAACCAAGTGACTATCAGAATGGAACCATTCGAGGATTTGTACGGTAGAAATTGCAGATATCCTATATGTTGGGAAGAAGTTGGAGAGAGACAGTTAGTTTATGCAGCATATGAAAGATCAAATAGAGCTGATTCGGGGTAGAAGGAAGGCTGCACAAGATCGTCAAGCCCGTTATGCTAATAAAAGGCGTAGGCCTTTGTAATTTCAGGTTGGCGTTTAAGTATTTTTGCGAGTTTTTCCTTTTAAGAGCATGATGAGATTTGGAATAAAGGGTAAGTTGGATCCTCAATTCATTGGATCATATGATATTGTTGATAAGATTGGACCTTTGGCGTATCGGTTGCAGTTACCGTCCAAATTGGCAGCGATGCATGATTTTTTCATGTGTCAATGTTGAGGAAATATGAGCTGGATCCTTTCCATGTGCTGAGAACCGATGGAGTAAAGTTGGATCAGACCTTGAGCTATGTCGAGTACCCAATGCAGATTCTAGACAGAAAGGAGAAAGAGCTAAGGAACAAAGCCATGCCTTTGCTCATGGTGCAGTGGAGAAAGTATGGAAGAGAATAGGCTACTTGGGAAGTGGAAGCCAAGATGAGACAAGAGCGGCCCCACCTGTTTGAGTATACATATTTCTCCACGTGATTTGTTTGTGTGATCTGGATGTGTCTGATTTTGGGGATGCAGTTGGGGAGAATGTGAGAACCGATATCTGTAGAGGTGTTTAGTGATTAATCAGATTTGATGAACGGTGGTTTAATCGGAGTCATCAGTTTAGAGAGTTAATCGTGTTAGTTGGGATCAGCAGTTGTGAGCTAATCTGATGGCCCACGCTGATCTGATGTTGTGTAAGCTGTTCTGGAGATACTGTGCAGTGTGACCCATGCTAAGCTAGTGTGAACTGATCTGTTTTAGTGCGAGCTGGCATTATGGTGGCTCTGAGCTGATATCAGATTATAGTAGTGAGGTATAAGCTGGATTCAGCTTCATGAGGAACTTGGCATCCGGAGCTGAGTAGTCAGATCAGGAGTATGGTGCTGAGCTGTTTGGTGAAGCCAGCTTAGGCGTAAGCTGACGGGGATGTAAAGCCTAGGTGAGAGCTATTTGTGGCTTTCGGAAGCAGATGTGAGCTGAATGTAAGATCAGATCGAGCGAGAGCTATTTGGAGTGCACGAGCTGACCAGTGCGTGATATGTTGTATAGATGTGGTATGTTACTACTTTGCATGGTGCGAAATGTTTCGTATGATCAGATCATGTGTGAGCTGATCTGGTTTTACTATGCTGGAAAGGTGCACGACATGTCTGCGTGCGATAGTTGAGCAGTACGCGAGAGCTGGTCTGCGTGTGTGAGCTCATCTATGAGCATGATCTGTCTGTGAGCGTGATTTGTCTGTGAGCATGATCTGTCCGTGAGCGCAAGTTGTTTGTGTGCACGAGCTGATTGTGTATGCATGCTGAGCTGCATGCCTAAGCTGGATATAGTGTAGATGTATGTGCTGATCTGAAGCACTGTAAGTCTGATATGAGGAACTTAAGTGTATATATATGACCGTTGACCAAGTGTTAGCCATTTTTATACCACATAATACCCTATCTTTTTCAAGAGTTTGAATAGATATCTTCCCCAAACCCTTTTCACTGTTCATTCGAATCATAATTTCCCGATTCCTGTAGATTGGTCTATCAATTTTGAGCAAGGATACTATCGCTGGAAACCTCTCTTCAAGGTGAAGAAGTACTTTAAACTCTTATGGTCTGTGAATATCTCACACTTCTCCCCATACAGATAATGTCTCCAAATCTTCAGGACAAAAACCACTGCTGCTAACTCCAGATCATGCGTAGGATAATTCTTCTCGTGATTCTTCAACTGTCTGGAAGCATATGATATTACCGTACGATTCTGCATCAACACAGCTCCTAAACCTAGCTTGGAAGCATCTTTATAGATAACTAAATTCCCTTGCTCAGAAGGCATGGTTAGTAATGGAGCTTCTATCAACGCTTGCTTCAACTTCTCAAAACTTTGTTAACAACTAGGGTTCTATTCAAACTTAACTTGTTTCCTAGTCAACAAAGTCAATGGAACCACTGTATTCGAGAATCCTTGAATAAATCGCCTATAATATCCAGAAAGTCCCAAAAAGCTCCTCACCTCTGAAACAGATCTGGGCACAGGCCATTCTCGCACAGCTTCGAACTTAGTTGGTCAAATTCTAATCCATCCTTAGAAATGATGTGACCTAGAAATACAACCTTCTCCAGCCAAAAATCACACTTACTATACTTAGCAAACAGTCGCTTATTCTTCAAAACCTGTAGCACTAGCCTAGGATGATGGGCGTGCTCTGAGCTGGTCTTGGAATACATTAAGATATCATCTATGAATACTATTACAAACTTATCCAAAAATGGCTGGAAAACTCTATTCATCAGATCCATAAAAGCAGATGGAGCGTTGGTCAATCCAAAAGGCATTACTAAAAACTCATAATGGCCATAACGTGTCCTGAAAGTTGTCTTATAGATATCGGCCTCTTTGATCTTAAGCTGATGGTATCCAGATCACAAATCTATCTTAGAAAACACTACTGCTCCCTTCAATTGGTCGAAAAATCCTCAATCCTAGGCGGGGGACACTTATTCTTAATGGTAAGCTTATTCGATCTTAAGCTGATGGTATCCAGATCACAAATCTATCTTAGAAAACACTACTGCTCCCTTCAATTGGTCGAAAAATCCTCAATCCTAGGCGGGGGACACTTATTCTTAATGGTAAGCTTATTCAACTCGCGGTAATCTATACACAATCTTAAGCTCCCATCTTTCTTCTTAACGAACAAAACAGGGGCTCCCCACGGGGATGTACTGGGTCGTATGAATCATTTATCCAAAAGATCTTGAATTTGCTCCTTCAGCTCTTTCATCTCGGTAGGAGCAAGCCTATAGGGCGCCTATAGGACGGTCTGGAAACAGGAGCTGCTCCAGGTACTAAATCGATAACAAATTCTAACTCTCTGTCTGGAGTTAGTCCACTGATGTCATCTGGAAACACTTCTGGAAGCTCATTCACCACCTTCATATCATCCAGCTCGGGTGGTTAGAAACATTTAGGGAAGATAACTTACCAATAATCCTACTCCACCTTTCCTCAGATAACGTTGGGCCTGCAAAGATGAAATAACGCGGGGACATTGTCTAAGCTGGTTAGATTCAAATTAAAACTGGGGTCCATTGGGTGGTTTAATGGTTACTGTCATGAGCTTAAAATCGATTACTACCATACTTAGATAACCAGTCTATTCCCAAAATCAAACGAATTCAGGCATAGGTAGAACAATTAAATTGGCAGTAACTACATGTCCTTGAAATTCAAGCTCTAAGTCGCGATACACACTACAAGATACCAGCTGTTCCCCTGATGGTACTGTTACACAATAGACTCTAGACAATCGTTCTGATACAGGGTAACTTCTTAGCAAAATCTTCAGCTATAAAGGAATGGGTCGCACCCGAATCTAATAAGGCAAACGAGGCTGTACCAGCAACCAAAATCTTACCCGTAATTTTAGTAGAATTGGGATTAGCTTGTTCATCTGTCATGATGTAAGCTTGACTGGCACCATTTTTTTGACTGTGGACAATTCTTGGAGATGTTTCCTTGAGCACCACACTTGAACAGCCGCTCTGGCTAGCTTTACATTGTCCCGGGTGATTCATATGACACTTGGGGAAAACTGGCTTGTTGTTTCCAACTGGTACTGCACTAAGAGGTTGGGTTGGTATATGTTTCTGTTAAAGTAAAATTTATAAGTTTTGGTGATAACAAAAATAAGACAAGAATTGGACTTAACGATGACATTCGAGTAATCAGACTTCGTGGATATCAGATGTGTCTTATCGGGTTAATGATTTCGATCAGATTCGGGTTTTGGAACAGTTGGGTTATCGGGTCAGTTTATTCAGTTTATCAGGTCAGGACTCTACTGTTGAAAGTGCTCTAGAGTGATTCAGATGTCTTTGTATCAGCTTCGTTATTGAATCAGCAATGGTGTCTGTCAATAGAACTGTCCGTATTATTGTGACCAGTTAAAGTATCAGACCTCGTTATATTGACTCAGCTGGTCTTATTCATGTTTAAAAGTATTCAGATGTCGTTATATTTTCTCTAACAGATGCCGTTGCAAGGTATCAGATCTCTCCTATTCCACAACTTACAAAAAGGGGGATATATCAGATTTCGTTAAGCAATCAGATATCGCAAGTAGTCAGATGTCTCTATGCATTCAGATGTGACAACTATATATTCGATCAACGATGAGTTAATCAATCTTCTTCAAGAAAGAAAGAACTGATCAATAGAAAACTTTCAGGCACAAACGACGAACCGATTCAAACTCTATCAATATTCAAATTGGAAAAAATCAATGGTGAAGATTGAATCGTACAAATTGCCAGGAATTAAGGAGACACTGTCAGTGCTATTTTGGGTAAATAGTACACAGTATACAGAGGACGTTATTTGATGTTTGACAAATATGGATAAACGACATTTTGGCTATGACGAAGCGCAACTTGCCTTTTGCATTCCGTTATCGTGATACAATGAAGATTTTCAGAGGAGAATAACTTTATGACCGTTGTGGACGAAGGGTATAAATAGCTGGAATTTAAATTGAAGAAGCTCTCTCACTCTGGTTATTCTACTCTCCATCATACTCTGTGTGAATCGCTACATTCTCACGAAGCTTTCTCAAAAAAAAAAGGCTCACACAGTTACTGGATATTCTCACAGAAAAATCATTCGAAGTCCAGTGATACAACTCGAAGAACTTTCAATCAAGCTTTCTTAGATTTCAATCTTCGAGTCATCTTCTGGTTCACCTTGTTGAATCGTGTTTCATAGTATAGAAACCAGAAGATTACAGTCTCAATAGTTGTGTATTTCACTGTATTATCATTTTGAGTCTGTAACGAACTGGCTTTGTGAAGTAGTTCGAAAATTCTTATTACTTGTATTCAGCAGCTGCGCCTGCTTGTTGGTTGGATATTGCTAGGAGTTCATCTTGAGCGAGGCTCGGTGACTGGGTGGTTAGAGTGGCTGTAAACATCAAACTCTTCTAGTGAAACCTTCCTGAAAAGGAAGAAGGGGAGATGTAGGATTTGATATCCGAACTTCCATAAACAAACTCTCGACCCTAAACTTTTATATTACTGCATTTACTTATTACTTACACTATTCACATATTGATCGACTTATTTCCGCACAATATTTGTTAGTCGAGAAATATGAATTGAGACTGAGATACCTTAAATCTGGTAACTCGGATTTAAGTTAAGCGGGTGCTTGTAAAAATCATTTTAAAGGTTTCGAAAATTAAAAATACCAAGGAGTACATTCAACCCCACCTTCTGAACTCCTAGGCTTTTTTCGAGCCATATTGATCCTATCAATTGGTATCAGAGCCTGCGCTATCTCGATATTGAACAGTCTGTTATTTGTACTCTATATTTCAATATGTCTACCTCTCACAACAAGATTCCTATGTTTTCCAAGGAGGACTATGATGACTGGAAGATCAAGATGCAAGCGCATTTGGCTGCTCAAGATGATAACATGTGGTCAGTCATCACTGATGGTCCAATGAAAATAATGAAGATAAACATAGCATTCGCGACGAGTGATGGTGCACCAGAATATGTTGAAAAGAGGAGACACGAGTACACTAATGAGGAGAAAAAAAAGGCGAATCTGGACAACGTGGCCAGGGATATTCTCTACATGACGCTGGACAAAAACATGTTCAGCAAAATCAAAACCTGTACCACTGCCAAGGAGATTTGGGAAAATCTGATACAAATTTGTGAAGGCAATGATGAGACTAATGAGAATAAGCTTACTGTGGCTCAGCAGAAGTATGAGTCTATTAAGATGAAAGATGGAGAAACCATGGCAGAGTTTGATGAGCGCTTTAGTGATGTTGTTATCGAGCTAACGAGTCTGGGAAAGGAGTACAACAACAGAGAGCTGGCACTCAATGTGATGAGAGCGCTGCCCAGGGAGTGGGACGTGAAAACGATGGCTATGCGGGAATCGAAAGATCTGAATAAGCTGGAGCTTCATGACTTGTTAGCATATCTAAAAGCTTATGAGTTTGAGCTAGAGACAAGATCGGAAGCAGGACCATCCACATCTCAGCCAACCAAAGCGTTAGCTGCTACATCTTTTGAACAGTGCTCTCCTAGCACAAGCAAATCAGCTGAACAACTCAGCAATGATGCAATGTTCCTCTTCGTCAAGAAGTTTGGGAAATTCATGAGAAGATACTACAACCCTTCTGCTCCTTATAATAAAGTTCATAAATCTGATAAAATTAGTGCTGATATGAACTGTTTTAATTGTGGCCGTCCAGAACATTTTGCAGCTGATTGCAATAGGCCAAAGAAGGAGGATAGATACAAAAGAGATTAGAAGAATGATGATCGAACCAAAGAGAGATCCAAGGATAGGAGGATGAGAACAAGATCTGACAGAAGGCCCAACAGAAAGAATGACAGAAATGTGCTAGTTGCTGAGGAAAGAAACAAGAACTGGGCTGATACCGATACAGATTCCTCATCAAGCAGCTCCTCATCAACGATAGTGAACAATAAGATGTTCACTGCCTCATGGCTAGTCAGACTTCGGAAGATGAGGTATTCGATTTTTCAAATACTGAATTTACACGAGAGGACCTAATCACTGCATTGAATGAGATGGTCCAAGAGTACCGTAAGCTTTCCCAGACATTCGAGGACGTCAAAGCTGAAAACA
Source organism: Dorcoceras hygrometricum (assembly GCA_001598015.1). NCBI lineage: Eukaryota > Viridiplantae > Streptophyta > Magnoliopsida > Lamiales > Gesneriaceae > Dorcoceras > Dorcoceras hygrometricum. The sequence goes on from KV010005.1 coordinate 85,457, forward strand.
TAGATTTGAAAAATAGTTCAGTGGAACCAAGATCTGTTCAACTTGGTAAAACTGACAGTTTACAAATTGAGTTGAGTAAGCTAAAGACTGAGAATGAATCCTTGAGAATAAGCCAGTGAGATCGAGTCTGAAATTGAAAAGTTAAAACTGATAATGAGCTCCTGGACTCAGTCTTCTGTTTCTCTAGATAAGCTGTGTGAAATTCAGAATCCAGCGAATGATAGATCTAGTGAAAACAGCTCTGGAGAGACTTGTACTCAATCAAATCTAGCACATGACAAGTTCAAAAAGATGAGCTTTTTCAAAGCTAGTGTGATACATGATCCATGCGAGTCGGTACAGTATGATGACCAGATCTCAGAGCTATTGAATAAGAAAGGAAAAGCTGGTATTGTCTATGAAAGACCCGAGAGTTCCAAGTCTGGTTAGCTAAAGAACAGACTTGACAAGGAAAAGGCAAAAGCTGGATCCAAGTCGTTTGTTCAGAACCAACAAAGACGTGGCTCTAAGAGGGTCAAATCTGAATGGAGAAAGGTTCGGCCCCGTAGAGATCTGAATGGTCAAAATATCAAACCAACACTCAACAGATCTCACAATATTTCTGCACAGACCCTTATGGACTATCATACTGGGAAAACTGTGAAGGTAATTCAAGTATGGGTCCCGAAAGGGGTAATCCTATCTGGACCCAAGTAAAATTGGATACCAAAATCTGTTTTCTTATGATTACAGGATAACAGGTACAAATCTTAAGGTGAATCGATTATATGGTACCTGGATAGTGGATGTGCAAGACACATGACTGGAAACCCAAAGCTGCTGACAGATGTCATTCCGCACAAAGGAGAAAAGATAGTATTTGGTGATAACTCACATGGTAACACTGTGGGTAAGGGTAAGATTACCCACGATAACATTTCAATATTTTATGTCTTAGTTGTTGATAACTTGCATTATAACTTGATTAGTATAAGTCAGCTATGCGACAAAGGTTACATAGTTAACTTTCAACAGCACACATGCACAGTTAGAGTCCAAATGGTCTGACTGTGTTGGTAGGTAAAAGATCGGGGAATACCTACATTATCAATTGGTCAGAACCCATGGGATCTGAACAAATTTGTTTAGCAGCCAACTCTTCCAAGAGCTGGTTGTGGCATCAGCGAATGAACCATCTTAACTTTAAAACGCTTGCCCATTTGAGTCAGCATGAACTAGTTTCTGGTATGCCCAAAATCAATTTTTCTAAATACAAGATCTGTGCCGCTTCGTAAACAAATTCGTTCTACTTTTAAAAAGAAAGGCGGTAAACGTTCTTCCCAAATCTTAGAGCTTTTGCATATGTTGGTCCTATTCCCGTAACAAGATTAGGGGGAACGAACTACACCCTAGTTGTTGTTGATGATTTTAGAAAATTCACTTCGGTGCTGTTTTTAAAAGCAAAATCTGATACCGCTGACCAACTCATTCGGCTTTTAAAACGTTTACAAAATGACAGATCTTGTACAGTAAACAGGATAAGAAGTGATCGTGGTACCGAGTTTTTAAATAAAAAATTATCTTCTTATCTGGATGACATAGGGATAAAGCATGAGCTTTCTGCAGCTAGAAATCCTCAACAGAACGGGCTTGTTGAGAGAAGAAATCGCACTTTAAAAGAAGCTGCAAGATCTATGATTGCATATTCTAGCATTTCGCAAAAATTCTGGACAGAAGCAGTTAATACAGCTTGCTACACTCAAAACAGATCTATCATTAACAAGTTGCACGATAAAACCCCATATGAGATCTGAAGTGGCAAGAAACCTGATATTTCATATTTCAGGGTGTTTGGGTGCAGATGCTTTATTTACAATAATGGTAAAAAGCACCTAACAGCTTTTGATACAAAATCTGATGCAGGTATCTTCTTAGGTTATTCAGCAGTGAGCAAGGCTTATCGAGTATTCAACAATAGAAGTCTAACTGTTGAAGAGTCAGCACACGTTGTCTTTGATGAGACAAGTTTTAGATCCAACTCAGCTGCGAGCCTTAACGACTTATGTACACGTCTAGAATCATCCAGCATTGATGACTCAGATGATGACGTGGCACAACAAAGACATTCAGCAGAGATACAACCAGATCTGGACACACCGCATAACAATACTCAACAAGATCTGATAGGTAATCCAGTAGTTATCGATTTAACTAACGTTGACTCTATGCAGGATCAGATCTCTCCAAGTGTGCCAGCTGACGCACAATCAGATGTTGCTCCAACTGATGTTGCTCAGTCAGATGCTGCTCAAACATATCTCTCAATACATCAACCAGAATATGATGCACAAGCGGACAACGCAAACTATCAATTGGTGTCAGATGCTACTATCCAGCAGAATATCCAAGCAGAACAAGGAGCAAATCCAATTGGACTTGATCTCCGGTGGAGCAGAAATCATCCACCTGAGCAGGTCATAGGTAACATCGAATCTCCTGTTCGCACACGAGGCCAGCTATTGCATGATCATTTCGATTCAGCATTCATATCACACATTGAACCTAAGCAGATAGATGAAGCCTTAGCTGACCCCAGCTGGATAGATGCTATGCAGAAAGAATTAAATCAATTTAGGCGAAATAAGGTATGGCAACTTGTACCTAGACCTTCTAATCATTCAGTTATAGAAATTAGATGGGTCTTTAGGAACAAGCTGAATGAAGACGGAGTAGTAACTAGAAACAAAGCTAGACTGGTTGCACAAGGCTTTAGGCAAATGGAATGAATAGATTTCAATGAAACCTTTGCACCAGTAGCTAGATTAGAAGCTATACGCATGTTTCTTGCATATGCAGCATTCAAATATTTTAATGTATTTCAAATGGATGTTAAGAGTGCATTTCTTAATGGCATCTTAACAGAGGAAGTGTATGTTGCACAACCTCCTGGCTTCATAGATCATACATATCCAAACCACGTTTATAAATTGGATAAAGCTCTGTATGGGTTGAAGCAAGCACCCAGAGCTTGGTATGATACACTGTCTAAATTCTTAATCAAACATGATTTCACTATAGGCACAGTTGATAAGACACTGTTTAAATTCGTAAAAGCTGATCATGTTCTGTTAGTTCAGATTTACGTTGATGATATCATATTTGGGTCAACTAACCCCAAGCTATGTCAAAATTTTCTAAGCTGATGCAGGACAAATTTTAGATGAGCATGATGGGGGAGCTAACGTTCTTTCTGGGCTTGCAAGTTCGACAGCTGGATAATGGAATTTTTATTAATCAAGCTAAGTATACAAAAGAACTGCTAAAGAAATTTGGCATGGACAACTGTTCAGCAGCAGCGACCCCAATGAGCTCATCAATCAAGCTGGACAAATATGAAGCTGGTACTGCCATTTAGGTATCATTATATCGTGGTATAATTGGCTCCCTGCTGTACTTAACTTCTAGCAGACCAGACATCATGTTTGCTGTCTGTATGTGTGCTAGATTTCAAGCAGAGCCTAAACAGTCGCACTATATTTCTGTCAAACGAATCTTGAAATATTTAAAAGGAACTTCCAATGTGGTTCTTTGGTATCCCAAAGACTCAGGCTTTCAACTAATCGGTTATAGTGATGCAGACTATGCAGGATGTAGAGTTGATCGTAAAAGCACCAATGGCACTTGTCAATTCTTAGAGGATCGATTGATTTCCTGGTTCAGTAATAAGCAAACATCTATTGCAACATCCACAGCTGAAGCAGAGTACTTAGCTGCTAGAAGCTGCTGTGCTCAGATCTTCTGGATACAACACCAGCTTAAGGACTATGACATTGATGCTTCTGAAGCTCCTATTCTCTGTGACAACACAAGTGCTATTGCTATCACTCAAAATCCAATACTGCATTCAAGAACGAAGCATATAGACATCAGGCATCACTTTATAAGAGACCATGTACTCAAGAAGGACGTCAAGTTGGAGTATGTGTTGACTGAGCAGCAAGTAGCTGACATCTTCACAAAGCCCCTGCCAGAAGCTAAGTTTTCTTATTTTAGAAATCTATTGGGTCTCTTAGAACTGCCTTGATTATCTTTGCGCTAACAATTTGCAGGTTGAACAACTTCTGGTTTTGTCAAATCTGAGTCTACTATTCAGGGGGAACATTGTGGAATTCAGGTTTGATAAAATATCAGACTTGGGAGTATCTCAGCTTTAGGGGGAACGAGAGATCTGAATTAATAAGTGCTGAGTCAACTGAATATGTGAGATCTGGATACACTCAGATGTCATGTATACACAGTTGATGCTTATCCATGATCAGATCTCGCAACACCTCTGCTGATACATTAAAACAGATCTCTTTGGTTGTGACGTATATTAATATTGGCGCGTGTTTTTACTTTTCACTGTACGATTAAAATATTTGAAAATATTTTCAAATCATTTCAAAATATTGTACGCGCCGTCGGATGATTGACACGTGGTTGTCATCATGCGAAATGTCACATCTATATTTTCTCTCTCTTACCTTTTCGCTTTCCTAGTATATACTTACGGCGCTTCATTTTCTTTTCTCTTTACCTTGCAATATTTCTCTCTAACACTCTTGCGTTTTGCTCTCTGTGTGTTCTCTGATTGCAGATTACTCTTATCTCAGGCATTCCCTTGTTCGTAATTCTATCAGAAATGGCATCTTCGTACATCTCAAACGCTCTACAGATCAACTTCGACTCCGTTCTGGAAATCACCGATAACGCTGAAATGGTCAGTATGTTCAAGACTCTTGAATCTACCGGTCTTAAGGGATTTCTGGGTTGTCCATCTGTTCTATACGAAAGGGAACTAGAAGAGTTCTTTGATACAGCCATGGTAAAAGACGGGGACATTACTTGTGAATTTTCAGGCAAAGTTGTAGTTATCTCTGAGGACAGGTTTGCAGGCGTGTTTGGGTTGCCAACAGAGGGATTAGTCAATTTATCTGAGGTTCCAAAGGACTTGGTGTATGACGCTCGGAGCATCATTTCTCAATCAGGCGAGCCTATCTCCACCTACGGCAAGAAGCTCTTGATGAAATATGAATATCGTCTTCTGAACGATATTCTGGCTAAGTCAATCACTGTAAAGACGGGTTCCTTTGATGCTGTGACTCATGAGAGATTTTTAATGATGACTGCCATTCACTTTGGCATTCAGGTAAACTGGAGCAAAATTTTGTTTGGTGTATTAAAGGAGATGGTGGACAAAACTCTTAAGAAAGACAAGGGTTTTGCGGCTCAGATATGCGTACTTCTGAAAGGTGACCCTACAGTTATGATGGGAGAAGCGACAACTTTCCCTCCTTTGAAGATTCTGTCTGAAAAGACAGTAAAAACCTATATTGCTACAAACGAAAAATATCGATGCACGTGGCAAAACAGATGAGCTCGGTGTGGCTAAAATTGCTAGGTCGAAGAAGCGACCAATTGCTATTGGTAATGAGCCAGCTGTTATCAAGAAGAAGCGGACGTCGAAAAGAAAAGCCTCTTCTTCAAAATACAAAATGGATATTGTGACTGTCGCACATGAAGCCATTCCTTTCCAGGCCGTTGAGCCAAGTACAGCTGTGCCTGCTGAACAAAGTGACGAGCCAATTGCTTATACTATTGAGAAGGAAACTATATCAACCGCTGATGAAGTTGATAGTGTTATTGCACAGGTTCTGGCTAAGACTGCACAGATGGAAGAAACAAAAACCGCTGAAAGGGAACAGCCCCTTGAAACAGGTGTCGGCGAAGAAACAGTTGTAGAGGGTCAGGTAGTTGTGAAAGCTGATGAAGTTGAGCACTGGTTTAATTTTCATATGAGGAATTTGCTGCTCGACAAGCTGATAGATTAGTTGAATCAGCCAGTGATACAGATGGAGAACAGGAAACAGTTGCTTATGGACAGGTGTTCGGGAGCAGCAGTTGCAGATATTTGATGAGACTGCGAGCAGGATAGATGCATCAACTGAATATTTTGTGACAGAGCCGGTAGCGGGAATGGAACTCGCAGATGTTATTCCAACTGTTGAGGAGAAGACCTCTGCTGATGAGGCAATGACTCTGGAGGAGATTTTATTGACAATTCCTGATGGTTGCTCTTGTTAGAGTAGATGCCCAACTAGCCAACTTGTGGCGTGTGGGTTCATAGACTCTTGTATGAAACGATCTTTATATATGATATTCACATTTGTTTATGGCATTCTTTACTTTCATTGTGTTGTATGATGATTAACAATTGCGTTGAGTAAAGACCTAGAATGCGCTATAGTGTATGTTAGATGTGATAGTGGGTATGACGGCTATCATGAAACACATCTAATAGTCACTGTGTATTCTGAATTAGTTCCTAGTCGATTGGGCCGTAAAAATGAGGATAAGGCCGCCCAAGCATGAGACTAGTATCTGCGATGCGAAGTACCATGTTTCATTTTTAGGGAACATTGTGATGTTCTGAGCATGCAGATAGATAGTGACCTGGTGATCTATCGAACTACCCTCGTTCGGACTTTCCAAGTGGTTACCATTTGTAGAGTGGATAAGTCCGAGGTCTTGGTTGTACTGATTAGTCCTCACGACTCGAAACGTCATTGAGACTCTACATGATAGGCGTCTCACTTTGACTCGTTTGCCGACTCACTTGGGGTCATTAGGCGGCGGGATTGGGTGAGACCCCGATGCATGTAGGAGTCGATGCATCGTTGTCGAGGATTCACCGCTCGCAGACATGCGTGGATATCCTATGCTATCTGAGGGGATAATAGTGTATAAATCTCTGGCCAGAGTACTAGAAGTGTTTTAGGTAAATGGGTTTACCTAGTTACACTCGCGATGTCACTACGTTCTCCAAGATGTACGCATAGCTATCGGATCTATAGCGACTCTCGATTTACCAATGGTCGTTGATCTGATCGGGATATATGGATTGAAAGGACCGTACTGTACGCTAACCACGACCAACTGGTTCTTGCAGGCACTATCAGTGATACCTAGGGGATCATGGGGCGATGTTGCTAGACGCTCTTATCATGATCCGTTGGGCAAGTCCGGAATTGTGATTCCGGAGCCACAATGATTGTGGGCCCACGGCTAGCTGTATCCCTGAACCATTGAGGGTCACACAAGTACTGGATTCGAGATTCCCACATGGAAACCGAGCTCAATGTGTTGAGCATGGGAAGAGGATTTTGGGGAGTGCGACTTCCTAAAAGTCAACAGGGGTCAAATCGTGATTTCCCGCTGTTGAGGGGCAAAACGGTCATTTTGCACTGGGGTTCTGAAAAATGGTTTTTCAGATCATAGTATTCAGTTTTGGAAACTGAGTCGATTGGTCCGATCTGATCGGCGATCGAAGTTATGATGAAGTCACGGTGATAGGAATGAACCGAATGTTCAAACGTTGGACCCGCGCTCGTTGGGCCGGTCCAAGTCTATCACTAATCTATTTAAATAGACTTAGAGGCTTTAATCAAAATACTTGACTCTTGATTACACTTAACCCTAACCCTAAAAGCACACGCCTCCCTCCACCGCCGCCCCTCGCCGGAATTTGTTCCGGCCAACTTTTCGAGGAGTTTCCGTCCGTGCCGATCTCGTCTGGCCTTCTAGTGCAGGCTGACGAAGGAGTCACCCTTCCGGTCGTGGACCTGATTGACGTAATCTACCGCCACCTACCGTGAAGTGCCGGTTTCCTCGTGAAACTGATCGGAGCCAGGCGCCTAGACGCCAGCAAGGTAACTGCCTAAACACCCTATGAATGGTTCATATTGTGTCATTGTTTTGGATTGTATTGAACGTTTCCCGGCCTAATTTTATTCTTCCGCTGCCTCGCCGGGAGATGGGATCCGGATCCACCACGGTTCCCCAACAGTGGTATCAGAGCCAAGGCTCGGATCTGATCATTACAATTGCTGTCTTGTTGCATCAAATCTCGAATTTCAGATTGAAATCAAAAAAAAAATATTTTTTTTGAAGCCCGCTGGCCGCCGCCGTGGGCGGCGACAACCATCTGCAGCTGCTCGCGCAGCATCGCGCGTCGCGCGCGACAAAACAGCGCGCTGGCCGCACTTGGTTGCTCGACGAGGAAGAGACGGTGGCCAGCCTTGCGCAAACGTTGCGCAGGTGATGCGCCGCTGTCCGTGCGATGGTCGTGCCTCGTGGCTGCTGCTTCGCGCCGCTTGCTGGGCGTCGTTGTGCGACGATGGTGGCCGGACGATGCGCCAATGATTGGCGCATCCAGCGTCGTGCGCCGCGCTTGTCGCGGCCGTGCATGGCCTTGCGCCGCGCGTGATTTTCGTGGTGGGC
>KV010005.1:94585-105657 GCA_001598015.1 Dorcoceras hygrometricum
CGATTTCATTAGAGGGTGGTGAAATCGTTAAAATAGTGGGAGGGTAATTCATAAAACTTAACGACCTTGTTTTATGTCTTAGCGATCATTTTATAATATAGTTAGTAATGATTGTCTGTTTTCTTTTCAGTATAACTGCTTATATAATGTCTTCGTTCAAAAACCCACTCGCTGCTATACTGGATAGCAACAAGTTCACTGGTCTTAACTACCAAGACTGGCTCCGCAACCTCAACCTTGTGTTGGCTTCGGAGAAGCTTCTTTATACGATAGAGAAGTGCCCTCCAAAGGAAGCCCCTTCCGATATTAGCCCTGAAGAGCTGGTTACGCTTAAACAATGGTGGGACGATGAGGTTAAAGCTCGATGCTATGTGATGGCGTCGATGTCTAATGAAATGCAACGGCGCTTTGAGAAGACAAAGTATGCTGCTGACATACTTTTTCATCTCAAAGAACTATACGGGGAGAACTCTCGACATGAGAGGTTCACGGCTGTCAAGGAGCTTATGACGAGCCGCATGCGCTATGGGACTTCGGTCCGCGAGCATGGGGTTCGTATGATTGGGCTCGTTGAAAAGCTGTCGGGCCTTGATATCACACTTCCACACGAGCTGTCTGTGGATGTGCTTCTCCTCTCACTGCCTGCTGCATTCGACCCCTTTGTGGTCAACTTCAACATGAACAAGCTGGCATCCACCCTTGAAGAGGTGGTTAACATGCTAGTAGTGTTCGAAGGAACCATAAAGAAGGACAAACCCATCCTCCTTATGGGCTCTTCTCCCTCTGCGAAGAAGGGGCCCAGACGCAAGGGAAAGAAGCGTTCTGCCCCTGCGAAGGAGGAAAAGCCCACCAAGAATCCAAAGACAAAGGTTTCCAAGCCAAACAAGAGCGAGGATGTTTGCCACCACTGCCACAAGCCTGGGCATTGGAGGAGGAACTGCAAGGAGTACCTCGAGCAGTTGCGAACTGCGAAAGGTATGTTCTATATTGAAATAAATATGTCTCTTAATTCGACTTCTTGGGTACTTGATACCGGATGTGGATCTCATATCTGCAATGATTTGCAGGTGATGACAAGAAGCCGACGTCTTAGAGAGGGTGAGACCCACTTGAGGCTTGGCAATGGAGCAAGAGTTGCTGCTTTAGCTATAGGAGATGTTTATTTATTTCTGTCTTCTGACTTTAAGTTGTTATTGAGAAACATTTTGTTTGTTTCCGAATTAATAAAGAACATTATTTCTATTTCTATGCTTGATAGTGATGGATATTCTTGTATGTTTGCTAATTCGATTTGCAATATTTACAAGAATGAATGTTTAATTGGTATTGGGGAACGCGAAAACGATTTATACACCTTAAAATTAAAAGACGTTCCAACTCGCGATGTCGAAGCACATACAACAACGATTAAACGAAAACACGATAACTTGAACCCAGCACAACTTTGGCACGCTAGGCTAGGTCATAATTCTCTAAGTAGGATGAACAAGTTAGTTAGGAGTGACATGTTTGATCTGTCAGACATTAACTCCCTACCGACTTGTGAGTCTTGTCTTAAGGGAAAGATGACTAAGCAACCCTTCAAGGGCAAGGGTGAGCGTGCTCAAGGCCTATTGGATTTGATCCATACTGATGTTTGTGGTCCATTTAGCATTGGTACTAAATACGGTCACACATACTTCATCACCTTTACCGATGATTACTCTAGGTATGGGTACTTGTACTTAATGAAGCACAAGTCTGAATCATTTGAAAGGTTCAAAGAATTCAAGACTGAAGTAGAAAATCAATTAGGCAAAAGTATTAAAGCACTTCGATCTGATCGAGGTGGTGAATACTTGAGTGCTGAATTTCAAGACTATCTAAAAGAGAATGGGATTATCGCACAGTGGACCCCTCCGGCCACACCACAGCTCAATGGTGTAGCGGAGCGTCGTAATCGAACCCTGTTAGACATGGTTCGATCTATGATGAGCTTCACTGAACTTCCTATCTCGTTTTGGGGCTATGCACTCGAAACGGCGGTAATTTTGTTGAACAATGTCCACACCAAGGCAGTGGATAAGACTCCATATGAGATATGGATGGGCAAACCACCAAAGTACTCATACATGAGGATTTGGGGATGTCCTACTTACGTGAAGCAGACAGTGGGATATAAGCTGGATACGAGATCCATCTTATGCTACTTCATTGGGTATCCAAAGAATTCCATTGGATACTACTTCTACTATCCCAGCGAAACAAAAGTGTTTGTTTCTAGGAATGCCACATTTATGGAAAGGGAATTTCTACTTGATAGAAAAGGCAAAATAGTAGAACTCGAAGAGGTTCGAGATCCAATCGAAGTACCAGGTGAGTCTCCCGCACCTACAGAGCCAGTACCAGAAATGGTCGCACCTAGTAGATCCGAAAGGGTTCCTAGGGCTCCTGAGAGATATGGTTTTCTCCTTGAAGATGATCAAAGTGATCAAGTTGTTGGATCTGATCCAAGAACTTTCAAGGAGGCAATTTCCGATGCTGATTCTAACTTATGGCTTGAAGCAATGCAGTCTGAGCTTGACTCAATGCATGCTAACCAAGTTTGGACTCTTGTTAACCCCCCGAAGGAATTGTTCCTATTGGGTGCAAATGGGTGTACAAGAGGAAACTTGGGCCTGATGGTAAGGTAATGACCTACAAGAAATTGCCTCCTTGAAGGTTCTTGGATAAGATCCAACAACTTGACCACCTTGATCATCTTCAAGGAGAAAACAAAATCTCTCAGGAGCCCTAGGAACCCTTTCGGATCTCCTAGGTGCGACCATAGGGGATAATAGTGTATAAATCTCTGGCCAGAGTACTAGAAGTGTTTTAGGTAAATGTGTTTGCCTAGTTACACTCGCGATGTCACTATTTTGATCTCCAAGATGTATGCATAGCTATCGGATCTATAGCGACTCTCGATTTGCCAATGGTCGTTGATCTGATCGGGATTTATGGATTGAAAGGACCGTACTGTACGCTAACCACGACCAACTGGTTCTTGCAGGCACTATCAGTGATACCTAGGGGATCATGGGGCGATGTTGCTAGACGCTCTTACCATGATCCGATGGAAAAGTCCGGAATTGTGATTCCGGAGCCACAATGGTTGTGGGCCCACGGCTAGCTGTATCCCTGAACCATTGAGGGTCACACAAGTATTGGATTTGAGATTCCCGCATGGAAACCGAGCTCAATGTGTTGAGCATGGGAAGAGGATTTTGGGGAGTGCGACTTCCTAAAAGTCAACAGGGGTCAAATCGTGATTTCCCGCTGTTGAGGGGCAAAACGGTCATTTTGCACTGGGGTTCTGAAAAATGGTTTTTCAGATCATAGTATTCAGTTTTGGAAACTGAGTCGATCGGTCCGATCTGATCGGCGATCGGAGCTATGATGAAGTCACGGTGATAGGGATGAACCGAATGTTCATACGCTGGACCCGGGCCCGTTGGGCCGGTCCAAGTCTATCACTAGTCTATTTAAATAGACTTAGAGGCTTTAATCAAAATACTTGACTCTTGATTACACTTAACCCTAACCCTAAAAGCACACGCCTCCCTCCTCTCCCAAATCGCCGCCGCCGCCGCCGCCCCTCGCCGGAATTTGTTTCGGCCAACTTTTCGAGGAGTTTCCGTCCGTGCCGATCTCGTCAGGCCTTCTAGTGCAGGCTGACGAAGGAGTCTCCCTTCCGGTCGTGGACCTGATTGACGTAATCTACCGCCACCTACTGTGAAGTGCCGGTTTCCTCGTGAAACTGGTCGGAGCCAGGCGCCTAGACGCCAGCAAGGTAACTGCCTAAACACCCTATGAATGGTCATATTGTGTCATTGTTTTGGATTGTATTGAACGTTTCTCGGCCTAATTTTATTCTTCCGCTGCCTCGCCGGGAGACGGGATCCGGATCCGCCACGGTTCCCCAACAGCTCTTTGCCGTCCACTACTGGCGAAGTGACCAAAATTCAATTAGGAAAGAGTATCTCAATTCCTGGGGTCGATGAAGGGGACTGGTACAAGGCCACTCTTCCCAAGATTCTTGCTGCAGATAAGGGGAAGGCGCCCCTTCTGGAAAGAGATCCGATTAAAGGAAACTCGCCCAAAGAAATTTTTTCTCTGATTATTGCAGACATTAATTTGCTTGTACAGTTGCGCGAGAAGGTGATCGATGAGGTAGACAGATTTTTCAATTCTTTCAGCTTGAAGAAGTTAGCAAATCTGAAGATAGAGGATATATATGCTAAATAGGAACTCGTTTTGTCATGGGCTGAAGCAGACTCTACGAGGGTAGCTCTTCACAGGAGAATGTATATACTTACAAAATACAGGGAGCTGTTGATCCGGAAGTTTTTGGAAGCTCGTAAATCAAATTTTGTTCCCAGTGACGTTTCTTCAGCCACTGATCTCAAAGTATTGGATTGGTTATCAGATCTTCATCTGTTTGTTTTGGTAGAGTTGAAAGAACAGATGCTGGCACACGGTCTTACATGGGAGAAGACGTGTTGCTCGAAATTTTTTGAGGGAAGACAGTGTGATCGCGGCGCAATAATCGCCCGATCAAACCCAAATTTCAAATCTCTTTGCTGGTTTAGAACCATGACCACGGTTGATGGGTCACTTGTTATTCAAGAAGGAAATGATTTGTGGAAGCCTACTCTCGGGCCAGTTGCCCCTTCCAATTTTGTAGTTTCACGTCAGCTTTCTTATGTGGACACACTTCCACCTGTTAGTGAGTTCTTTAAGATGATGCGGAAGAGATGGGCAGACGTGTGTATAGAGGCCATTGCATTCTTTGTCTCTGGGAAACTGCTGCCAGTAGGGTCTCTAAATTTTTGTCGCACTCTTACCGTTGTACAACCGATTTCAGAGTTTGGTTTTTGTAGTTCAACCGTTACTTCTTGGGGATGGTCTCAATTATGTACAACTTTTCTTCATTACAGTATATTCGGGGGTTTCAGTACCGTTGATATCCGCAATTTTGTTTCAGCGATTGCTCTGGACAGATCCGTTTTTAGGGAGGCTACCAATTTTGATTCAGTTGTACAGAGAACACCTCTATTACTTCTAGCAGATAGCGGCATACAGGAGAATTCGATTGTACATATGGATATCGACCAGCGTCCAAATTCTCCATCTACTTCAGCTAATTCTTCCATGCGCTTTGATGAAGATGACACAGCTGCTACTCAGTTTTCTCTACCAGTTATCTCCACCGATCTCATAGAGGCCTTTTCCCAATTACGCGCATCAGTTGAACAAATTCATTTTGAGCAAATCAAGCGTAAGTATGATGCAGAAAAACTCAGGGATATTCTTCTAATGCACATCCACGACCTTGAGAGACAATTTTCTGGACGATTTGATGAACATGACAGGGCTTACAGGGATTTGCTTAACAATATTCGCAAAGATATTCACGACCAAAAGACCCTGCTGTCGCTGGATGTTCTCACATCTCAACAGAATCTTAGTACCCAAGTGACTGCTGTTGCCTTAGATAATGCGGACATCAGAAAGGAGGTCAAAGAGCAAAGAGCTATATTAACAAGACTTGGATGGGCAGGTTGCTACTGTTTGCAGTGAATTGTTGGACTTCTGTGCGAAAACTGAAGAGAATCATCTAAACCTCTCCACCCAACTTGGCTTCCTCGTTGATTACATCAATAGAGGTGGTATGCCAAAAAGGGGGAAGGTGGCAGTAGCAGCCGACCTCAACTGCCTCCTGATGACCAAAGTAGACCCAGTGGTGGAAATGGAAGCAGAGCAGATGATCAGAGCAGACTTGGTAGAGACAGTGTTAGTAGAAAGGTGGAAGCAGAGGTAGTGGTAGTGATAGAAGAAGAGACGACATAAGTGGTTCAAATAGAAGGCGATCTGATAGTGGAGGTGGTGAATTGGGAGTTGAATCGGGTATTCGTGGTATAAATTATGGCCCATATCTACCACCCAAGAGACGTGCAAAGTGGTTGCTGTTTGGAGAGAAACTGTTTTAGGATTTGTTTTAGTCTTCTGTTGTACAGTATTCAGTCTATGAAATTTATAACATTTCAGCAGACTTTGCACAATTTATTATTGCTCATCTATATAAGTCTTAAGGCTGCTAAGTTTTGTCATCGCAAAAAAGGGGGAAATTGTTAAAGTAAAATTTATAAGTTTTGGTGATAACAAAAATAAGACCAGAATTGGACTTAACGATGACATTCGAGTAATCAGACTTCGTGGATATCAGATGTGTCTTATCAGGTTAAAGATTTCGATCAGATTCGGGTTTTGGAACAGTTGGGTTATCGGGTCAGTTTATTCAGTTTATCGGGTCAGGTCTCTACTGTTGAAAGTGCTCTAGAGTGATTCAGATGTCTTCGTATCAGACTTCGTTATTGAATCAGCAATAGTGTCTGTCAACAGGACTGTCCGTATTATTGTGACAAGTTAAAGTATCAGACCTCGTTATATTGACTCAGCTGGTCTTATTCATGTTTAAAAGTAATCAGATGTCGTTATATTGTCTCTAACAGATGTCGTTGCAAAGGTATCAGATCTCTCCTATTCCACAACTTACAAAAAGGGGGATATATCAGATTTCGTTAAGCAATCAGATATCGCAAGTAGTCAGATGTCTCTATGCATTCAGATGTGACAGCTATATATTCGATCAACGATGAGTTAATCAATCTTCTTCAAGAAAGAAAGAACTGATCAATAGATTCAGGCACAAACGACGAACTGATTCAAACGCTATCAATATTTAAATTGGAAAGAATCAATGGTGAAGATTGAATCGTACAAATTTCCAGGAATTAAGGAGACACTGTCAGTGCTATTTGGGTAAATAGTACACAGTATACAAAGGACGTTATTCGATGTTTGCACAAATATGGATAAACGACATTTTGGCTTTGACGAAGCGCAACTTGCCTTTTGCACTCCGTTATCATGATACAATGAAGATTTTCAGAGGAGAATAACTTTATGACCGTTGTGGACGAAGGGTATAAATAGCTGGAATTTAAATTGAACTCGGTTATTCTACTCTCCATCATACTCTGTGTGAATCGCTACATTCTCACGAAGCTTTCTCAAAAACAAAAAGCTCACACAGTTACTGGATATTCTCACAGAAAAATCATTCGAAGTCCAGTGAATACAACTCGAAGAACTTTCAATCAAGCTTTCTTAGATTTCAATCTTTGATTCATCTTCTGGTTCACCTTGTTGAATCGTGTTTCATAGTATAGAAACCAGAAGATCTACAGTCTCAATAGTTGTGTATTTCACTGTATTATCTTTTTGAGTCTGTAACGAACTGGATTTGTGAAGCAGTTCAAAAATTCTTAAAACTTGTATTCATCAGCTCTGCCTGCTTGTTGATTGGAGATTGCTAGGAGTTCATCTTGAGCGAGGCTCGGTGACTGGGTGGTTAGAGAGGCTGTAAACATCAAACTCTTCTAGTGGAACCTTCATTAAAAGGAAGAAGGGGAGACGTAGGATTTGATATCCGAACTTTCATAAACAAACTCTCGACCCTAAACTTTTACATTACTGCATTTACTTATTACTTACACTGTTCATAGATTGATCGACTTCTTTCCGCACAATATTTGTTAGTCGAGAAATATGAATTGAGACTGAGATACCTTAAATCTGGTAACTCGGATTTAAGTTAAGCGGGTTCTTGTAAAAAATCGTTTTAAAGGTTTCAAAAATTAAAAATACCAAGGAGTTCATTCAACCCCCCCCCCCCTTCTGGACTCCTAGGCCTGTTTTTCGAGTCATATTGATCATATCAGTTTCTATTCTTGAGGTCTCTGCTGGTTCTTGTTCTGCTTCTTAAATGGTCTCTGATCTCCCTGTTGAAAGGACTATCTCCTCTGCTATCTATCCTTTTCGCATCTTTCCAATCCCTCTCTACTCGCAGGGCCTTATCTACTGCTTCCCTGTAAGTCTTGGGCCCTGCTAGCCTGACATTCAGCTTGAAAGTAGGCTCTAGTCCTTCCACAAAATGACTCTGCTTCTCCTCGGGATCTCTTCCAACAAGGGGCGTTCTGCTTCTTAAATGGTCTCTGATCTCCCTGTTGAAAGGACTATCTCCTCTGCTATCTATCCTTTTCGCATCTTTCCAATCCCTCTCTACTCGCAGGGCCTTATCTACTGCTTCCCTGTAAGTCTTGGGCCCTGCTAGCCTGACATTCAGCTTGAAAGTAGGCTCTAGTCCTTCCACAAAATGACTCTGCTTCTCCTCGGGATCTCTTCCAACAAGGGGCACAAAATAGCAGCCTCTCTCAAACTTTTTAATATACTCTTGTACTGTCATGTTCCCTTGCTTCAAAGTCAGGAACTCCCGCTTCAGCTCAGACCTCTTGTCTGCGGTGAAATACTGTTCAAAGAACACTCGTTTAAACTCATCCCAAGAGAGATTTGCCAAATCTACTGATAACTTGGCTCCTTCCCACCAGATCATTGCATCATCTCTCAACATGTAGACAGCGCACCTAGGCCTATCCAGATCTGGAATCCGAAGGTATTCAAAAATAACTTCCATCGACTTGATCCAGCTCTCAGCAACAAGCGGATATGTTGTACCACTAAACTCCTTGGGCTTCTGCTTCGAAACTTCTCCTAGTAATCATCATGATTTGATCCCCTGCTTCTAGAATATTGGCCATTGCCTCCGTCGGACTGTTCCACTAACAGTTCTAAGAGTTGGGTAATACGAGCATTATTGTCTGGACTGGGTTCTACTTCAGGGGTGCTTCTTCTACCTCTCCCTCTTCTTGAGATATTAATCTATAGCCCACAATCCACCACAAAAGAACATCAGAACTCATAAGAGAAAAGACTCTTAACATAAAATTAAACTCACAAATCAGGAGATGCAGACGACGAAAGATGCTCCAGACTGGGAAGTGCGTTGTTTATCGCAGGAACATGCTCTGATACCAAGTTGTGACACCCAAACTCATGGGAATCAACGGATTGGAGTAATAGGAAAATCAAAAAGAATAAAAGGACTAAAGGCGAAATGTTGTAAGTTGTATTCCCTTACCAAAAACGGAACGTAAACAGTTGGCTCCAAAAGTGAACAGTAAAAATGGATTTGGTATATAAGAACTTCAGATTTCGATAACAAAAGTCGGTATTACAACTAATGGAACTCTATATGACTTCTCTATTGTTGTAATGGATCTTAATACAGATTTCTTCAAAAGATCAAAAAATACAGCTCTGACTTCGCAGAAAAGCTGGCCTTTGACAAACACACGCAGCCCTCAAATCTGATTCAGCTTGCGCCACCCGCCTGCCCCTGAGCTGCCTCACCTGCATCGGGAAAACTAGTGAGCCTAGGGGCCCAACAATTAAAACTGAGGATAAAAAAGATCACATAATGCAGGCGTAACTTAATCTTGATACATAAATTAAAGGAAGTCATGAGTACTGCAATCTTGCTACTAAAAAGACAGATCGGAATATCAGATCTGAATCGCTTTAAACTGAGTGACTTATGGTCTAGAGGCTCTCTGGTGGTCCTGGTGCATGAAGCATGTTAACTGAATCAGTAACTCTGAAGGGATATTACAGTAATACCATAATCCTGGTCTCTTCCTGTGAAGGGATTATAGTCATACCATAATATCTTGGTCCCTTCCTGGGTGACCGGGTCATCTATGCCACAAGTCCTTAAAATTGAAATTTTACTTCCCTTACTTAAAAAAATAGATCTTATACATTACTCTTGATCGAAGATCGATCGTTGAAAACTGGATTTTTCACTGCTATGAAACTCATTTTAGCTTTAAAGACAACTTTACTTGACTGAGTGTATAGCTGGCTACGAGCTGGGGATAGCAGAAACCAGCTCAGAGGAACGCAAACAGCTTTGGCTAAAGGAAACAGATCACAGACACAAAGAACATCTTTGGCTACATAAAACATATTTCGGGTGTGAAAAAGATCACAGGTGAGAAGAACAACTTTAGATAACGAAAGTAGCTTACGAATAGGACAGATTTGGTTCTACGAAAAACATCTTACGCGTAACAAAATAGATTTGGTTTCAAGAAAGATAGCTTACGTGCATTAAAATGGGAACATAAGCTTCATAAGAAGAATTTCAGCTTTGGAAGGTCACTCAGCTTTGAGAAACCCAATCAATTTAACAACAAATCACGCAGTCTGGTCAAGGAAAATAGACCAGATCTGCTTAGAACGAAGATACTCAACTAGCTCAGAAAGTCTCTAAACAGACTAGCTCAGCTTATTCGACCAGAAAATAGTTACAATCAACAGACTAGCTCAGCTTATTCGACCAGAAATAGTTACAATCAAACCAGCACCGCCTATCTATTCGGTGTCGATGTCCATAACCTTTCACAGCACACCAGAAAATAGAACTTCTCTTTGGCTTATCTTGTCTGGAAATCTGTACATCTCAGTATTTTAAAAACACAACTGCCTGCTAAAAGATACTTGGTGAGTTTTCGCAAAACTAAAACCTTCAAGCAGTGAATCCTTAGCTTAAACTTGAACATAAACTGGCTGAACTGAAACATGCAACAGGCAAGCATACAACAGAAAACAACGAAGCAATATAGTTTTCCAGATGCAGTAAGAATCAATTTTTATTTTCCTGGACTGAGAATCGCAACATCAGATGGACTTGGCTAGAAATCTTCTCAAGCACACTCGGCGAGCTCTTGTATATTTTGAGAGAAAAGAAAGATTTCTTGTAACAAAAATGAGCTCTTGAACTTACGTAGAAATCATATATGTGGGAGCATGATTGCAGTAGTGTTGGTCCGAAAATAGGATCAAAAGATCAGCAGCCGCACATTTAAAAGACATTGATGATTTTGCGCGCTGCTAATACTGAGCTGCAATAGCTCATTGTTCTTGAACAACTAAAATGCAGAGCACCGGAGACAGATCTGGTATGATTTAAAAATCATGCGGAAAATACCAGAACTGAATCCTATATTTTAAAACAACTCAAACAGATTTATGTACAACAAAAATCTGTTCAAGACTCGTGCTTGTGTGCTGCTGAAATGCGATGCTAA
>KV010005.1:105722-123666 GCA_001598015.1 Dorcoceras hygrometricum
TATATAGCAACAGCTGATTCATTGAAGCTCACGACTGGATGCTGCTGTTGCTTGCGTCTGGTTGTCCAGCTGGTATTAAACATATGCTTCCAGCTGGTATCTTGCGACTGGTTATCAACGCAAAGAACATCTGCTGAATCTTTAGCGCAAGAGCAAAACGCTGTCGTATCAACTTATGTAAACGACATCGTTTTGCTATCGCTATCTCCAAATAGCATCTGCTGGTGAACAGTAGCTTGCGACTGGATTGCCTCCTCTACGACGTCGCTTCTCTCTTGCGTCTGGATGTACAAGCTACCTGCTGATATCTTGCGACTGCTGGACTCAAACCATCTGCTGATTATGATGACGTCACCGATGACGTCATCAACGCTAAACCATCTGCTGATTCTCCAGCACGACGTCGCTTCATCTCTTTCACTTCTCTTCTCATCTGCTGATAGCTTCCTGCTGAATGATGACGTCACTGCTGATGTCATCTACACTTAGCGCTCCAGCTGATCTTTATCGTTCCAGCTCCATCTTGCGATTCTTCTTAGCCTCTTGAATAGCGACTGTCAATAGATTCATCAACAGTACTTATAATTACGACTGCTAACAGATTCGTCAACAGTACTTTGCGCCTGGAATCTTCTTCTTCGATCTATTTCTTCAGCAGACTTCTCAATTCATGTTCCAGCTGATTCACTTCGCTCTTTAGCGCTTGCAGCTGGTTGTCATCGTTCCAGCTGGTTTACTATGCTCCAGCTGGTTCAACTTGGCCTCCGCCTGATTTCGAACACCTGACTTAACTTTGGACGTCTCCATTGCTAATCCAGCTGCCGATTCCATGAACACCAAACCAACTGCTGAATCTTTATATTGTGAACCATCGGCTGGACAGATTCTTCGACTGTTCATCATCTTCTTCGATCCTGGAATCTGTACACTCAAGTGGAATTGTTAGAAACACAATAACAGGTTTTGTGTAATTCAAAACTTAATCAGGATCTGTCAAAACAGATCCATCAATCTCTCCCTTTTTGATTTACACAAAACCTTAAATAAACGATGCATGTTCTAACAATTCTCTCCCTTTTTGTGGGAATCAAAAAGAGAGTGAACTGCTGGACTTCCCGATAATTAAAACAAAACTCTCCCTACACTGTTACAACAAAAACAACGTAACAGCAGGAGTTTTAGATTTGAAAAACAAAATCAACTTTGGGAAGCACCGTATGCAACAGTATATGATTTTCAAAAGCGAAACTGATGCATAACTTAAAATTATAAAAGACAGTGACGCCACTCTCCCTGTCTTTTATAACATGAGCTCAAATCATTTAAAAACAAACTTTTGCATCAGCTGGAAATTCGCATAACAGAACAATTTAAAACAAATCAGAGCATCGAAATATTTCAAATGAACAAGTGCTACTGAGTTGATTAAATATGAAGAGCCAGTAAACAGAGAACAGCTCAGATTTTTCCTTCTTCTATCTCGCCCCATGTGCTTGTCACTAAGCCTCGCTCCAAGTGATCTTACAGCACAACGAAAATAGAAGCTTGGCATCTGCCCGAGACTCGCGCATCCCGACAGTTCATCAAGCGAAAAACCGGTTCTATATTAGAACAGATTAACTGGCCTTCATAAATAAGCTACTCAAAATATTAAAAACCTTAAAAACATAGCACATGTGTTTTAAAATCAGTGCTCGTTCAAGAACAACCTACTCTGACACCAATTGTTGGTCCGAAAATAGGATCAAAAGATCAGCAGCCGCGCATTTAAAAGACATTGATGATTTTGCGCGCTGCTAATACTGAGCTGCAATAGCTCGTTGTTCTTGAACAACAAAAATGCATAGCACCGGAGACAGATCTGGTATGATTTAAAAATCATGCGGAAAATACCAGAACTGAATCCTATATTTTAAAACAACTCAAACAGATTTATGTACAACATAAATCTGTTCGAGACTTGCAAGTGCTTGTGTGCTAACTGTATGCGATGCTAAGCTGAAATATAAGCAAGTGCTGAATACTGTAAACGTGTGTATGCTAAATAAAATATGCAAGTGCTGAAAGCTTAAAGAACACGATACACAGTATTTGTTTCTGGAAGTTCAGACCTCAATGTCCTAGATCTCCCCTTCTTCCACCTCGGAAGGCTCCACTAGAAGATTTGATCTTACAACTCCGTGTACAGACCCAATCCCAAAACCAGCAGCTGTGAGAACTCCTAGACTTCTACCAGCCCTCGACTGTTCACTTGGAACTTGTTTTACGTCTCTGTTCAAAGACTACATACACTGAGTTTTACGTCATCGTGCTTGGATGGGAACTGTTGAAACGTTTTGAGATTCATTCACCAAATGGTGTGAATGAATCTCTGTCTGTGAGATTGTTACAATGAAGCTCTCAACTCTCTGTTTCTCTCACACACTAGGGAAATGCTCTAACAAGCTAATCTAGACTCAGTAATCGACTCTCGTGAAAGCTCCTCTCTAATGGCGGTCGATTGCTTCGTCTTTCTTTTTATTTTCCCTCTGCTGGTGCACTGTGCAATTAACTTATTTTCTGCGACAGCTTCACAGCGACACCAACCTCTCGTCCAGTCTGCTTCTTCAATGGCGCTCTCGAAGTATATAAAGCCTCTATACAATTTCAATCCGTTGGACGCAACATTCTTCCCGTTCAAATGTGTCTTGTAAAGTACCGACAGGGAATAGTACTTGTATCCTTTTTTTTTGCAGGCTTCTTGTCGTTTTCGCCATTTGAATTGAGCTCAGCAGTTGACATCCAGCTTTGATAACTCTTAGTAAATTGTCAACTTCTTCGCTGCTGATCCATCACTACGACTGGATATCTTGCGTCTGGATGCAACGCTTCGCTACTTCTTCTTTTCTTGCGTCTGGGATTCCATGTCGACTGGATATGCAATAACACTGAAGCTCGCGACTGGATCCACTGTAGCTTGCGACTGGATATATAGCAACATCTGATTCATTGAAGCTCACGACTGGATGCTGATGTTGCTTGCGTATGGTTGTCCAGCTGGTATTAAACATATGCTTCCAGCTGGTATCTTGCGACTGGTTATCAACGCAAAGAACATCTGCTGAATCTTTAGCGCAAGAGCAAAACGCTGTCGTATCAACTTATGTAAACGACATCGTTTTGCTATCGCTATCTCCAAATAGCATCTGCTGGTGAACAGTAGCTTGCGACTGGATTGCCTCCTCTACGACGTTGCTTCTCTCTTGCGTCTGGATGTACAAGCTACCTGCTGATATCTTGCGACTGCTGGACTCAAACCATCTGCTGATTATGATGATGTCACCAATGATGTCATCAACGCTAAACCATCTGCTGATTCTCCAGCACGACGTCGCTTCATCTCTTTCACTTCTCTTCTCATCTGCTGATAGCTTCCTGCTGAATGATGACGTCACTGCTGATGTCATCTACACTTAGCGCTCCAGCTGATCTTTATCTTTCTCTGAAGCTCGTGACTGGATCCACTATAGCTTGCGACTGGATATATAGCAACAGCTGATTCATTGAAGCTCACGACTGGATGCTGCTGTTGCTTGCGTCTAGTTGTCCAGCTGGTATTAAACATATGCTTCCAGCTGGTATCTTGCGACTGGTTATCAACGCAAAGAACATCTGCTGAATCTTTAGCGCAAGAGAAAAACGCTGTCGTATCAACTTATGTAAACGACATCGTTTTGCTATCGCTATCTCCAAATAGCATCTGCTGGTGAACAGTAGCTTGCGACTGGATTGCCTCCTCTACGACGTCGCTTCTCTCTTGCGTCTGGATGTACAAGCTACCTACTGATATCTTGCGACTGCTGGACTCAAACCATCTGCTGATTATGATGACGTCATCAACTCTAAACCATCTGCTGATTCTCCAGCACGACGTCACTTCATCTCTTTCACTTCTCTTCTCATCTGCTGATAGCTTCCTGCTGAATGATGACGTCACTGCTGATGTCATCTACACTTACCGCTCCAGCTGATCTTTATCGTTCCAGCTCCAGCTTGCGATTCTTCTTAGCCTCTTGAATAGCGACTGTCAATAGATTAATCAACAGTACTTATAATTGCGACTGCTAACAGATTCGTCAACAGTACTTTGCGCCTGGAATCTTCTTCTTCGATCTATTTCTTCAGCAGACTTCTCAATTCCTGTTCCAGCTGATTCACTTCGCTCTTTAGCGCTTGCAGCTGGTTGTCATCGTTCCAGCTGGTTTACTATGCTCCAGCTGGTTCAACTTGGCCTCCGCCTGATTTCGAACACCTGACTTAACTTTGGACGTCTCCGTTGCTAATCCAGCTGCCGATTCCATGAACACCAAACCAACTGCTGAATCTTTATATTGTGAACCATCGGCTGGACAGATTATTTGACTGTTCATCATCTTCTTCGATCCTGGAATCTGTACACTCAAGTGGAATTGTTAGAAACACAATAACAGGTTTTGTGTAATTCAAAACTTAATCAGGATCTGTCAAAACAGATCCATCAAGTAGGTAGAAGTACAATGATTAGGCATGGTTAACTCACCAAATGCTTGTAAAATTGATAAAAACTCCCTACCACTATTTAAATTTGTAAACTTGTTCCACATTTTATAAAAACAGATCTCCCATACAAAATCATTTTATTTAAAGAAAATTGCTCCAGCTCGAGATTGTGCTTGGGGCGAAATCCTTCAAGAAACCATCTGATCCGTGCTTCTAAGCTGGAAGAAAAAGAAAGAATTCAGCTTAGATAACTAAAGCTAGCTTGAAATGGAAACTGAATACTCAATAACAAAACATCCCTTAAAATAAAAAGGCTAAACAATTGTGGTCCTATGGATTTTGGGGCGCTACAACTACTATCCCTTTGGTGTGACAGGTTTTCTTTGAAGAAGTTGACTAGGTGGTACGTCAACCATGTAGCGAGATTGCATGGTGTGTTGGTGTCACCACTGTTCAACAAGGATTCTTGATGTACTTCCCGATGTTGGAAGAGCTTGCAGACCGTTTTGGAGTCTCGATTGGCTATGAGAGCAGCTTACCACTCAACCAGATGGCCAATCTGAGCGAACCATGTAGATTCTGTAAGGGATGTTGTGAGCAATAACGATGGGTTTCGATGGTGGTTGACAGGAATTCCTTGTCTTGGTAGAGTTTTGTGTTGTTTTAGCTACCAAGTGATGTTCGAGACGACATCTTTTGAGGTTCTGCACGGTAAGGAGTGTCGATCGCTCTAGAAACTGGAAGAGGTTGAGGAAAAATTAGTGGTCTTCACCAGAATTTGTGTAGCGTGTGAAGGACCAAAAGGATCTGATTCGATCAAGAGCAAAGTCTGCGTGGGGTCGCCGAGCCAGTTTGTGCTCTTAAGGTGTGGATCTTTGGAGTTTCAGGTCGTTGATAGTGTGCTTCTTGCGAGTTTCTCCTTCTAATTGGTAATGGACTTGTGAATGAAGGGTAGGTTAGTTCTTAGATTGTCAAACTGTATGAGAGTGTTCGAAAAGATTGGATATTTGGCGTGCAGTTTTGCGGATGTAGGCTTAGTTGTTGTCGATGCATGATGAGTTTCATGTGTCTAAGCCGAGGAAACACGAGCCAGCTCCTCCCTTTATGTTGAAAACTGATGAAGTTGAGCCGAACCAAACCCTAAGACATATTGAGTATCCAGTGATTCTGGACAGAAAGGAGAAAAAATTGAGGAATCAGACCATACCTTGGGTTTGGTGCAGTGAAGTTGGTGTGATAAAGAAGAGGTTACCTGAGCAATGGCAACCTAGGGATGGCAAGAGTAGCCTCATCTTCTTTTGGGATACTGAGTTCTCCCCCATGTGTTGTTGGTGTCTTGTTGGGTTCAGTCTGTGTTTTGGTTGTACAGACTATTGCTTTTAATTTCGAGGATGCAATGTCTTAAGGTGGGAAGTGAGGACTGTAATTATCCAAGATGATTAGTGGCTTAATCAGTCTAGATTAGTGGTTAACAAATCGAGAATAATCATCTTAGAGAGTATTCGCTGAGGTGGATCAGCTCGGACGCAAGTTGATCCTATTGTTCGTGCTAAGCTGATAGAGGAAACTGCTTTGGATTGCAGTTTAGACCAGCACGAGTGCGATCTATTTGAGCGACCTGTGCTGATCTTAGGAGAGTGAGCTGCTTCGAGGTTGCTGGAGAACCTTCAGTTTGGAGTGCGCTGGAAGCACAGTGTGTGAAATTCAGCTTAGAAGTTTGCTATGTAGTATGGGAGCTGGACCAGATCGGGTACAAGCTGACAGATGAGCCCTCTGCTGTGATTAGTCATGCTGGAAATGTGAGCTGAGCTGATAATGCTGTAGCGTTAACTAGTCCAGTGCAGGGCTCTGAGCTGAAGTCAGTTTTGGATGCAGCTCTGGGAGTTGTGCAGCGTCAAAAGCTGAGCTAACCCTTGGGAGCTGGATTGACCATCGCGAGTTGGTATGAGTGCGTACCTTGAGACCTGGGTGCTTGAGATGATCTGTTAGCGTCTTGAGCTGGTTGAGACTACGAAAGCTGAATAGAGCATCACAAGCTGACCTGAGTGATGCGTACTGAGTTGAGTACTGATCTGTGTACTGCTTGTTAGAGTAGATGCCCAACTAGCCAACATGTGGCGTGTGGGTTTTCATTGACTCTTGTACAAACGATCTTTATATATGATATTCGCATTCTTTTATATGGCATTCTTTACTTTCATTATGTGTGTAATGATTTACAATTGTGTTGAGTAAAGACCTAGATTACACTAAGGAGACCTCTCAGTAAGGTCAAATTTGTTAGATCAAATTCGAGAAGGTCAGCAGCAAGATGAACAACTGAAGAAATGGGTTAAACAAGATAAAGAAAGAGGCAGCAGTCTCTATTTTTCAGAAGATGGAATTGTTAGGTACTTGGGCATAATCTGGGTACCCCAAGTAGATGATTTAAGAGCTGAACTTTTGAAAGAAGCTCATACAGCTCCATATTCAGTACATCCAGGAAGTACGAAAATGTACAAGGACCTCCAGCAGTTGTATTGGTGGCCAGTAATGAAGAGGGATGTTGCTAGATTTGTAGCTGAATGTTTAACGTGTCAGCTGGTGAAGGCTGAACATCAACGACCAGCTGGATTGTTGAAATCACTGCCTATTCCAAAATGGAAGTGGGAATGTATAGCGATGGATTTTGTGACTGGATTACCAAGGACTGTTCAAGGATATAACTCCATTTGGGTTATAATTGAATGACTCACTAAGTCTGCTCATTTCTTACCAGTTAAAACAACATATGAGGTGAGCAGGTACGCAGAATTGTATGTTAAGGAAATAGTAAGGTTACATGGTGTTCCAGTTTCTATTGTATCGAACAGAGATCCTAAGTTTACATCAGCATTTTGGAAAAGTCTACACAAGGCTATGGGTACAATATTGACATTTAGTACTGCATTTCACCCCCAGACTGATGGACAATCAGAAAGGGTGATTCATATTTTAGAAGATTTGCTCAGAGCATGTATTGTTGTTGTTCAGTAGGTTGGGATGCGAATTTGCCACTTGTAGAGTTTGCCTACAATAACAGTTTCCAAGCTTCGATTGAAATGGCTCCCTATGAAGCTTTGTATTGCAGAAAGTGTAGAACACCACTTCATTGGGATGAAGTTGGTGAAAGAGCTGGTTTGGGACCAGATGTTGTGGAACAAACAGCAGCAGCTGTTAGAAGAATAAGAGAAAGAATGAAAGCTGCTCAAAGTCGGCAGAAAAGTTATGTAGATAATCGAAGAAGGGAGCTGAATTTTGAAACAGGTGATCGGGTATTTTTTAGAATAGCTCCAATGAAAGGAGTTATGCGTTTTGGAAAGAAAGGAAAGTTGAGTCCAAGGTATATTGGACCATACGAGATTTTAGAGAAGATAGGAACGCTCGCCTATCGACTAGCGCTGCCTCCACAAATGTCACCAGTGCATAATGTTTTTCATATATCAGCTTTGAGGAAATATATTCCCCACCCTTTGCATGTGCTGAATTACGAGCCAATTCATTTAGCCCCAAATTTAAGCTACGAATAGCAACCAGAAAGAATTCTCCTCCGAGAAATTAGAAGATTAAGAAACCGTAGTATTCCTATGGTTAAGATACAATGGTCCAACCAGTCGGATTTTATTGATCACATGGGCCAAATTGGCAATTTTAAATGTTATGTATTTGCTGATTTTAATTAATTTCAGAAATGAGATGCGCTGCGGCTGGTACCAGCATATGACTCCAAAGAGTGATGCACGAGCTGGTTTAAGTTGATTGAAAAATATTTTAAGGAGGACAAATGATTTCTTTTGAAAAAGGTTTGGTGTTTTACAAATTAAAATGATATGAAGGGAATTTTACTAAACTTTAGAAGTGTGTCATGCTTGATTCCACAAGTAGCTTGCCACTAATCCCTTTCATATAAAAACATGTTTTCAAAGTAAGATTTTCATCATTTGCAAATAAAAGTCTTAAAGTGTTCTTCAAAATATTTCCAGAAGAGTTCGTGCGTTGCTCAAAGGGAGGATTTCTGCAGGAATTAGCTGTTGTTGCAAAGCTTTGTTTAAGGCAAGTAAAAGCTGATCCTTTGCTACACCATTTGAAGCATATATTGTTGTTTTTATGGATCTGTTTGCCTGTATGTTTAAGATATGTTTAAAGTTCATGTTTGAAATGATTTAGACATGAAAAGAAAAGAAAGATGGGTTCGAAAATGATGTTTTGATGTTTATGATGTCTTCCAGAAAGTTTATGATGTTTTAAAAGTACTGAGGATTCGAGTTTATTTCCAGAATGTTATGAATGTTCTTCTTTCAGTAGTTGTAATATCAGAATTTGATAACTGTGTAATCGGTAGTTGATGGTTGAATCATTATAAGTATGGTTTGATAGGCAACGGCGGATGGCATAGTTGTTGTTTTGATATTACAAATATTGAGTTATGTTCCAGCAGCTGCATCTCCTGAAGATTCAGCAGCTGCATTGTTATAATGTTTACGAATGTTCTTCCTTTTGCTGTAATATCGGGATTTGATGATTGTGTAATCGATAGTTGCTAGTTGAATCAGTATAAAGTCTGGTTTAATAGGCGACGGCTGGTAGCGTGATCATTGTTTCGATATTACAAGTGCCTTTCGTAAATTCTAGCAGATGCAAAGTTCATCAGCAGGTGCATCTTTCCTTGTTAAAATCAGAAGTTGCACTTCTTTGTTGAAAAACCAGCAGCTGCATCGTTATCGTAAAACCAGCAGCTGCATTCGTTTGTTAGAATTCAGCAGTTGCGTTGTTTTCATAAAATCAGCAGATGCACTGTACATCAGCAGGTGCATTCCTATTGAACTAATTCAGCAGCTGCATTCGTTTTTAGAATTCAGCAGTTGCGTTGTCTTTCAGAATTCAGCAGATGCACTGTTCATCAGCAGATGCATTCCATTGTGATAGTTCAGCAGTTGCTTTATTCGTTTCTAAGTACTGTTCATTTCAGCTGGTATTAGTCTTGCGACTGATACTATTCATTTATATATACGTGTTAGCGCTTTTCCTTGCGATTGATTGATGCGCTAACGACGTCGTTTCTTTAAGTTATAAAATATCAGCAGATAGTCTTGTCATCCTACCTGTTATTTACTTCAACGACATCGTTTCATTTAATACGATTGTCTCAGTAAGAGATCTTGCAGCCGGTTTCTGTTTATTCCAGCTGGTTCATTTTAGCGATATTCGCGAACAGCAGAGATCTGTTTTGTTTCATAAGTGTTATTCCTTTTTCTTACGACTGGTCCCTGCATTGCGACTGGTCTCTCTCCATTGTTACGATTTCAAGGTTCTAATTCGATACTCAGTAAAGTTTTAAAATGGGAAGCAAATGTTTAAAATGATGGAACCCGATGATTTACAGAAATTCCAAGGAATGTTTTACGAAAGGATGTTAATGGAACAAAGTTTATTTTAAGATTATGGCATGTCGACTGCCCTTTCATATGAGCTATATGCTAAAACTGATATCGGGAGTCATTTTGATCAAAGTTCAACACTGACCATGAGGAACTTATATGCCATAGTCTAAAGAAAAGGAATTGATGTTAGAGCTGGGCTATTATCCCCTGTCTCTAAGATTACGAAAGAATTGTTTATGAAATGTTTATGCATGTACAGTTGTCTGCCTGCGTTAAATGAAATTGTTAATATTCAGGCTTTACTTGCTGAGCCTTTAGGCTCACTAACTTTTAAAATGGTGCAGGTGCGACAACTGGAGAGCGAACAGAAGGTGAAACTTGAGATACAGCTGCTGGGTGGTGTTGTATTTATCCAAGGCCTACGTTTTCCGTGTCTCAGTTGTATCATTTTGATTTAAAATTATACTGTATTAGATCAGTAGCAACGGTTATATATTTACCTAGAATATCATCTGTTGTAAATCGCAATTGCAATTATCAATGAAAACTGTTTTCCGCAAATGTCTTTAGTAGTTGGCGCGCGAATTAGGTACCTGCCGGTCTTTGAAATTGTCTTGTATTTTGTTTCTTTTAAGTTATAAGAAATACAGCTTATAACAAATTACCTTTTTGCCTTCTTTTATTTCGAAAATTTTTATTTACCCCAATTCTCGTGGCCCCGTTGGGTTCGGGTGTCACACTTAGCATCTGCATTTGTCCCTATAAGTGGAATAAAATAGCATCCCCTCTCAAACTTGCGGATATAATCACGCATTGCCATTCCTTCCTGCTTCAGAGTTAAGAATTCACTATGTATCTGTTCTCTAACATCAACAGTAAAGTATTGCTCAAAGAAGACTCTCTTAAATTCTTCCCAAGTAAGAATTTCCAAGTCCACAGTTAACTTGGCTCCTTCCCACCACATCATAGCATCTCCCCTCAGCATATAGATTGCACACCGGGGCCTCTCGAGTTCTGTTAGATGCAGATAATCAAATATCACTTCCATGGATTTAATCCAGCTTTGTGCCACCAGAGGATCGGTAGTGCCAGAAAATTCTTGAGGTCTCTGCCTCCTAAACTTCTCTTGAGGATCTTCTCTACTAATAACTCTACTTGACGAATGACCATTCCCATTAGAGGTTTGATCAACTAGTCGTTCTAATAGTTGAGCCATACTGCTGAGGACAGGGTTTAATCCCTCAGATTCATTGTCCCGTTCTGTAAAACTTCTTCTTCCTCTACCTCGTCCTGACATATCTGTAAAGGGTAGCCCAAATCCACCACAATTCTATATGAGAGATTACTATATGCTAGAACATGAATTAAAACTCACAATTTATAAGTGGCTGGAGAGATCTGCCCAGACTAGAAGTGTGTTTATCTCAAGGACCATGGCTCTGATACCAACTGTAACGACCTGTACTTTTCTTAGAAAAATTTGGAAGTTTTGGGTTTCAATTGAAAGTCATAAAGATTTCGAACATCCAAATAAAGGATCGCTACTAACTTATTGGATTGAAACGTGAATCAAATCCCATAAATTAAAAGGCGCGGAATATAGAAATCTGGTAGTTTAAACAAAATGGTTACATTCATACATAATGAAGTCTGAAAACAGATTTCTTACACAATAACTAAACTAGAAATCTGTTGTGATTTAAATCAACTGCGAAGGTCCTGTACAATACTGTATACCACAAAAAGGAAAACGTGAAATCTGGAACCAAAAGAAACGCTGAAATCTGATGTCCACGATAAACACCTCCTTCCATTGCGTTCAGCTCTTTCCAGCTCTTAACTGCTCATTACCTGCACTCAATGAAAATTAGTGCGCCAAAGGCCCAACAGGTAAAGTCTGGAAATAACGAAAGCAAATCATACAATCGTTCACTAGCTAATACATACTGGAGTCTGAAACTCTGAATACGCTTAAGAACAAACAAGCGTAAAACATATCTGTGAAATCTGAAATTTAGTGAAAGCATAAAACATGAATCAATTCTGAAAACATTTTCTTTAAACATACTTTAGAGCTGTGATTAAAATCACACTTGTGCTCCTCATTCACTTTCTGAATTTTATTTCCTTTGTACGTTTACTGATTTTCTCTTGTCTAATGATGTTCTGGAATACTTCAAAGTTTTCTGTAATGCTTGCGAAAATGAAAACTGAATAAAGATACTACTTGAATATGTCAATTGAATCGAATAAATCTTTGAAATGATTCGGAAATGAATGAGGAATCCAAATCTATGCTTTATGTCTCAATCAAAGAATTATTGAAGAAGTAGATGATGAAATCTGTTTTAAATGAACATTAGAAATCTGAATCATATAGATGTATCTCAACGAAGCAGAAATAAAACAGATCTCTGTTGGTCACCAGATGTCACCGCAACTCATACGTGACGTCACCAGATCTTATCCAACTAAACGAGTAATTCAGATGTCACATTGAATATACCAGATGTCACCTAATGAGACTGTTCCCACCAGATGTCAACGGTCAATTCAGAAGTCAACAATTTATAAAAGGAACCTGCTCTATACCAGATCTCAGATATAAAAGGGAGAAATCTGAACTAAAGGAACAGGTGAAATCTGAATGAACATAAGTATTTCAATCGAAGAAGAAACACTTCAGATCTCATGAACAACGATAGAAATCTGAACTTAACTGAACACGTAAAAAGACCTCTATTCTTAGAAATCTGTTCATCAAAGAAAGAACCTGCTCTATACCAGATCTCAGATATAAAAGGGAGAAATCTGAACTAAAGGAACAGGTGAAATCTGAATGAACATAAGTATTTCAATCGAAGAAGAAACACTTCAGATCTCATGAACAACGATAGAAATCTGAACTTAACTGAACACGTAAAAAGACCTCTATTCTTAGAAATCTGTTCATCAAAGAAATTCAACGATGGTATAAGAACCAGATTTCAGACTTAACTAGGTTAATGACGATGGTTTTTCCTTTGTCTGAAGAATTCAAAATATCTTACGAAATTTCTGGAAATGAATCGAATAAGCTACTTGTGAGCTACTTCGATGAAGAAATCATTGGAAAACTCAAGAATTTACTAGACGAACATCATTAAACCATTTTCTAAAACATCTTTGAATCAAAATTACAGTAAACGTAATTTTGCAAACATAGAGCATAAACTTCTGGTTTTCTTGAAGAACAGCCGTAGCTATCTTCCTTTTCTTTAAAACATACATAACATATAAAACAGAATTGAATATATGCTTTCTATTCAGTGAGCAAGAAACAGAGTTTACTTGCCTGAAATCTTTAACACAACAACAGCAGTAAATCCAGCAAACTTCTACGCACCGCCTGTTTTTTTTCAAAACTTTGAAAGGATTTTGTTCGGCTTCTTCCAAGAGAGCACCGCTTCTAAATGATTTAATTTGAAGATAATGATGCATGAAGCAGCTTAACATCCTATTTATATGCTTTAAAATGTCTAATGAAGGAAGACACGTTTAATCAATATGCCCAAATTCCACTAAAGCGTGCTCTGTTTTAAAATAAAGAGATGCACATTGAATCCGAACGTTTTTAATTAAAACAAAAGATTCAATTGGCTTGTAGAAATTAACTAGACAACTACTATAATTGTATTCTTAACATCTGAATATCAACCCATAATACAATGAAGGCTGAACATTACGTAAGACATGAAATCTGTACGCACATATCATGAAATCTGAATTTAGATTTTTTTAAAAAAAAAGAAAGCTAAATGGCATACACATGAAATCTGAAACTCGATCAATTCAATGATTGAAATAAAATAGCATTGTAATCCCTCAAATCTCATAATTTTCTAACTGTGGACTATGAAAAAGATCTGGTCGTTACATTAACCCTTCAAAACAAATTAAATAACTCATGGGTTTACGGATTTTCCGGGTGTTACACTTGTCCTCTTTGAAAAGAAGACAGTTATTACCACAAGAAACATAAAATTTCTGGAGTACAAATCGATTAATTGGGAATAATTCTGCAAAACCACATTGTGGGAAAGTGCAGAATTTTCTAGAAAACAGATAAAAAAACAACTTAAAAGTTTCTTAGGAGTTGTTAATTTTTGTCAGCGGTGCTCTTAGTCAAGAGTTAAACACGCAATTAACCATAATATACGGAAGTACTTAAAAGTGGATTAATTTTTTTCTTTTTTGGGCCTGAACAAAAACAACGAGTTAAATTATGTGAATGCTCAAAATATAGAAACTAGTCCGTCACTCGGACATAATGAAGAAATTTCTTTAAAACCATTTTTCAAACACATGCAGACTAGCCCTGCTCACAATTCATGCAAAAGCCATGAAATAAACATCATTCAATCTCCCAGATAACAGTATGTGAGGTCCGGGGCTCAAAGAGGGCGGGGAGTGATCGCTGGTGCCAAGAGGTTGCACGGACAATGAGCGGCTCCTGGCAGGCTTCTAGAGGCGAAGGGGCACATGAATGAACCGATCCCACACCGGAATGAGAGGGATTACAAGACTGGGAAGTTATAGATGTAATTGAGGTTAGTTGAGGAAGACTTATCAGATTTAATTGGTACTACTCATACCAACAAGGTTCATCTTCTTTTCGGGAGCTCATCACTTAGGAACTCCAAAGTTAAGCGTGCTTGACTTGGGACAATTTTGGGATGGGTGACCCTCTGGGAAGTTTTTCAGGGTGCGTGCGAGTGAGGATAAAACACGATGAAAAGATCAGTGTTGGTACAGTGGGGGCAGTCGTTAAATCTGGGGTGTTACACAGTATATAATAAAAAGCATAGCGCATACATCGAATCATCAAATACCAACAATTACACAGGACATCCCCTGGTAAATAACTCGATAATATATATATATATATACACACACAATATCTGGGACACTCGATCAACTCCGTAAGGGGCTCCACTATGTTGGATCTGTTTCTAAAGATCAGAGTCTAAGTTTTGATTAACACAAAACCTGCTTATATTTGACTAACGGCTTTTGTGCAATGTGTAGTGCACTTGATTGAAGAAACAGGAGATGTTCAAGCTGGAACAATGAGGGGACGCCCAAGCTGGTCGAGAAAAGAACATCTAAGTTGGAACGGTGAGGGGACGTCCAAGCTGGTCCAACATAGGTTGCATTGCATGTTCTGCAGGAATCCAGAGCGCAGGAAGCATCAAGCTGGTTCACCAGCTTGATAGAATAACAGAGTTCAAGCGCAGAAAGATGAAGTGCAGAACGACTCAAGCGTAGATCAAGTGCAGTGTATAAGTGTGGTGTTCAAGTGCAGAGTCATATACAAGTGTGGTGATCAAGTGCATGTCTGATCACAGAACGCACTTGTAACCATTTAATCATAGGGATCTCAGTCCTTGGGAAAACTGAATCTGAACTGAGTATTATTCCGAAAGAAGATGGATATATTCACTGGTGCTGGATTGCAGCTCAATCAGTGAAAGAAAGGTGTGTTTGCCGATGGTTTGGATGAGGTGTCTGAATGGACCAAGTGAACAAGCAAGAACACAATGGCTCTTGACGAGAAGAAAAGAGCCGAGCTGGTAAATCGGATCAGAGAATAGAAAACCTGATCAAGGATCCCAGAAGCTGGATGCTTATGGGAAAGATGATGATGAAGGAGTCAGTGAGCGTGAACAATGTCGACGCCTGTGATGACGTGAAGGCGGAGACATGAAGAAACTTCTATAGTGAAAGAAGCAACCAGTTGGGAAGGAAACCGGCTCAGAGAAGCGACCTGCTGAGTATGCTGAACAAGGTGGCTCGAAGCAGCTCAAGAGTAGGAAAGAACAGAACAAGAGATGCTCAAGAGCAGATAAGACGAGATCAGATAGAAGTAGAGACCAGCTCGGATAGCACAACAGCAGATGCCATCAAATCTACGAGTTGGTGCAAAGAACCAAGCTGGTTAAGGTCAAACCAGCTCAGCAAAGCAGAAGCAGAGTTCAAAAGCAGAATTGGACAAATTGACAGGCAAAGCGATTTGAACACAAGACTTTAAGCAGACTACTTTTTTAGTGTTCAAATCGATTTGTTGTGTTGTCTTCTCAAAGTACAGTGCTCACATGCCTAAAGTGAAGAAAAGTCTGCAACACATTTAAAGACAAAGGACGGAAAAAGTACAAAAGTGTCAGAAGAGTTTCAACGGATACAACTTTGTGTCCAACGGAGTAATCTCCACGACAGGCTATAAATAACAAGAGCAGAGCACAAGCAGAAAGAATTCGAAAAGCGGAGAGAGTGTTGTGCAAGTGCAGAATAGAAAATAGAGTAATGCACAACACATAGTAGTGCTCGTCGCAAGTTTGCACACTCTGTGGCAGCTGGTGTGCAAGCTCGTTCAGTGCTTAGGTGTTAGCTAATGCACTGATGGACTTCAAAGAACAATCAAGTCGACAGCACAAGCTCTGGGAAGACATTGGCAAACCAGCTCAGAGAGGAGCACTTCCCAGTGTGTGAGATTTTATCCTTGAGAGATTGAGGCGTACACTGTAAATCTCACACAAGATTCACTCACATATATTTGAGAGAGGTGATTAGATTAATTGAGTGAATCAAATATAAACTCTCCATTGTAGTCTTTGGATAGGGACGTTAAACAAGTCTAGTTGTCTTTCGCATTGATAAAGAAGTGTATGTAGCCTTTCTCACTGAGGCAGTAAAGAAGTGAGTTAGACACACGCAGCTTGTGGGATGGTGTGCAGTGGTGGTTGATAGGAGTTCTTGTGCCTGCTGGTCATAGGAGTGGGTTGTAGCGAGGGTTGCTGCAATCAAGGTCTTCTAGTGGATCCTTTCCGATTGCGGAAGAAGGGGAGATGTAGGAGATTCAGCTCCGAACTTCCACAAATATATAGCAGCGTATTTCTTTACTGCTTACTGCATTTACATTCACTCATTGCATATATGATTACTACTCTTAAAACTGTTTAAAGGTTTTTGAATATAAGAGTTCAGTTTGAGTTATTTCCACATGATTTTAACTCATAACTCAATCTGTATCTCGGTGCACAAACTTTCAAGAACACTGAGTTATTGCAGCTCAAGATTTGAGGAACCAGATCGTTTGTGTTAAAACAGCTCGCAGAGCTGCTGGTAATCTGGACTAGCTTGCAGAGCTATTGGTCCAGCTTCACGCCGATCTGGTTTCACAGTTGTGTGCTGGTTTTCAACTTGTAAATTTTTAAAATGCACGTAACTTACGGGTTTGGTGTTTGGCCTGTGTGAGCCTATGTGATTTGTGGCAGAGCTCATGAAAACCCCCTGAAAAACGATCCTAACACACTATTTGACACTCCACCTGGTGCAGCTGAACCACTTGGACGACCTGGAATGGTCATCGACACGACCAAAGCAGCCCCAAAGGGACGGGATCAAACCCTAATACGGAAAACAGGATAACAATCAAAGTAAGACTGAAATATGATATATGTTGTACAATGCATGTCTCGTTTCAAACGATATTGGGTACCAAATCGGAGACCAACAAAAATGGTCAACAACAACCGAAGTGGCTACATCGTCGAGAGTTTGGGAGCTACCCCGACAGTCTCAACGAAGTAACGGAAGTTTTCTAACTCAACACCACCACCCATAATAACCATAACATCGAGAGTTCGGGATCTACCCGGACGGTCTCAATGCACTTATCGTGAGTGTTAGAGTAGATGCCCAACTAGCCAACTTGTGGCGTGTGGGTTTTCATTGACTCTTGTACAAACGATCTTTATATATGATATTCGCATTCTTTTATGGCATTCTTTACTTTCATTATGTGTGTAATGATTTACAATTGTGTTGAGTAAAGACCTAGATTACACTAAAGCGTATGTTAGATGTGATAGTGGGTATGACGGCTATCATGAAACACATCTAATAGTCGCTGTGTATTCTGAACATGTTCCTAGTCGATTGGGCCGTCAAAATGAGGATAAGGCCGCCCGAGCTCGAGTAGTATCTGC
>KV010005.1:126946-153458 GCA_001598015.1 Dorcoceras hygrometricum
GTTCCTGAATTCTGATGCCGGAGCCACAATGGTTGTGGGCCCCCGGCTAGCTGTATCCCTGAACCATTGAGGGTCACACAAGTACTGGATTCGAAACTCCCACACGGATACTCTGCTCAATGTGTTGAGCACGAGAAGAGCCAGTTCGACGTGGAGAATCCGATCGTGCTGATCTCGTCAGGACTTCTAGTGCAGTCTGACGAAGGAGTCTCGGATCTGGTCGTGGACCGGATTGGCGTATCTACCGCAATCAACCGAGAAGCGCCGGGTTCTTGAAACACCGGTTGGAGCCAGGCACAAGTGCCAGCGAGGTAACACGCCTTAACACCCTATGTATGTTGATACATTGATGATTGAATTTTCGTATTGATCGCATCCCGGTACTCTATTTTTATTCTTCCGCTGCCTGCCGGGGTGCGGATCCGGACCAATCCCAACACTGCTAGCTGAGAAGAGAGTACACGACCTGAGCTGGTCGGTGTGAGCTAAGTAGAGTAAGCTGAGCTATTATAGCGCTCACTGTTCTGGAGATTTTAAGCTGAGCTGAATGCTCTGTGCTGATCTCGGATCGTGAGCTGACTGAGTGGAACAGTTTTGAGCTGCACTACTTCGTTGTGCTGGATTGAGTCTTCTGCGGCAAATTATTTTTGGGATAACAGCGTAGAGGCGAACAGCTTTGGGATTTTGCTATATGAGCGTAAGCTGAGTTCAGCTTAGGGATGTTCTGGGTGCCCTGAACTGAGGGATCAGATTTCGAATGTTGTGCCGTGTCATCTGGAGGAATCAGATCAGGTGTAAGCTGGTAGTATCGTCCGTGTGGACCAGTGCTATTTGTGGTCTTTAGCTTGGGAAAGAGTTTTTTGTGGTTGTAAGACCGGCCGAGAGCTCTTAATGGTTTCAGCTTTGGCGATATCTGTTCATTCTGCGTAAGCTGTCCAGTGCGTAATCTGTCCTGTTGCTGCAAGCTATGCAGCTGTGCATGTTGCGAGCTGTTCCAAGCTTAGGTGCTGCGAGATGAGGGAATCGTGGGCTGTTCAGGTTGCCGTAAGTTGGATGGAGCATCCTGAGCTGATTTGCTAAGGCACGATATGAACTGAGTTTGCGTAAGCTGTCTGGTGGCACTGTGCGGTTTACCCTGTGCTGGGCTCGTGTGACCCGATCTGTCCTAGGTGTGCTGGTAGTGAAACAGCTCTTTTAGCAGTTTCGGTAGTGGGACGTAACCTGGATTCAATTAAGGGAAGTGTCTGTTGTCTTGAGATAAGCATACAGTCATGGGAGGTCCGAGCTGTTTGGTGAAACCGGTCTGGGTGTAGGTCTGATCTTCTGGCGTGATCTATTCTTCTGTTGTGGGCGGGAGCTGTATCGAGAGCGTGATCTATTGAGGGCATGGTCTGTAGAGAGCGCGAGCTATTGGATCCGGGAGCGGTTTGGTTGTGCGTGCTGAGCTGTACGCTGGGCTGAGTACAGTGTTGAGGCCTGAGCTGATCTGATACCACTGTAGCCGTAATCTGTTCAGCGTGAGTATATATACCCTCTCGTTGACCAACACTTAGTATTTTTAGACACACATCTCCTTATCCTCTCTAGAGAGTTCCCGACAAATATTTTCCAAACCCTCGTGGTTACTGTTCATCCTATTAGTGTTTTCCAGATCGTCGGAGATTGGCATATCAGTTTTGAGTGAGGGTAACTCGGTTGGAAACCCCTCTTTAGCTCGGCATTTCCATACCAGTTTAGAGCCGAGAGGATGCCGGATGGAGGGCATCGCTGAGGAGCTACGTGAGCTGTGTTACGCGATTTCCGACCGATTTGAGCTTTGGTTCAGGTATCTGTGTTCTGCTGGTGTTAGTTTCCGTTCTTAGTGTTTACCATTGAGCTGGGTAGTGCTCTGTCGTTAGTTTTAGGAGCTGGACTTGTTGTTTAGCTTCGACCGAGAGCTGTGTGAGCTTGTACAGAGTTGACTTCTTAGATATCTTGGCAGATAATACCTCTCTTGTGGTTTAGGCCTTGGGCTATCGGCCCTGAGCTATTGGCCGAGACCTGATCATAGCAGCAAGTGTGTCCTGCTTTTAGCTATGAGCTGTGCTGGGGTATTTGGTAAAATCTGTGTAAGGTACGGATGTGAGCTTATATTTACAGCTTTGAGATAGGCTTGGATATACCTATACGCGTGCGGATATGCTGAGAAGTGTGTATGCCTGTTGATTTATGTCGTTGGTTGCATGTGTTCTGTTGTTATATACTGCAAGTTGTTGTGCTTCATACACGCATGGCATGTTGAGCTCCTCCCTTGTTAACCGCATGTTGTTTTGTATGTTAAGCTCCTTCCTTGGGATCATTTGCTAGCCGTTTGTTGTTGTTGAGCTTATATCCCTTGTTGGCGTTTGCTGTTGATGAGATCCTCCCTTGTGATCCTTTGTTGGCGTTTGTGGTTGCTAATCTGCGAGTTCCAGGAAGTGTTCTGTTGAAAGGCCGGAGACGGAGTGGGTAACTCCCACACTCTCGATGGTACCACTATGAGACGGAGTGGGTAGTTCCCACACTCTCGGTTGTGCTGCTATGGGACGGAGTGGGTAGCTCTCCCACTCTCATGAGCTAGTGCACCAAAGGGTTGAGTTGGCTATTGGGCCTTTGGTACTGCACGTGGCCACTGGGATTATTGTTCTGCCAGCATAGTTGCTGCGCCTTGAGCTTCGTATCTCCAGCTATTGAGTTGTTCCTTTGAGCTTCGTGTCCCTAGTTGCTGAGCTGTTTCTTTGAGCTCCGTGGATCCCTGTTTTGGCTGTTGCTTGAGCTCCTTTGATTCCTCCTGTTCTCATGCATCGCTTATCATGTTATATCTTGTGCTATCTACTTGCTGTATTAAGATTGCTCTCCGTACTGGGATTTGACATCTTCCCTTTGGGGTTGTTTTGTTGTGTATCTGGATTTCAGGTTGAACTGCTGGTCTTGAGATGCATAATCTGGCGGAGCAGCATAGGCGTTGAGTTCCCAGTTATATATATATGCTAGTATTTTGAATTATGTATTTTCAGTAAGGCCAAGAAGAAAATTTTAACCACATTTTAGCTTCCGTATTTTGCGTTAATTGAGTGCTCAATCTCTGATTTAGAGCACCGGACCTGACAGTAGAGAAGTTGAAGAGGAGTTTAGGTGTTCAACTTCTAGCATTTTCCGATCGATTTGTGCTTCGGTTCAGGTAATCGTCTTCTACTAGTGATAGTTTCAGATTTTAGCATTAATTATTTAGCTAGAATAGTGTTCGTTGTAAGTCGACCAATTTAGGGAGCTTCGGCCGTAGCTGTTTAAGCGTTTCCCGAGCTGATTTTCTTGGCTGTTTGTAAAGATTAGCACCTCTTTGTGGTTTCTGTCATGATTTCTCCACCCTGAGCTGTTGGCCTAGAGTTGTGCGTTGACAGTGGTGTGTTCCATTCCGTTTGTGAGCTTTCTTGAGGTATTTTGGTAAGATTGTGGAAAGGTATGGATGGAACGAGTACTTACAGTTTTGTAGAGTTAGAAATGTGTAATTATGTGCTTATGTGCAGTGTGGTTACGTGAACTTACCTGCTGTATTTGTATACCTATTGCATCGATCATGGCATAACAACACGTGAGTAATAAGCATGTATTCATGCATTATATTGAGCTTTATATTGATTGATTGATAACCAATGCATGGATTCAATCTGTTGTTCCCTTCTAAGTTGATGATGATGATTGAAAGACTCTCGTGGAGTGGTGTTGAACGGCACACTCACAATTGAGTGCAACTGATGATGCACCTGTACTTCTCGTCGGCCCCTCATTTGTTGTGACCAGGTAGAGCGCTGACGTTTGACTTTTCATCGAGAATGCCCGGGTAGCTCCCGAATCCTCGATGATGTAGCCGCCTTCGCTGTCGTGATGGGCGATCAGGTAGCTCCCGAACCCAGACGACATTGTCACCTTTTGTTGAGCTTTCGTTTGGCCTATGATGATTGTGTACCCGATTCGTTTGTACCCGAGCATGCATTGCATACATGTTGCATATTTCTTTCGTACTACATTGTTGTATTTTCTTTGTTCCTTTATTGAGGCATGACCTCTTTTCTTTCTCCTTTGGGGCTGCTTTGGGTTGTGTTGTGCCCATTGCAGGTTTTTCAGGTAGACCAGCTGGGTCAGGTGGTGCTTCAACTAGTGGAGCCCTTTACGTGTCGATCGTGTCTCCCAATTATTGTACAGCAGATATATGTGCTCTTGAGTCGATACCAGGGGATGCCTGTGTAGTTGTGGTTACTTGTTGTACCTTATCTGTATGTTGATTACTGTCTGACTTTGTATTAAAAGCGATATTTTGAGTATCTGTACTTTCAAGTGTATTTTTTTTCAGGCCGAAAAACAAAAATGTTTTAGCCCGCTTTTTAAGCTTCCACATTAATTGATGATTACGTGCTTCATCTTGTGTTTAAGAGCACATGACCTGACATTCCTCACCTGAGGAATAAATGAACAAATTTTCTGATAGTTGATGTACCACCGACAGTTAGACTTATTAATACAGAATGAATATGGTGGTAATGACCGACTTCTATCTTGATTATTGTCACAACACCAAAGGATCGAAGCTGCTTATATTTCTTATTCAGAACATCAGTAGCTTCACAACTCGTTCCTTATGAATATATATAAGCTCACGTCCTATATCATATCAGTTCACAATCCAGATAGAATCTATCATCTATTAAACTTCATAAAGTTAAAGAGCCCTTCCAAATAAGGTTTCTTCATCTCGATGATATCCTGCACCAAATATATGGAAACCATGCAAATCACATACTATGTGATTAGATTTGATAAATTGATAGATAAGTAAACTGAGCTCATTGAGAATCGACATATCAATGGATATGAATTTTCCTTTCCATAATATCACCACTTATTAATGGAAACAAATATTTCAAATAAAGAGCAATATTTGCAAATATCTAAACAGATCAACTAAGAAAAGTAGTCCAGCGTGCCACATAACAATTTTTACGGGGGTTCATAAGTTTAAATATCGAGCTGGTACAGTTGGTTTCTATTTCAATAGAAATCATACTCAAAATATATATCAATTCGGGGTGCGTGGATTGAGAAGCGGAAACAAGAATTTGGAAGAAGAATACAGCAAAATATGGACCAAACAAAGCAGCCAATAACAGACAGAAGAGGTAACATAATCAACCTCAACACAATAAATTTCCATTTATTTCAATTCCCTAGTGATGTAAACAGTAGGCAGAGAGGTGGAGGCCACACACCCACCTCGTCCCCACCCACCCACATTCCCTTTGACCAGCAATACCCCACCCGACCTTAAACTAACCACGGCAGAGTAAATAACCACACGTGTGGTGGATATGTGGATGGATACATGTAGTACAAATTGGTCAGAATACAAACTCAGAAAGATGTCCCTTTGTTCCCAAGTTCTCACATATATAATATAATTAATATAATCAAAATTCCCTTAGTCCCACCACCCAACAAAGAAGAAAGAGAGAATTTGGAGCCCCCACTCGTTTTTAGCATCACCTCTTCATATTTCTTGATTTGTGATTTTTTTCTAGAAGAGGCAGAGAAGAAGTGTTTCACTTTACAGGTTCAAAAAACATGCCTGTGGGTTTGGAGCCGTTGGATGTAGCCGTGCAGATTCCGTCTTATTTCAGGTGCCCGATTTCTTTGGAGCTGATGAGTGATCCGGTGACCGTTTGTACAGGTCAGACCTACGACCGTTCAAGCATCGAATCGTGGGTAGCAACCGGGAATACGACGTGTCCGGTTACCCGGGTCCTGCTCACGGATTTCACGCTTATTCCGAACCATACGCTCCGGCGGTTGATTCAGGATTGGTGTGTGGCTAACCGGAACTTTGGAGTGGAGAGGATACCCACCCCAAAGCAGCCGGCGGAGCCGGATTTGGTTCGGTCTCTGCTGAACCAGGCGTCGTCTGGGACTGCGTTGTTTGGGGTGAGGGTTTCGGCTCTGAGGAAGCTCGGAGGACTCGCTCGCGACTCGGAGAAGAACCGGGTGGTTATTGCTGCCGGTGAAGCTAGGGAGGTTTTGCTCTATCTTGTGTTCGCCAATGTTGGGCCGGATTCATCCGATTTGAGCCACGAATCGCTGGCGGTTCTGTCGATGTTCACGTTATCCGAGGCGGAGTGTACGTACGTGGCGACCGATTTGAGTCGGGTTGGGTACTTGGTGAATTTACTGTTCCATTCATCGGTTGAGGTCCGTGTAAACTCAGCATCGGTTATAGAAAATGTAGTGGCGGGGGTGAGGTCGCCGGACCTCCGATCGCAGATCAGCAGTTCAGGAGAGGTGTTCGAAGGTGTTATCTCTGTCTTAACTCATCCACGAGCGTATCCTAGGGCATTTAAGATCGGGATCAAAGCGTTGTTCGCCTTGTGCCTGGTGAAGCAGCACCGCCACAATGCGGTGGCGGCTGGTGCAGTGGATGTTCTGGTGGACAAGCTGGCCGTGTTGGAGAAATGCGACGCTGAGAGAGCTCTGGCCACGGTGGAGCTCCTCTGCCGTGTTCCGTCCGGTTGTGCGGCGTTTTCGGCGCATGAGACGGCGGTGCAGC
This sequence comes from Dorcoceras hygrometricum, assembly GCA_001598015.1. NCBI lineage: Eukaryota > Viridiplantae > Streptophyta > Magnoliopsida > Lamiales > Gesneriaceae > Dorcoceras > Dorcoceras hygrometricum. Next base: position 133,557 of record KV010005.1, read on the forward strand.
TGCTTGTGAAGATTATACTGAAGATCTCCGGCCGCGCCACGGAATACGCCACCGGGGCTCTGCTTTCGCTGTGCTCGGCGTCGGAGAAAGCCCAGAACGACGCCGTAGCCTGCGGCATTTTGGCCCAGATGGTGCTGCTGGTCCAGAGTGATTGCACGGCGAGGGCGAAGCGTAAAGCTCAGATGCTGCTGAAGTTACTGCGGGACTCTTGGCCCGACGACTCCATTGCCAATTCGGATACTTTTCCCGGAAGCGACGTCGCACAGCTATGACTGATCAAACTGTATATGTATTTTTTGTATTTATGAAATTTTAAAACTATCATTATGCCTATTTTTTTTATGATATATACTTTTGAACGGGATTTCAGATTTCCCATTATCCTTTTATCCAATTCTAAATTGACCAGAATGTAGATTGAAAATGAGAACAAAAATAACCATACGATAGAGCATCTATATTATTCTATATGACACGTTTGGTGTGGACTCAACCAAAAAATATCTGATTCAGTAAAAATCTTGTAATGTGTTGATGGAACATTTTTCGTATCTGGATTCTCCTATTCTTATAAATAAACGCTTGGCTGGTTGTAATTGTTTGGCCATTGTTGAGAAAGGAGACAATAAGTAGATAGAGATAAGGGACAAGAGGAGTCCCAGATTAAAGTTGGGGACAATTTATGTGAGGCTGTATTGAATTGTTATATACGTAAATACTGTCGCATCATTTTACAATAATAATTATTTTATATTCAATCTTTTCATGTGTGGTGTAATTTGTTAGAAGATGTATATCGAGTGATATGATTGATTGGGCTAAAATTTTATGGTTGAGCTTGCTTTGACCATAACAATATTGCTCTCTCCCAACTCGAAATATCTTAAGAGAATTAAAGTGAAAAGTTCGAACAAAGCGAGTTGGGGTAGGGAGGGTCTTGGATTTATCATTCGAATGTGAGATTTGAGAATGAACTGAGAGATGAATCTCATATGCAAATATTTGGCGTATTTGAAATCACCCGCAGCTATTATTGAAATGATATAATTTGATATGATAATTAGGTATTATTGAAATTATATAACTTGATATTATTATTTCAATTTCACGAATCAAGGTATTTGAAATCCATCAACGATATCACAAACTAACTCATTCTCGAGTCCAAGTTGAGATTTCTGTGAGAGGAATATGTTGAGTTAAGCGTACATGAATGAGAGTAGTATTAGGATGTGTGACCTTCTGAGAAGCTCTCGTATGTTAAACTGATGTTGTTGTGCCGCTTGATCTGGTTAGCTGTAAAAAAGTGACATCAGAGCTTAACAGGTAATATTATCTCTGCTGAGATATGACCGACGATAGGACAATGGTAAGACTGATATTTAAGGGATATGAGATAACACCAATAGTGATATCTAAGAGATATGATACAACACCAACAGTTAGACACACATATCCTTGGACTCATGAGCGTAACTGTCCGACCCTAATGCACACAATTGTTGTACTTTGTGCTGTCACATATATAAGAAAATAAAGTTACACGTAGTGCTAAGTGCTTGATATTAACATAATATATATTTCAAAATGCATTGTAAAATACATCTGTATATTTTTCAAAAGATCTAGAGATTTGATGAGCAATATCAAATATTCCCAAAGGGTTATCGATTTCTTAATTGCCAACTTATGGTTATGGAGATATAGTGTTTTGATGTGTATGTATATTGTGAGAACTAAAATTATTAGATGGTAATTTCGTGTTAACCAGATCAGATTAATATTTAATCCAAAGAGATACTTCAGCTGATTAAGCTGCTGGTGAAGAGACCAGCTTAGATGTGTGCTGGTCCAGGTTTCGTTGTCAATCTGGTTTTGCAAGCTGTTCGGGTTTCAGTGCGGAATTATTTTGGGTTTGAACCATGTTTTAAGCACTGATGGCGTTAGGATTGAAAAGAAGCTCAGGAGTTCCAGGGGGGGGGAGGAATGAACTCCTCTGTTACTTTTAATGAAAACTTATTTTAAAAGATTTTACAGCTCATTGCTAACCTCTAAGCTGTGTTACCAGTTTGGAGGGTCTTAGTGATACGCTGTTGTCTCGTGTAATAAAATAATTTATGCTGAAAGAACACGATCCAATAGTGAACAGAATAAATGCGTAATCGTAAAAGATAGAGTTCGGAATTTATTTCTCGAAGTTCGGAGTATAATCTCCTACGTCTCCCCTTCTTCATCAACAGGAAGGTTATCAACTAGAAGATTTGAATTGATACAACTCTTGTAACAACCCGATCCGACAGTCAGCAGCTGCAAGAACTCCTATTCTCACCACAATAAAATCATACCACAATCTGCTCTAAAATAAAAAGTACACAGCTCTAAGCTGGTTTGCTTAATCTAGTACTCAACGCTCTGTAATTGATTGTACAAAGGATTTCGATACTACAGAGTGTGTACAAATGATTGTTTGTGACACAAAGAATTGATAGAAACAATCTGTGAGTATATGTCACTTTCTGTCTGAGCTGGTTCAATAAACTGAACTCTGTTCTTGCTCTTGAAAGCTTGTAAGTTCGTGAATCGTTGATTCAAAAATCGTAGCTCGTAACCAGTAACCTCTTCACAATTGATATGCTCTTCTATTTATACCCTTTGTATATAACGATAATAAATGATACCAGTAGACACGTCGTATGTGTCCAAAGTTAAACAAGTGCGGTGTCTTAAATGCTTGTTGTAACGACCCTCATTTTCTTGACGGAATATTATAAGTTTTGGGTCTCAATTGAATAAAATCAAGAGTTATAAACGTTGGAGAATGGATCGTTACTAACTATCTGGGTTGAAACGAGAATAATAAAATTCTTCGCATTCGAAGATAATAAATCTAGAATAACTTAAGCAATGGTGCGGAAATGGAGAGAACAAATATATCATATGTCAATAATGCATCTCGTAGTGTGATAACGTCTGGTTAAAAACATAACAAAACTCTGAGATTTTGTTTTGATATAGCTTACATCAGAATATTCAGTACAATACAAAGTGTTCTAAAAAAGAAGCTATGAACTTGGAACTAGAAGGAAATAAAGAACTCTGTTGTCCACGATAAACACATTCCTTCCATCCTGTTCATTTCCCTCCATCTTCCTGCTGACTTTACGCTTAAGAATGAACAAGCGTAACATAACTTATGAAGTCTAGTAGTAATCGAAAGCATAAGCATGAATCAATTCTGAAAATATTTTCTTTAAACATCTCTTAAGAGCTGTGATCGTAATCACTCTTGTGCTCTTCTTTTCATTTTCTGGGAAAATTATGACAATAACTTTAAACATTTGGTCCATTTCGTTTGATCAAACTCCTGATATCAGTCTTAGCACTATGGCTCATGGTTGAAGGGGTATACAGATCCGTCGACCTGTAATCCTAATCCTTCCTAGTTAAAAGGGCACACGGTTCGTCAGCCGCGCGCTCACCTTTTCATTAGGGACCCTTTTTATTGTCATAACTTAAAACATTTTGTAAACCAATGTTCTGCTCTTTCTCTCTTTTATTCAAGTTACTGGTTTTCGTTTGTTGATGATGCTCTGTAGCTGGAAAGGATTTCCTCATAATGCTTGCGAAGATGAAAACTGAATAATTTAGCTAGTTGAATCTGTCAGATAAGTCGAAAGATTCATTTGAACTGATTTAGAATTGAAAAGAGAATAAAATTCTGAAATTTCGCTATCTGCTGATTGAAAACGAAGAATGAACAGTAACCAGCTGAAGTGAATAGTATCAGTCGCAAGACTAATACCAGCTGGTAATAATACCAGTCGCAACGATTAGGAATCAGTCGCAAGACTAGAATCCAGTCGCGAGATCTTTTAATCAAATATAAAGTAAAACGATGTCGTTCGCATAAACCAGTCGCTACAACCAGTCGCTACAACCAGTCGCTACTGCTGAATTTTGAAAATAAAACGCATCTGCTGATTTTATAAAGCATCTGCTGAATTTGCGAAAGCAAAGCATCTGCTGAATTTACGTCTGCTGGTTTTCAACAAAGAAATGAAACTGCTGATTTCATACTTAGAATATTTTCGACAAGGAAGTATCAGCAGTGGTATAAGAACCAGCTCTTGTTCTTAATATACAGATAACCATGAACTACGAAGTTTACCTTCCTCTAAAGACTTCGACATATCTTATGAAACTTCTGGAAAAGATTGAGTAAGCTACTTGTAAGCTACTTCGACAAATGAATTACTGAAAAACCCAGGAATTCATTAGAAGAACATCATCCAAACCTTTTCTAAAGCATCTTTAACTTAAAATCCAGTAACTCAACTTCTTTCAAAAAAACAGAGCATGAACTTTACGGTTTTCTTGAAGAACAGCCGAGACCATCTCCCTTTTCTTTAAAACCATACATAATCATAAAACAGAATTGAATATATGCTTTCTATTGAGTGAGCAAGAAACAGAGTTTACTTGCCTGGTATCTTTAACACAAGAACAGCAGAAAATCCAGTATACTTCTTACGCACCGCCTGTTTCCTTTTTAAAACACTTTGAAAGTATTTTGTTCGGCTTCTTGAAAGAGAGCACCGCTTAATATGATTTGATTTGAAAGTAATGATGCATGAAACAGCTTAAGATTTTATTTATATGATTTACAATGACTAAGGAAAACAAACACGTTATATCAATATGCCAAACTCTATAAGAAGCGTGCCCTGTTTTAAAATAAAAGATGTGCATGGAAACCGAGAATTTTAGTTAAATAAAGGATCCACTTGGTTTGCAGAAGTCACTAAATATCTACTGTACTTGCATTCTAACAGTTGGATATCAATCCATAAAAAAAATAAAGATTGATCATGGCATAGACAGAAATATTCAAGAATTGAATTGTAATAGCAATGTAATCCCTCAATCTCATATCTTTATAATTGTGGACTTCTAAATGATATGGTCGTTACATTCTACCCCCCTTAAAAGAATTTCGTCCCCGAAATTCACTTACTTGAAGAAGTCTGGGTAACTTTTCTGCATATCTGATTCTACTTCCCATGTTGCTTCCCTTTCTGAGTGATTCGTCCACTGAATCTTGATCATTGGAATAGTTCTGTTTCTTAACTTACGATTTTCCTTTGCTAATATCTTTTCTGGAGTTTCTTCGTAAGACAAATCTGGTTCCAATTGCACTGGTTCATGTCTGAGAACATGCGATGGATTCGCAATGTATCTTCTAAGTGCTGAAACATGGAACACGTTGTGGACAGAGGACATTTGTGGAGGTAGTGCTAAACGATATGCTAACGTTCCAATTCGTTCTAAGATTTGAAATGGTCCAACATATCTGGGACTTAACTTCCCTTTCTTTCCAAATCTCAAAACACCTCTCATTGGTGAGATTTTGAGAAACACGTGATCTCCCACCGCAAAGCTCACATCTCTGCGATGAATGTCTGCATAACTTTTCTGCCTACTTTGAGCAGTCTTCATTCTTTCACGTATCCTCTTAATTGCTTCTGAAGTATGTTCTATAATATCAGGGCCTATTTCATTTCTTTCGCCCACATCATCCCAAAGGATTGGTGATCGACATTTTCTGCCATACAGAGCTTCGTATGGGGCCATGTCTATCGACGTTTGGTAACTGTTGTTGTAGGTGAATTCAATCAAAGGTAACTTAGATTCCCAGCTTTCTGAAAAATCCAGAACACTAGCCCTCAACAAATCTTCCAGTATTTGAATTACTCTTTCTGATTGCCCATCGGTTTGAGGATGGAACGCTGTACTGAAAGTTAAATTCGTTCCTAAGGCTTGGTGTAAACTTTTCCAGAATCTCGAAGTGAATCTGGGATCTCTATCTGATACAATAGAACTTGGAATCCCGTGAAGTCTGACAATTTCCTTGATATACAGCTCTGCATACTTATTCAAACCATCAGTTGTTTTTACAGGAAGGAAATGAGCAGACTTAGTTAATCTGTCAACTATTACCCAAATTGCGTTGCAACCTGAAACTGTTCTGGGTAATCCCACCACGAAATCCATTGCTATGTTATTCCATTTCCAAACAGGTATAGGAAGTGGCTTTAACATTCCTGCTGGTCTCTGGTGTTCTGCTTTAACTTGTTGACAGGTTAAACATTCCGCAACAAACCTACAAATGTCGCGTTTCATTCCTGGCCACCAAAACAGAGCTTGCAAATCCTTGAACATTTTCGTTCCTCCTGGATGAATTGAATATGGCGAATTGTGGGCTTCATTCATAATCTCATTGCGCAAACCATCTGTACGCGGTACCCACAATCTACCTTGGTATTTAACAATTCCTTCTTCCACTGTATACAATTTTGATCCTCTGTTTTCATCCTGCTGCTTCCATTTCTGGAGTTGATCATCCTTAGTTTGCCCTTCTTTGATCCTAGCTTTAAGCGTTGATTAGATCGTGAGAACTGATAACTTAGCAGCACTTTCCTTTCGAATTATCTCAAGTTCAAATCGATTGATCTCTAACGCCAGGGGAGTCTGAACTGAGATTTGTGCTAACCCCATGCTTCTTCTACTTAATGCATCTGCTACTACGTTAGCTTTTCCCGGATGATAGCTAATTACGCAATCGTAATCTTTAACCAATTCAAGCCATCTTCTCTGCCGCATATTTAATTCCTTCTGAGTAAAGAAATACTTAAGGCTTTTATGGTCTGTAAAAATTTCGCACCTCTCGTCGTAAAGATAATGTCTCCAAATCTTCAAAGCGAAAACTACTGCAGCTAATTCCAGGTCGTGCGTAGGATAATTCTTTTCATGAATCTTCAACTGTCTAGAAGCGTAAGCAATTACTTTTCTTTCTTGCATTAAGACAGCTCCCAACCCCGTCTTCGATGCATCAGTGTAGATCACAAAATTCCCTCTCTCTGTTGGTAACGTTAGAACAGGGGCTTCAACTAATGCATGCTTCAATTTCTCAAAACTGGATTGGCATTTGGGAGTCCAATCATACTTCACATTCTTTTTAGTTAAGGCCGTTAATGGAACAACAATCTTTGAAAATACTTCTATGAATCTTCTATAATATCCTGCAAGTCCTAGGAAACTTCGAATTTCCGTGACATTCTTAGGTACAGGCCAGCTTCGAACAGATTCTACTTTTGAAGGATCTACTTCTATTCCATTCTTTGAAATAATATGACCCAAGAATACTACTTTATCAATCCAGAATTCACACTTACTGAACTTTGCAAATAACTGCTTATTTCGTAAAATTTGCAAGATTTCTCTAAGGTGTTCTTCATGTTCGTTCCTGCTCTTCGAGTAAATCAAAATATCATCTATGAACACAATGACAAATTTGTCTAAATAAGGTTGGAATACTCGATTCATTAAGTCCATAAATACGGATGGCGCATTTGTTACTCCAAAAGGCATAACTAAGAATTCATAATGGCCATATCTTGTTCTGAAAGCAGTCTTATAAACATCTGATTCTTTTACACGCAACTGGTGATAACCTGATCTCAGGTCTATCTTCAAAAATACAGCATCTCCTCTTAACTGCTCAAATAAATCGTCGATTCTAGGGAGAGGATACTTATTCTTAATCGTTAGCTTATTCAATTCCCTATAATCAATGCATAGACGCATACTCCCATCTTTCTTCTTGACAAAAAGCACTGGTGCACCCCAAGGGGAAGTACTGGGTCTAATGAAACCTTTATCCAATAGTTCTTGAATCTGGTCTTTTAATTCTTTCATTTCCTTAGGAGCAAGTCTATAGGGAGGCTTTGAAATTGGAGCGGCTTCTGGTACTAAATCAATAGTAAATTCTAACTCTCGGATGGGAGGTAAACCCGAAACATCTTCTGGGAAAACATCTGGAAATTCCCTTACAACAGATACTTGTTCTAGTTTCTTTTTCCTTTCAGGTTCTAATGATATAATATTTACCAGAAATCCTTGGCAACCATTTCTTAAACATTTCTGGGCTTTCATCGCTGAGATCAGCTTAAGGGTATTCACATAATTACCAGCTTTGAAAGAAAAAGAATTTCCATCGGGTTTCTTAATAAGGATAGATCTTTGCTTAAAGTCTATAACAGCTTCGTGTTTCACTAACCAATCTATTCCCAATATAAAGTCAAATTCGAACATAGGTAATACTATAAGATCTACATAAACAATATTACCCTGCAATTCAAGCCCTACATTTCGAAGCATTCGATTGGTTACTATATTTTCTCCTGTAGGAGTTTGAACACAGTATCCTACTTCTATTTCCACTGGTTTAACAGGTAATTTCTCAGAAAATCTATCTGATATAAAAGAGTGCGTTGCACCAGAATCTAATAACGCTACAGTAGGCAAGTTATCAACAGAAATTTTACCCGTCACCAAAGTGGTATCTGTTGGTGCTTCAGCAGCAGTCATCACAAATGCCCTGTTGGTAATGAGTTGTTGTTGCTGCTGTTGTTGCTTCTGAGGACAACCTCTCGACATGTGGCCTGGTTTACCACAAGTATAACATACATTCTGTCCTTGAAGACACTGCCCCTTATGATTCTTCTTGCAAACGGGACATGGAGTTCTATTTCCATTACTAGGAACAGAGGAAATTGGTTGAGCAGCAATTGGTCCCTTCACATTTGACCCCTGCTGCTGGTTGTTGTTATTATGCTTCTTAAATTTTCTTTTATCATTTTGTTGGAAAGCTTGCCTCTTCAATTGCCTTTCTTCATCGATCACTTTCCAATCTTGCTCTGCCCTCAAAGCTTTGTTCACCGCTGCCTTGTAGTCTACTGGTTCGGCCAGTCTAACATCATGCTTAATCATGGGCTTCAACCCATTGATAAAATGGCGAATTTTAGCGTCTGCGTTTGTCCCTATCAATGGAACAAAGTAACATCCTCTCTCAAATTTGCGGATGTAATCCCGCATCGGAAATCCTTCTTGTTTCAGAGTTAAGAATTCGCTCTGCAGCTGTTCTCTAACATCCACAGTGAATATTGCTCGAAGAAGACTCTCTTAAATTCTTCCCATGCGAGAATTTCCAAGTCTACAGTCAACTTGGCTCCTTCCCACCACATCATGGCGTCGCCTCGCAACATATAGATTGCACAACTTGCGGATGTAATCCCGCATCGGAAATCCTTCTTGTTTCAGAGTTAAGAATTCGCTCTGCAGCTGTTCTCTAACATCCACAGTGAATATTGCTCGAAGAAGACTCTCTTAAATTCTTCCCATGCGAGAATTTCCAAGTCTACAGTCAACTTGGCTCCTTCCCACCACATCATGGCGTCGCCTCGCAACATATAGATTGCACAACGAGGTCTCTCTAACTCTGTCAGATGAAGATAATCGAATATCACCCCCATAGATTTTATCCAACTTTCTGCCACCAAGGGATCAGTAGTGCTAGAAAATTCTTGAGGTCGTTGCCTCCTAAATTTCTCTTGGGGATCTTCTCTGCTAATCATTCTACTAGAAGAATGACCATTTCCATTAGAGGTCTGATCGACTAATCAATCTAAGAGTTGGGCCATATTGGCAAGGACTGGAGTTATGCCTTCTGATTCACTATCTCCTTCGACAAAACTCCTTCTGCCTCTACCTCTTCCTGACATATCTGAAAAAGGGTAGTCCAAATCCACCACAATTCTATATGAGAGATTACTCTATGCTAAACATGAACGTAAAACTCACAAGTTTTGTAGAAGCTGGAGAGATTTGCTCAGACTGGAAGTGTGTTTATCTCAAGGACCATGCTCTGATACCAACTGTAACGACCCTAATTTTCTTGACGGAATAATTATAAGTTTTGGGTCTCAATTGAATAAAATCAAGAGTTATAAACGTTGGAGAATGGATCGTTACTAACTATCTGGGTTGAAACGAGAATAATAAAATTCTTCGCATTCGAAGATAATAAATCTAGAATAACTTAAGCAATGGTGCGGAAATGGAGAGAACAAATATATCATATGTCAATAATGCATCTCGTAGTGTGATAACGTCTGGTTAAAAACATAACAAAACTCTGAGATTTTGTTTTGATACAGCTTACATCAGAATATTCAGTACAATACAAAGTGTTCTAAAAAAGAAGCTATGAACTTGGAACTAGAAGGAAATAAAGAACTCTGTTGTCCACGATAAACACATTCCTTCCATCCTGTTCATTTCCCTCCATCTTCCTGCTGAGAATTACCTGCACTCAATGAAAACTAATGAGCCAAAGGCCCAGCAGGTAAAATCTGGAATATCAAAAAAAAAATAATACAATCGTTCTTGAACTAATACATACTGGAGTCTGAACTGGTATTACGCTTATGAACAAACAAGCGTAAACATAAATATAAAATCTAAGTTAAATACGAAAGCATAAAACATGATTCAATCCTGGAAACATTTTTTTAAACATTCTTAAGAGCTGCGATTCAAATCACACTTGCGCTCTTCATTCATTTTCTGGAAAAATTATGACAATACTTTAAACATTTAGTCCATTTCGTTTGATCAAACTCCTGATATCAGTCTTAGCACTATGGCTCATGGTTGAAGGGGTATACAGATCCGTCGACATGTAATCCTAATCCTTCCTAGTTAAAAGGGCACACGGTTCGTCAGCCGCGCGCTCACCTTTTCATTAGGGACCCTTTTTATTGTCATAACTTAAAACATTTTGTAAACCAATGTTCTGCTCTTTCTCTCTTTTATTCAAGTTACGGGTTTTCGTTTGTTGATGATGCTCTGTAACTGAAAAGGATTTCCTCATAATGCTTGCGAAGATGAAAACTGAATAATTTAGCAAGTTGAATCTGTCAGATAAGTCGAAAGATTCATTTGAACTGATTTAGAATTGAAAAGAGAATCAAATTCTTAAATTTCGCTATCTGCTGATTGAAAACGAAGAATGAACAGTAACCAGCTGAAGTAAATAGTACCAGTCGCAAAACTAATACCACCTGAGTAATAATACCAGTCGCAAGACAAAAGTCCAGTCGCGAGATCTTTTAAACAAGGGTAAGGTGAAACGATGTCGTTCGCATAAACCAGTCGCTACAAACTTGCCTGGTATCTTTAACACAAGAACAGCAGAAAATCCAGTATACTCCGCCTGTTTCCTTGAAAATGCTTTGAAAAGATTTTTGTTCGGCTTCTTGAGAGCGAGCACCGCTTAGTATGATTTGATTTGAAAGTAATGATGCATGAAGCAGCTTAAGATTCTATTTATATGATTTACAATGACTAAAGAAAACAAACACGTTATATCAATATGCCAAACTTTATAAGAAGCGTGCCCTGTTTCTTGTTTAAAACAAAAGATGTGCATGGAAACCGAGCATTTTAGTTAAATAAAGGATCCACTTGGTTTGCAGAAGTCACTAAATACTTACTGTACTTGCATTCTAACATTTGAATATCAATCCATAATAAACTAAAGATTGATCATAGCATAGATAGAAATATTCAAGAATCGAATTGTAATAGCAATGTAATCCCTCAACCTCATATCTTTCTAATTGTGGACTTCTAAATGATCTGGTCGTTACACTTGTACTATATACATACACCTTCATTAAATGCTTTTCCTCTTTTAGCATACTCTATGCAGTCTTCAGTTCAAACCAAATCTCTGTGATTAGATTAAAGTAGTTCCAACTACTACTAATCGATACATAGGGGTCATATACTTCACATCAATCTGTACGAAACCTCAAAGTATTCTGAAATCCGTTTTGCAAAGTTGTCCTTACTTAGCTGGTTTCTCGATCTGGTTTCTGCGTACAACTTCTCTAATCTGGTCTTAAGCTAATCTTCTCAAATATGATTCTAAGCTGTTCCAAATATTGATCTAAGTTCACAACTGTTTCCTTCTATACAAGCCTTCCTGATCGCATCTGTCTCTTCGAATTTGGCTTGTCCCTTGCTAACACTTCGCTGAACCATTTCTGCTCTGAGCTGTTCTCAACTGATCGAATACAAAATGTTCTATCTGATCTGTTTTGATAAAATCTTCTCTTGTAAACTGATCAAAATTCAATTTGATCTTCTTCCAACTGATAAGCTGATCAACTTCTTTCAACACTTCGAATCTGGTATGATTCTGTTTCAACGTAGTATACTCTATCTAGAACTGGTCGATCCATCTCTGAGCTGATTAATCTATTTTATTTGTCTTCATCGAAACTTAAAAATTTACTCCAACAATTTCCCCATTTTTGGTGATGATAAAACTTATGCATAAAAAGAGATTTTATTAATAATGAAAACTTTGTACAAAATCAGCTTATATACACGATACAGATTTGCGCCCGCCCTAAGTCCTACAACAACCGTCTCTTTTTATTGCTTGGTCCTTTCCCTTTTTGGCATGACTCATTTCTTTGAAGTGATTTACCTATTCGGCCAGCTGCATCTTCACGATATCCAAATCTCTAGTGATCTGCAGTTGATTCTCTGTGAACTGACGAATCAGGCTGGTTTCCAATGCTGTCTGGGAAGATTTAACGTTGGCTACCACCTTATCCCTCTTCTGATAAAGTGCTCGTTTGAAGATACCAGAGTCGTGCTTCATGTATGTCTGAGTATCCAACATCTTATCAATCTTTGAATCGAGGGATACGACCTTTGAATCCAAGTATAGGACCTTTAAATCCAAGGATACGATGAATCTTTGCACCTCTTTGATCTCCGAAGTAGCATCAAAATCAGCTTGGGGTCTAGAAAAATTTATCAGCTACGGACCAGCTTGGGCAAAATCTTCTTCGTCTTCTTTGATGTTATTCTCTCTATGTGCAGTATACCTAACTATCTGTAAACTAGAAACAGGATCTTGAAGATTCATTATTTATAACGGAGGCGGAAGAATGTACAGAAAAATTTGAATGATTTGGACTGGATGGGGAAGAACCAGCTTGAGACTGTCACTCATCTGCCGGCTATGCTTCCTGAGCTGGTTCTCCTTGAGCCTGTTTCTTATGAGCATGATGCTCATCTCCCTGAGCCAGAAGCTCCTCCTCCTGAGTCCAGTCCAATGCTCCTCATCCTGAGCCTGACGCTCTTGAGAAATCACAGCCTCTGCCTCAGTCTCTATCTCTTCCACTGTCTCAACAACACGACTAATTTCCTCAATCTTCTCCTGAGCCGGGTGCTCGATCCTCGCAGTCTCTTTGTTCTCCGGAGCTGGTTTTTCTTCCTCATGAGCCCGATGCTCAATGGCAACAATCCTCTGCTCCGGTGCCTTAGTCGGTTGCTTCTCTATATCCTGATCTGGAGTGGTTCCTTGATTGGAAGTTATGCGCCCTACAGTGCAGGTGATGAGTAGAAGATCATTTAGAGTAGAGCCTGCAACTGAGGGTTCTGGAACCAGAAGAGGTAGACCAGCTAGAAGTCACAAGAGCCCTGTTCTACATTACGAGTACCTTAAGTTCACGGTAGAGAAACCGAATACACGTATGATCGTAATTGGGAGACGACTCAGCTGTATTAATGTTGGCTTGATGCTCATCCACCCTCTTCTTCACCTCCATCTCATATAGCTTATACAAAACCAGCATCCGTCGCTCTATCAATTCAGACACCAGCTCTGTCTCAGCTCATGACATGAACTCATCTTATATTTTAGCCAAATTAGTGATGGGCGTCATCGACGTTACAGTATTCAGCCTTACCTCAGTGCGGAAGTGTGCCCAATTTATCATATTCACACATCTTGCTGGACACCTTCTCCGACTTGTTTATATGCATGCAAACCAGTCTATTAGGAATAGACTATATTCCTATGCAAATCAGCCCATGACATGAACTCATCTTCTATTTTAGCCAAATGAGTGATGGGCGTCATCGACGTTACAATATTCAGCCCTACCTCAGTGTGGAAGCATGCCCAATTATCATATTCACACTTCTTGTTGGACACCTTCGACGGCTTGTTTGTATGCATGCACCCAATTATCATAGTCAAACCAGTCTATTAGGAATATAGTGACTTGGTCTCAACCAAGCCTCCTTCTCCGGCTTGTTTGTCAGCGACTGCAAACCCTCAGTACCACTGACTGTGTCCTTAGATGGCTTGCTTGTCTCACCAGCTGGAGCAACAGCTAGATTTTTCTTCATATAGGTGAGAACAGATTTGTTGTTCAACACCTTTAGTGGATGCATCTTGATAGACTCCCTGAGGTCTGCCTGCACCACTTTCTCCAGCAAAATGCTCATCTGCACGGAAAATCCCTGAGAATGTATGCTTGGGGTATGCACCATGGCAACCAAAGTCTGGAACAAAATGTTCCCCCAGTTCACCTTCAGTCCGGCACTGATAGCCACCATCAAATCAAATTTCTCCAATGTCACCACATCGAAGGAACCAACTTTGGCGCACAAGGCCTTGGCTACAATGTCGTGTGGCAACCGGTACTCCACTTTCATTTCCTTCTTCTTGTTTGGTGCTCTGAAAGGAACAGCGTTATCAGATAATCGCATCGTCATTTCCAGCCTCTCTGTGGGCAGTTGAAACGTTTCTGCAAAAACCTCTTTCGTGATGACCATCTTCCTGTTGGCCACAAAACTCACAATCGTCCCAGCAATAACCTTTGCATTCGTAAAAAACTCGATCACAGCCCCCTCATACTCTGAATATTGAACACCCAGAAAGCCTCTCAGCACTGATTCCTCCAGATTCTTGAAAATTTTTTGACCATCCCGGCGTGCTGCATGCTCAACACGGATTCGAAGTTGACCTTCAAGGCATTGACAGATAGAGAAGCGGCCATTTCGTAGATTGAGGGTTAGGAAATTTGCGAAATACGAACGAAATTGCGAAAAAAAGTGATTAAGCTGCTTGACTGTGCAAAAGATTTGAAAGCGTACTGAAAAATAGAAAGAGAAAAGGTTTTTGTAAGAACGAGGAGAGAGAAGGGTTTTAATGGACACGTGCCATCCTGATATTTAAAAGACATTTGAAATTCTAAACAGATGAACGTCCAATTTTAAAGTGAATTTGAAGAGACAAACCAATGTCAACCGTTCAATTGAATGTAGCAGCACAGAAACAATTAACTCAAACACCGTGATAAACACCTACTGTGTATATCCCTAAGCTGGACCAGATCAGCGTGGAGCTGACCAGTTTAGAGACAAACAACGAACTTTTGTATTATCTGTTTGAATTATTTTGTTCTACCCTCAAAAAAAGCATGCAGAACATTATCAAGACATATCCAGGAGACCTAAAATGTTTTGAAAATAAGAAACTTAGAGTCGGGTAGAGGCTTCGTGAAGATATCAGCAACTTTCTGTTCTGTTGGCACATGCTCCACCCGAACGTCTTTCTTCATCACATGGTCTGTTAAGATAAATTTTTTTAGTTTTGGTGATAACAAAATAAGACAGTGCTAAATTCAAGATAGCATCTGGACAGTCAGACGTTGAAGATTATCAAATACGTATGTTGAGCTAAATATTTTCAGACGTTGAATATATACGGGTTATCAGATTTTGGTATGGATTCAGATGTTGACTACAGTTGATTTGGATTCAGACGTTGGGTATCTACTTTGAAGTATATTCAGACGTTGGGTATCTATTTCAGAAGTTCAGTATATTCAGCCGCTAAATTCAGTTGTTGTTGATTTGATATCAGACGCAATTATTCGGGTGTTAACGTTAGCAAAACTACATCATTTGGATAAGTTGAAATGACAGCGTTTGGTTTAGCGATAGGATTCAGACGTTGAGTTATGTTTGGATTCAGCTGTTGGTTAGCATTCAGATGTTGAAGCCTTCAGTCGTTGGAACCAGACGTTACGAAGTATTCAGATACATTGTATTCGTCAATTTACAAAAAGGGAAACCATTCAGGCGCAAACGATGAACCGATTCAAACGCTATCAATGTTCAAATTGGAAAGAATCAATGGTGAAGATTGAATCATACATATGCCTGGAATTAAGGAGACAACAGCAGTACTATTTTGGGATAGTACAAAATATACAGAGGACGTTATATGGTGTTTGCAAAATTTTGGAAAGACGACATTTTAGCTCAGACGAAGAGCAATTTACCATTGTAGTGGAGCAGAATATGCGATGGATATTTACTCAAAAGGATTTTGTTTCCTTGGGTGAATTTAAACACCGTTGGAAGACGAAAGATATAAATAGATGGAATTTTGAATTGAAGAGGTACTCGGCTGTTACACTCTCCAACACTCTGTTATTCAAAGTCTTCATCACTCTCGAGCTTTTCATATATCGACATTATCTTTCAAAAGCTCTGAAACTCGAAGAACATACAACTAAGCTATAACAGAAAATACCTTCGAGTCATCTTCTGGTTCACCTTGTTGAATCGAGTTTCTTAGTTTAGAAACCAGAAGATTTGCACTCAAAAATAATTTGTATTTCACTGTCATATTCTATTGAGTCTGTAACGAACTGGCTTTGTGAAGCAGTTCGAAAAATATCATTGTTTGTAAACAGCAGCTGCGTCTGCTTTTTGTTTGGTGTTGCTAGTAGTTCACCTGGAGCGAGGCTCGGTGACTGGGTGTTTGCAGAAGGGATGTAATCATCAAATCTTCTAGTGGAACATTCCTGAAAAGTAAGAAGGGAAGACGCAGGATATTTATATCCGAACTTCCATAAACAAATCTCTTATTCCTTAAACTTTTACATTACTGCATTTATTTATTGTACACTGTTCACTGTTTGATTGGCTTATTTCCGCACATATATTGTTAGCCAAGAAATCAGCGTTTGGACTGAGATATCTTAAATATGGTAACTCGGATAAGTTAAGTTGGTGCTTGTAAAACTTGTTTTAAAAAGGTTTCAAAAATTTTAAAAATACCAAGGAGTTCATTCAACCCCCCCTTCTGAACTCCTAAAGCTGTTTTTCGAGCCATATTGATCCTATCACGGTCTCATAAGAAATGATGTCTGATGTCAAATGCTTGGTCCTGGAGTGCAACACAGGATTTTGAGTGAGCGATATTCCACTTGTGTTGCCAAAAAAATGGGTGCCTCTGCTGCATCAACGCCATAGTCCCTGAGCTGTTGTTGTATGTGAGACCTGAATTTGTATAAGAGATTATTTGTTGGAAATTATCGGGGTTTAGAGATTCTTGGTGGCTTAAGATCTCTGTTTGAATGTTTAAGTTGTGTTTTTGGGTCAAATTCCTCACCTAGAACAATTCTGTGAGTTTTCGTATTTTTGAGATTTTTGGGTGAAAGCTGGTTTTTTTGTTAAAGCTGGTTGAATAGTGAAAACCAGTCACAACGTGTTTTGGTGACGCAGGATTATGAAACGCCGTAGTTTGGAGAGATCTAGTAGCGCTTGAAATATCAGCAGTTGCCTTAGCGTGGATTTGTATCGGGTTGGATACGGTGTCGTTTGAATAAGTTGGAGCGACGTCGTTTTGGTGTAGCGCTAGTGTGAGATCTGATCGCGTGTGTGTGCCTGCTGGTTGTTCAGCAGAAGCAGATGTCAACGCGGGTCAACATCCCTGTATCGCGAGGAGGAAACGTCATCGTTTGGCTAGCGCTAAGGAACCAGTCGATGCGCATATTCGATTTCCAGACGTCAACGCTGGTCAACTCTTCTGTAGCTTGCATCTGGTTTCGAGAGAGTTAGCAACCGGATTTGATGACATAAGCTGTGCGACGCCGTTTTGACTAGTTGCAACGCTGCGTTTTATATGTTGCGGCTGGTACCAGCTTTTTGAGGAATTCCCGTGATGTTTAAACCAGTCGTCTGGTTGTCCAGCTTTTGGTTGAGCACCAGTCGTAGGTAGTGTCCTACGACGTCGTTTTGTGTGTTTGGGATTATGTTTTGCGGGGTTCGACCAGTCGATGGTTTGTGGGTGCCTGCTGGTTATTTCGGTGTACTTTTAAATCAGATTCCAGCCGTTGTGGGATTTATTTAAGGAAGACTTGGTCTTCGAATTGAGATATCAGGTCCCATACTTAGAATATTTTCCCCGACATTCGTTCTCTGTTTCTCAAAGCCTAGAGCACTGTTCACCGTAGCTTTTCTCCGGCAATTCCCGTCATTCTCGGTGGTTGTTTTGCTTGTTTGAGGTAGCGTTGGACTCCTCTCGAGAAGCTCTTCCATCTTATACCATTCTTGGAGGCTGTTGTTAGCTAGAGCGAGGTCGCGAAGTTACTGTCTTGGCCGTGTGTTCGCTTTGAGTAGGTAGCTTCGAATTGTTGTAAGATCTTAGCTTTAGTAAGTTGATTTAAGCTCCCTGTTAAGTGGTATTGATGGGATTGATCGCTGGTTGAGTTGTAACTCCCGGCAGTACCTTCTGTGTATTTGAGTCCCGATGATTTATGCCCCTGTGTGCTTTGACAGGTTGTTGTTCAGCTTTCTCGGGACCTTTGTTGTGGTAATTATTACACAGAAGTATAAGGTATGGATTGGAGCTTGTAATACAGCGATGTTATGGCTTGGATAATTTGTGAGATGGCTATTGCTGGCTGCTGTTTTGTGAGATGACTGTTGGTTATGTGGTGTATACTTGCTGATGCTATTATTGTTTCGCATATGTTTACATGCTTGTTATTCCAGCATGTTGCATACATGCATTTGCATCTCCGTTCAGCTTTTGCAGCCATTGCTTCGTTGTTATTGTTCTATTTACTTACCATGATGCGAGGGCGAGCGGCAATACCGCACTCTCATCTCCCTGCTGGGATTTTTTAGTCACCATGCGCCGAGTGGTTAACTACCACAGTTCATGGGCGAGGCAATGGCAGGTTGAGTTGTTGATGCGTCTGGTAAGGGTGGGCGAGTAGGGGTGAGTGGGTAGCACCCACATGTCCTACACTCACCGTGGCCACATATTCTGTGGCAGATTTCGTTGAGCTGTTGTCTCCTTCCTCATGCATAGCATCTGCATTTTATTCTTGCTGTTTACTGCTGTTTTATAGTTGCTCTCCTTACTGGGGTTTGACCCCATGTCCCTCTGGGGCTTGGTTGTTTTCCTTGTTGTGTTGTTTTCGGGAAACCCAGGTTTTACAACTGGTCGTGGTTTTAGCCCAGCTGGTGGTGCCCCAGGAGGTGGTTAGAGTATCCCAGTGGCGTATAGCATATTTATATGTATCAGTATTCTTAGCCAGGGGGATGCCCTGTGCTTCGTTGGTGTATTTGATTGTTGGAGTCTGATACTTGTTTTATGCTATACTGTTATTGTTGTGGTGATTTTCGTAAACTGGGATTCTATTTTGTGTATTGTGCTATTTTAAATTATATTGTTTTAAACCGTCAGGCCAAAAGCGAAAATTTTACCCGCTTTTTAGTAGCTTCCGCATGTGTCTGTATGTGTTATCTCTGATTAGAGCACGAGGCCTGACATTTTTGTTATCAGATATTAAGCTGGGATAAGCTCAATTTCTTTGATCACACTTGAGTCTAGGCACAGTGTTGTGTGTTGCATGTGCTTGACTTATGTGATTACGTGCTGCATATTTGTGCTATCTATGCTGTATCTGTTCTGTTTTGCTTGATCCTGTTGAGTGTTTTCGTAGATGCCGCCTAGACGTCATGGTAGAGGTAGGGGGCAGTTTGAGGAATCGGCAGGACAGAATGAGGATCGACGTAGCGCTCCTAGTCGTTCCGTAGTAGGCATGAGGAGGAGGAGGAAGTTGGTGACTTGCCTCCCCCGATGGAGCGGATGGATGTTGTTATAGCACGGTTTCAGCGGATGAACACTCCAGTCTTTAATGGTGATGAGTCCAGTGAGGATGCGGACTCGTGGCTCCGTAACATTATTGGTCTTTTCGATCGGGTGCAGTATGATGATGATCTTCGGCTGAGTTTAGCGACCCTCTTGCTTAGGAAGGCTGTAGAGCGCTGGTGGCGAGGCGCTTCGAGTACCTTGTTAGAGACCGGTGTTGGGATCTCTTGGGA
>KV010005.1:153930-180711 GCA_001598015.1 Dorcoceras hygrometricum
ATCGGTCCGATCTGATCGGTGATCGGAGTTACGATGAAGTCTCAGTGGTGGAGATGAACTGAATGTTCATTGTTGGACCCGGGCCCGTTGGGCCGGTCCAAGTCCAACACTCTATTTAATTGTGATTAAGAGACTTAATTTACAACACTGATATCATAACTCTCCATAGCTTGACCTAACCCTAGCACATAACCGCCGCCTCCCTCTCTCGATTCACGCCGCCGCCGCCGCCGCCGCCGCCGCCGCCCACGCGCCGCCGCCGCCGCCGCCGATCTTCGCCAGAAATTTGTTTTCGGCCAGTTCGATGAGGAGAATCCGTTTGTGCTGATCTCGTCAGCGCTTCTAGTGCAGCCTGACGAAGGAGTCTCGGTTCTGGTCGTGGACCGGATTGGCGATTATCTACCGCAATCTACCGAGAAGAGCCGGGTTCTTGTAATACCGGTTGGAGCCAGGCACAAGTGCCAACAAGGTATTCATCTTTGAACACCCTATGTATGACGATTATTGAATTGTCTGATTTTTCGTATTGATCGTCTCCCGGCCTTTTCTTATGTTCTTCCGCTGCCTCGCCGGGGGGCGGATCCGGATCCCCAACAGTGGTATCAGAGCCAGTGTTTTTCCAGATCTGATCAATACGAATATGCATTATTGTATCTAACGTCTTTTAATTTTAGATCAGAAAAACGAAAATCGGGAAACGACCACCGGGCCGCCGCCGTGTGCGGCGGCGCCCCATCAACCATGCGCACATGAGCGCGCGTTTCATCGCGCGGGCCGTGCATCTCGTCGCGGCCGATGCACGCTAGTGGCCGCACCGCTGGATGCTCCAGGCGCAAATCGTTGCGCCGCTGGTCGAGACGTGCGCGCCCCTCACGCCGCTGCTGCATGTCGCGGCCGGACGTCGTCGCGCGCGCTGGTCGCGCGTCTTGCGCGATGGCTGGCCGCTCGACGTTGCACGAGGTGGTCGAGGATGGGCAGCGCTGTCCGAGATGGCGAGACGCTGGGCGGCCGATGCACGATGCTGGAGTGCGACGCTTGCGGCGGCTGGTCGTGCACGATGCGCGCTAGCCGCGCGACGTTGTGCGCGGCGTCGTGCGCCGCAGTGCGAAAATTTTTCGTTGGCGGCGGCCGCCGGCCGGCCGCCGCTCCGGCGAGTTTCCGACGATGTCGTGACGGCTGGTCTGAATTCTTCAAGGGTTTGGTTCGGGCCTGTCCCGGGCAGCCCGTGAAGTTTTGGGCCGGTACGCGATGCCGGGCCCGGTTTTGATCGATTTTGAAAGTTTATGTTTTTGGGCCTAAAATTGTTTTATGCCCAATATTGATACAATTAAAATTAGTAAAATGTGATTTTAAATATGAAATGTGATTTTGTAATAAAATATGATTTTGTTGATTAAAATTTGTTTTATTCGACAAAATACGATTTTATTATAAAATACGAGCTGCCAAAAGAATCAAAGCTTAACGTGAATGTATATGCTCAATCACATGATATAAAATGTAGTCACATAATCTAACAAGTAAGAACAGGCGATAGCACATAGCATTCACCAACACATAGCAATTAAAATCATAGTCTATGCATGCCGTAATTACGGACTCCATCCGCACCTAGAAGTATATAACCAAATACATCAACCCAAAATAATCGCCGAAACAGACTACGCACTGGAGGCAACAGACATCGGCGATCGATGATCGGAAAGTTCCAGAATTTACCCAGACGACGGTAAAATCATCTGTAGTAACCTAGGGACATCCTACAATCCAAAATCATTCAAAAAAAGGTTTCAATCTCTCAACACCGAAGAGAAAACAAACCGGAAAACCTCGCCTAAAAAGCTCAGAACTTGCACAAATGAGCACCAAAGCTAAAGTTTCTGGTCTCAAAATAAATTCAAAGAGAAGATCTACAACTCACAACAGACGTCGACTAAAATGGTGAAACCAAACGGTCGAAAACTTAAAAAAAATACACCTAAACTGTCATCAATCTCCCTCCTCCAGCCACCTCAGACTGTGAAACTGGTCGGGAATGAGGGTTGGAGAGAATATTCCAACTGTACCAACCATGCTCAAAGCGGAGTAGCTGATCTCCAGAAATTGGAAAAAAACGCTATCTTACTCTTTGTTCAGAGGTCTGGTCTTCCTAGCTATTTGACTATAATAAATACTTAAAGTCTCCGTTGAACTAAACTCCCAGATCAGGACAACTCGATCAGATCCTTTTATTCTCTTCAAATCCTTTTATTCTCTTCAAATTCAAACTATAATTCAAACTAGAAGTAACCGCGACAGCTCGACATGATGAAAATTGCACTTTCCTTGAAATTTATTAAACTTCATAGATCAAGGGACTCTGATTTTATTTTTCCTTTTCAATTTTGTAATCGTGACAAAACTGAAAATAGAAGTAACCATGTGGTTACGTAGTCACTATTCAAGTAATAATACGGTATGATATTCAACCCATCCAATCAAATAGATGAATGCTTAACATTGTTTGTTGAACTGTTTATGAACTGATTTGGACATCAATGAACTTGGCATCGATAGTTCTACGATACGTTGTCCTAGGTCAACTGCCATGTCATATAGAGTAATTTCAAGTGATCATGTTTTATTTTTTATAATCACGACATAATGATTCTGATTCTAATTTCAAGCCATGTACGCATATATAGTGCTGATTCGATCTATATTGTGAGTACGATATGGAATATTGCTCATATGACAGATGTCTATATAATGCATGTGTGTGTGTAAATGACAATACTTGAACTTGATGACTAGTTTAGTCATTGCGGTATGTGGCATCTATAGGGGTCAAGCTAGGCTTGGTCAATTTAGATGCAAATATAATAATTGATTTTATTTTTACAATGTTGGATACATGCATCACTTTACACCTTCGCAATCAAGGTCGATTGTCACTTTATCCATTGGTTTCTCATTGTTTCTTTCGTTTTGACTGATTGCATCCGTACTTTTAGTTTCTCATTCTTTCTTTCGTTTTGACAGATTTCATCCGTACTTTAGTTTGTAAAAAAATATTTGATTTCATCAATAAATGGATTTTCTTCGATCAAACTAAACATTGTTAGAGGACTTCTGATGGAACCATCATGTTTAATTCGAGAGAAAATAGTTCTTTGTTCCACTAAATTATTCAATTTAAGGTTTTAGTTCACCAAGTCTTTAAAGTTCAGACTAATTTTTGGACAACTTTTAATTTTCGGTTGTTTTTATCTAAATGTTGGAGCGACCCCGAGAATACTAATTTGACACATGAAAAATATTTATATGATATAGAAAATGGCTCATGTGACAAAATCAAAACAATCGATAATTAAAGTTAGTTCCCGGAATCAAAATTTGAAAGAATTAATATATCAAAATCCAAAATTAGTTAAATTAATGAAGGAAATAAAAACCATCTTCCCTTCGTCGGACCGTAATATGTAAGCCATCGTCGATGGGAAACTCCGTCATATAAAGCACTAAGAATGCCACTTTCAAACGACTCATATTTCTTGCATGGCCCCCATAAGATCACAAGTGCCACCACTTTTTTTGAGAATGATTGATTTAAAGTTGCATAGAAGAAGATACCCTTAATCCCACTTGGGCTAAAAATTACTATTATAATATTGCATTAAAAATAAACTAATTATTACTCAATTATACCATAGAAAAATATTAGCACCCTAAATAACGCCAACCGAGAAACGAAATTGGATACATCAAAGTTAGTTTTTCGGAAAATTACTTTTTGATTATTACTTTGTAGTATAGCCCGATTATATTACTTTGGTAATAATTGCGTACTAATGATGTAACATATATATATATATATATATATTAGGCCCGATATTGTGGACGCCCACAATGGACGTCTATATGGACGTAACATGCCCACAATATCAAGTTTATATATATATATATATAATAAACATCTGCCAAAAATATGAGCTATCATTTTTCGTCTAAAATTTGTTTCTAAAAAAAGTATTAGAAACATCATAATAAATACAGCTAGTACATTAATGAAGAAATCATATTTTAAATATATGTATATCCAATACTGTATAAATGAACAAAAAAATCATATTAAATATATAAAAATAGTAAATTTAAACTTTAATATCTTTAATTAAAACTTCTTACAATTAAATTTGATTTTAGATATTCTGTTTAGAGTACAGTTTGATGATGATATACTAATTAAATATATAACTGACTCGATTATAGTGGGACAAAAGAGTTCACTCGAATAAGAGGGATATAGCTGTCGCGGGGAATGCAACCACAGGGATTTGAAATTCTGTGTGCATATTTTAGAAGAGCTTCGTACTCCAACATTGGTATAAAAAGTTTGGAGTAAAAATAGCTTCCTGATATGTAAGGTTGATCATGTTATTACGTTAAAAAGTTTGACGATTTTTATATCATATTATTGATATATACAGATGAATGTTGATATTAAGATTTTTTTTTAGATATTGATGAACTCAAGAAATATCTATACAAAGAATTTCCTACGAAGAATTTGGTTGTTGCAAACAAAATTCTTGAAATGATGATCTTAAGAGATCGAGTGAATGAAATCTTGAATTTATTTAAAGAAGAGTATGTAAAAAATGTGGTTAGCAGATTTAAAATGGACGAAGCTAAATCTGAGGATACTCTTTTGGCTAGCACTTTAAACTAACCAAAACATAATCAACATTGACAGAGCGGGGGCAGATTTACATGGACAAGGTTCTTATGCTTGTGCTGCCAAGCCTCATGTATTCAATGATGCGTACAAGACCAGATATAGCACATGCAGTGGGAGTCGTGAGCAGGTTTATGAGTAATCTTGGAAATCAACATTGGGAAGTAGTTAAATGTATTCTCAGGTACTTGAAAGATCCTGCTAGTTTATATATATGCTTCAGGAAGTCAAATGAGAACTGTATGTATTTTTCGATACTAATATAGGTAGTGATCTAGATGGTCGAAAAGTACTATTGGATATGTTTTCACATCAGATGATATGACTGTAAGCCAGGTATCTAAGTAAACAAAAAATTGTTGCACTTTCAACTAATGAGGTAAAGTATGTAGCAATGACAGAAGCTAACAAAGAAATGTTTGATTGGTAAAAATTTCAGGATATCACATTATATTGTGATAGTCATAGTGTTATTTATTTGACAAAAAATCGTGTTTATCATGCTAGTAAAAAAACACGTATAGGTTTTTGATATTGATGTAGCCAAATTATCTCAGCCGACGAGTTGATACCACCTCGAGAGGTAAGGTCGAGAGTCGGGAGATCTGGAAGTCTGGAGGTCTGGAGGTCTGGCCTCGGGGGATGAGCTAAGGGGATCTGGATGTCTGTGGGTATGGAGCTCTGGAGGTCTGGCCTCGGGGGATGTGCTAAGGGTGATCTGGATGTCTGTGGGTATGGAGCTCTGGAGGTCTGGAGCTCTGGTCGGGTCGCCAGGCACTGGTGGATGGAAGATGCTTCTTCTTGATGTCTGCAACCACAAATCACAGGTCAGAGGACGTCGGAAGTGTGTCGGACGAAGCCCCTCCGATGCTTAAGTCAGGCAGAGCGCGAGAGCAAAAGCGAGAGAAAATATATGCTGTGAGAGCAAGTGAGTACGAGAATGAATGTCTGTCCAGAATGAGGGAGCATACCTGGTATTTATAGAGAGGCTAGACGGTTGATATGAGCATATCCTGGCGAATATTCGCCTACAGCGGGTATCTCGAGCGAAATATTCTCCGCGATCCTCGGTAAGATCTTCCGTGATCCTCGACGATCTTGTCGTCCAAATAAGGAAAGACGTATCGTCCCTGGATTCTTTAAATAAGGAAAGATGTATCCGGGTTGGATTCTGGTAGATATGATACTGTCCTCCGGAGACACTCCCGATCTGAGCACAAGTCCTCGGGTGACTCCTCGAGCTTAGCGGCATGGTCATCTCGGGTCAAGAGGTCTTCCTGCAAGAGGTGATGTCACCTCGGGCGAAGAGGTCTTCCTGCAAGAGCTGAGGTCTACCTGCCAGAGGTCTTCCTCCTGCAAGAGCTGAGGTCTACCTGCCCGAGGTCTTCCTGGAAGAGGTCTTCCTGCAAGAGCTGGGGTCTACCTGTCCGAGGTCTTCATCCTGCAAGAGGTCTTCCTGCAAGAGCTGAGGTCTACCTGCCCGAGGTCTTCCTGGAAGAGCCGAGGTATTCTTGTAAGAGGAGCTCTTTCCTCGGGTCACGAGGTAGAAAATAATAGTGATATCAGATATCATTCATCATATTAGTATTGAAAAATTGAGTCTTGATACTTAATAAATTTGCTGAAAGTAATAATCCAATTGATCCGCTCACGGAGATTTATGATCATTCACAAAATAAACTTACGTTCAACTTCAATTTAACTATTAGTATGTATATGAAAGAATTGAGGTACTGTATTGATAAAGTGAATATATGATTAGATCAAATCCTCAAATGAGATTGCTGACAAAAAAATGCAGTAGACGGATGACTGGTGAGAGGCAATTGGATGGCAAGATTAACGAAACGCGCTTTGCTCCTCTTCTTTGTATTCTATTGAAATTCGTAGAGAACGTATCTCGTGTAGTCATATGCATACGTACAACATATTTTTTCTACTTTATTCGACTGAATACACGTGGGAAAACATACACCTCAAGCTACTCATGCAAATATCAGTCAGAATGGACCCAGAGATTTTCTTATTAGCCATACCTATGCAGTAAACGCGCCACCCAAGCTGTCCCAATCAACGTACTATATTACAATAATTCATCGTGACACTAAAAAATCTCGATTAATATAATTTTTTGGGAACAAACTTGTTCTATCTCCAACGCCATTATACCAAACGTAGGAAAATTAATTCTCTCTCGAAATTACTACATTCATTTGTAGGGTGTGTGTAAATTATATGGTGTTACAAAGAATTGTATTTTTTGTTGAGTGAGATGTTCAAGTTGGTGGAACGGATATCCTATAACCAAATTATCACATCTCCATCTTTCACGTAGAGAATAAACTGTCGCATTTTTACTATAATATTTACATGTTCTCTTCAATTTTTTTATTATGCGGAACAGTTATGTCGAAAAAACTTAAGAAGTTACTTCATCCCAATGTTATTTTTAATTTTTTTGGGCTTGTAATTGTCAAGTGCTTACTGGCATTTTAGTTCACGGCGGCTCAGAAAAGGAGACAAGAAGAAAGGAAGAAAACAAAACAATAGTAACTCCACAACGTAGAAGTATCCAAGACATGTCATTATCATGATTTCCAAGAAAGGTCTCGTGGTACTCGAAATGGTTATGTTGTCACTTCGCGTATAATACTGAGAAATTTGCTGTAATATCAATTCTTTGAGTTAAATAAATCCACATTATGACAATAGTTTGCACGATAAATAGCTAAGCATATAATGTCATATTATCATTGTCACAATCGTTTGGTACTCTTTCATGTCGATGTACCAAAGCGATGAATTCTCGGTGTTGGGGCTCGGTTCTTGTTTTTCGGATATCTATCAACTCATAAATTTATTTTGGCATAATTTATATATTAAAATGATGCATTTTATTCACTAAATATAATATTCATCTCCAATCTATTTGTTTCAAATATTACACCTAAAGTTATATTATCATAATAGTCCAATTAATTTTTACATACTTGATGTAGCCAAATTAACCTCAGCCGAGAGCTAATACCACCACGTCGAGGAGCTCGGTCACGTCGGGCGACTGGGGAGCTGGTTTGCGTTCTCCTGGGCGTCTGCAACCACAAACAACTCGTCAGAGGGCGCCGGAAGTGTGTCCGACGAAGCCCCTCCAATGCTTAAGTCAGGCGATGCGTGTGAGAGAATGAAAGCAAGTATATGTTGTGTGCAAAAGTGTGCAAGAATGAGTGTGTGTAGAATGAGGGAGCAAACCTGGTATTTATAGAGGGACTAAGTCGGTAGGCTGGAGCGGAGATCTCGGGCGTGCGAGATCCTCTCCGTGATCTTCGGGGATCTTGTTGCGTAAACAAGGAAAGTCGTGTCGTCATGGGATTCTCTAAATAAAGAAAGACGTATCTAGGAAGGATTCTCCAGCATGTCGGGTCGGAGTCGTCGGGGGATCTTCTCGGGACGACGCGGTCCTCGGGCCCACTCCCAAGCGCTCCTTGCATAGTCTTTGGGTGAAACGAGATCTTGGAAAAGTCCTCGGGCGATTCCCGAGCTCTTCTTACGATATCCTTGTGTGACGTCCGATCTTGGTGAAGCACGTCGGGACTTTAGGTGAGTTGCTCGATCCTCGGGTCCCGAGGCGTTTATGAGGGGCATCAGGAGTATCCCCGTCGTGAGTCCTAGACGAAGAATTGAAGTATAGGAGTATTCATACTTGAGATCGGGACCCGAGGTGTAGTCCATAATACCGAAGAAAACCATGATCCTCGTGATGTTGCTTTCCCGTCGTCGATAGAGAGACACGTGTACGGTTAGATTGGGGTCGGGTTGTGTTTTCGGGGAAAAACCACAATCCGCGTGACACCGTTTCCCAGCCGTCGATAAGATCTCAGTGAACGGTCGAGATTAAAGTAGCCTGGCGTCTGAATAAAGTAGCCTGGCGTCCGACGTGACCGTTGGGCTTCCCGAGATGATCTGGATCGTTGATGAGCATGAGATCGAGCGGTCGAGATCATCCTACAGATCCTTATAAATACTCCGATTTCGCACTTCATTTCTCACTTTCGCCTTCAACCGCACCGTTATTCCGCCAAAATCTTCTCTCGCTCCCGAGCACTCGACCTGTTTTCCCGATCTCCCTCTCATACTCTAGTAAGTTATAACTTTCTTTGAATAATGTCTTCTCCTTCCGATAGTCTTGTGAGTAGTACTTCCGCATCAATAGAGAGCGTCCCCACCAGCCCAGAAAGTAAGGAACCTTGGCTCCCCGATCAGGCTGAGCTGGGGTCTTCAAAACCCCCCTGGTACGAGGAGAAATCTTCGACCCTGAGGTCGTCGGACGTCCCCTTCATCAAGGAGAAGGGGAGAATGTTTGATAAATTTGAGGTCATCTTGCTAGGCCCCGATGAGAGGGCTCACCGCCCTCCTCGGGGCTTCCATTCTTTTTACATTAATCAGCTGGAGATGGGTCTCCGGTTTCCCCTCCCGAGGCTTATCGCCGAGCTCTGCCATCACATTAAAATAAGCCCCAGCCAGTTAGCCCCCAACTCATACAGTTTTCTCTTAGCTCTGTGATGGTCCCTGGATGAAATAAACAAGACCAAACACTCAGAAGCACCAGAAGCACAAAGCTCTGATACCACTTGATGGTCCCTGGATGAAATAAACAAGACCAAACACTCAGAAGCACCAGAAGCACAAAGCTCTGATACCACTTGATAGGACCGAGCAGCGCTTGTTTGGAAGGTTATCTAAAAGATTTTGCGCTGCGAATCAAAAGATGAGCTGCAATAGCTCGTTTGTTCTTGAACATATAAAATCAAAGCTTGAGCACCGGAAACCGATCTGGTATGATTTAAAAATCATGCGGAAAATACCAGAACTGAATCCTATATTTTAAAACAACTCAAACAGATTTATGTACAACATAAATCTGTTCGAGACTCGTGCTTGTGTGTGCTGCTGAAATGTTATGCTAAGTGCTGAACTGTAAATGCGAATGCTCAAATGAATGCGTGCTGAATGTAAACGTGCAATGCGTGCTAAGTAAATAGACTGCTGAATGAATAACAGAACACGATACAGTACGCAGCATATTTGTTTATGGAAGTTCGGATATCAACATCCTACATCTCCCCTTCTTCCACCTCGGAAGGATCCACTACTTCAAATGCACAACAGCCGCAACTGTGTGACTAACTACATACACATGAGTTTAACGTCATCGTGCTAGGACGGAATCTGTGAACATATTTCGAGATTCATTCACAAACATATGTGAATGAATCCGGGTGTGTGAGATTGATACAATGAACGCTCAACTCTCTGTTTTTCTCACACACGAGGGAAATGCTCTAACAAGCTAATTCTAGCTACACTGTCAACTGCAAAGAAACTCTCTCTCGAATGATTAGTTGACAGCTTCACTTCAGATTATTTTCCCTCTGTTGGTGCACTGTGTAATCAATGAATATTTCCCACAGTATTGTAGATGCACCAACGTCGTCTCTCAACTGGACGAACTCAGACTCTCCTGTGGTCTCTATTCTTCAAAGGGCGTTGCCTCCAATATATAGCCTCTGTAAAAATACTTCCCGTTGGAAAGCTTCCAAAACTCTTCAGCGCTCCAGAAGGCTGTCTTGTCTTCTTTCCACTTTGGTGCAACGCTCCTCTGTAAAGTAAAAGTACTTGCGTCCTTTACTTTGCAGGCTTCTGTCGCTTTCTCCATTTTGAATTGAGCTCAGCAGTTGACATCCAGCTCTCGCAACTCTTCGTAATTTGTCAACTGCTTCGCTCCTGCTGATTCAAGTCGACTACTGCTTCTCTCGCGCTTCTGCTGAATCTTGCGACTGAATCTTGCGACTGGATTTCACAACGACTGGAAGCGTAGCAACAGCTGATACAAATAAGCTCTCGACTGAAAGTACTATTGCTACCTGCTGAATCTTCGTGCCTGCTGATTATTTCCATCGCAACATCTTCCTGCTGAATCTTAGCGCAAGAGCAAAACGCTGTCGTATCAACTTATGTAAACGACATCGTTTTGCTATCGCTAACTCCAATAGCATCTGCTGATTGCACTGTAGCTCCCTGCTGATGAACAGTAGCTCTCTGCTGAATATGATGACGTCACCTTATGACGTCATCAGCATTAATCCATCTGCTGAATCTCCACACGACGTCGCTTCATCTTCGCGCTTCTCTTCATCTGCTGATTCTCAACACGACGTCGCTTCAGCTCTTTTGCGCTTAGCATCATCTGCTGAAATCCATCTGCTGATTGTGATGACATCAAGGCTGATGTCATCACAGCTCAATCCAAATTTAGCGCCTCTTCTCATCTGCTGAATCTCCAACTGTAGCTTCCTGCTGAACTTCTTCGTTCCAGCTCCATCTATGCTTCTTCTTCTTCTTCTTGAATAGCGACTGTTGATAGATTCATCAACAGTACTTATAAACGAAATCTTCTTCTTCTTCTTCTTCTTCTTCTTGCTACTGCTAACATATTCCTCAGCACTAATTATAAACACGAATTGAGATGACGTCATCAATGACGTCATCAACGCTAAACCATCTGCTGATTGTCCAGCACGACGTTGCTTCATCTTTTGTGCTCCGTTTCAGCTGATCTTCATCATCTGCTAAAACACTTCGCTCCAGCTGATCTTCATCATCTCGCTCCTCATCCAGCTTCTTGAAAGGCGACTGTTAATAGATTCATTAACAGTACTTATAAATGCGACTACTGATAGATTCATCAGTAGTACTTATAATTGCTTCCTCTCTTGCGCTTCAAGCTGGTCTTTCTTCTTCGAACTTTATCTCCAGCGCGCTTCTCTATTCATGTAACAGCTGGTTCACTTTGCTCTTTAGCGCTTGCAGCTGATCTTCATCATCTGCTAGATTATTATGCTCCAGCTGGTTCAACTTTGGCCATCGCCTGATTACAAACAACTGAATCAACTCTGGACGTCTCCATCGCTAATTCAACTGTTCATTCCATGAACACCAAACCAACTGCTGAACATTTATAATGTGAACCATCTGCTGAATATATTCTTCGACCTGAAATCTGCGCACTTAGAATAGAATTGTTAGAATAACAACAACAGGTTTTGTGTAATTCAAAACTTAATTAGGATCTGTAAAAACAGATCCAACACTCTGGCTATTCTTCTCAGATACCACAACCTTCCTCTTGTTCCCTACATCCTTATGCAGCTCATCCAAGTTAAGCGGTTGGGCCCCGAAAAATTCTACCTGTCCCATAAGGGGAACCATGCCTTCATCAAGGGGAACCCGAGCTCACACAAGGGATGGATGTGCCAGTTCTTCTTTGTGAATCGGGTCGATAAGAAACGAGCCGTGGAAATACGACATGTCTTGGAGGGACAACATATACACACTTACTCCCCGAACACCCGACCGGTCCCCGAACTTGGCCTCCTTCCTTGACGTTATGCATGACAAGAGCTATAATGCTCCCGAGCTTATCCAGAAAGATCTGATATGCTTCTTAGGGTTTAGCAGGAGGGGGGTCGAGCTGGTCGGGGACCTCGGTATAGTCGTGTCTTGCCTTAGCCGTGCCACCATGTTCGTACCCGAGCTCATGTTTCACCTGAACTAAACTTTGCCCTGCTTCTTCTTTTGCAGACGAACGAATGGGGAAGACCGAGATGATGAAGGTTATGGAGGAGGAGGCGCGCAACTTGGCGGCGGCCGGGCTCTCTAAGAAGGCGTCAA
Source organism: Dorcoceras hygrometricum (assembly GCA_001598015.1). Taxonomy (NCBI): domain Eukaryota; kingdom Viridiplantae; phylum Streptophyta; class Magnoliopsida; order Lamiales; family Gesneriaceae; genus Dorcoceras; species Dorcoceras hygrometricum. Next base: position 166,376 of record KV010005.1, read on the forward strand.
AGAAGAGGAAGGTCTCCACCCCGGCCGAGAAGGAGGCTCGCCGGGAGAAGAGGAAGAAGAAGGATGCTTCCACCTCGAGAGCCCGACCCGAGGAGACCATAGAGAGGGGCCGGGCATCGCCTCCCCCAACACAGATGACTGAGGAGTGTCCCAAGCCTCCTCCAACCATCACCTCTTCGCCGGTGAGGAAGGGGCCCGGACGAGTCCATCCTCTTGATTACGCTGAGGGCTCGTTGGTGGCCTACCCATCTGGGGTCGTGGCCACAAGGTACATTTGCACTATGCCCCAGATCGAGATCTCAGTCTGTTGAAGGGGGCCATCGACTCAGAGGCTGTGAGTCATTTTGCAGCCCAGCTCACCTCGGTACGCTTCTAATCTCTCCCGACTTTAATTTCTCTATCTTGCTAGTGCTAACTCTTGATCCTCGGGCAGGCAATGGCTTGGGGGTGAGGTAGTGAAACGCGTAACCCGGGCTCATCGAACAGTGAAGGAGACTAGCCGATCCTTTGACGAGGCGATGGGTCAGCATGCCGAGGTGTTAGCGTGGCTGGAGGAACTGGAGGCTCTCCGGGCCCGAGAGCAGAGGGCGGCCGAGGCCCGGGAGGAGGCGTTGAAGGCCGAGAAGGAAGCTCGAGCTGTTGAGAAGGAGGCCATGGGGTCCGAGCTCGAGGAGGTCAAAGATCGTGCAGCGGAGGAGGCAGGCACCTTAAGGACGAGGTCATCCAGGCTTGGGATCGCAGCAAGGATGATTTCCTAAAGTCTGTCAAGTTCGACGCCCTGTGTGCGAAGAAGGCCTGGGTCTACTTCAAGCATGGCTTCTCTGGCTGCCTGGCTCAGTTCCAAGCTAACGGCTATCCAGAGGAGGAGCACCCGGCCTCCTTTCTCGACGTGAAACAGGCTCTGGCCGACATGGATGACCAAGCGGAGGCCGAGGAGGGAGAAGAGGAGGAAGAAGAGGAAGAAGGAGACACCGACGCCAGCCCCCCGAGCTCTCCCCAGCCTTAGATATTTTTAGTTTCTCCATATTGTAAACTTTGCCGTCTAATGAATTTTCATTTCCCTTTTCCTGAGCTCATTCCTTTCGCATTTAGCACTTAGCGCGTAACGGGGTAATCCCGACGTTACCATAAAATACGAAGTGAGATATCTCGAGCTAACTGAACGCCTAGATAAAGTATAACCAAATTTAACCAAGTGTTGGATAATCGTGCGTGGTTGAATGGATAGCCCGAGCTTTTTCCCGAAAACTACCAAATGTTAGCATTTGTGAGGTCGTTGTTGCCGAGGGCCAAGCCCGAGCGGGGACGATGTTTGCATAGAAGAGCTACGCGAGCGGCCAGTGCGTAACTGGGTTTTAGCGCTCGGGTGGAGTTATCACCCGTGGAGGTGCCAGTGCGGAACTGGGCTTAGGTGCCGAGCTGGTCGGGCTTATGGGTGCGTAGATAGCTACGTGAAGTGGTGGCCAGTGCAGAACTGGGCTTTGATGCTCAAGTGAGGTTACCATCCGAGGAGGTGCCAGTGCGGAACTGGGCTTAGGTGCCGAGCTGGTCGGGCTTAGGGTGCATAGAGAGCTACACGAAGTGGTGGCCAGTGCGGAACTGGGCTTTGATGCTCAAGTGGGGTTACCACCCCAGGAGGTGCCAGTACGGAACTGGGCTTAGGTGCCGAGCTGGTCGAGCTTACGGGTGCGTAGAGAGCTACGCGAAGTGGTGGTCAGTGCGGAACTTGGGCTTTGATGCTCAAGTGGATTACCACCCGAGGAGGTGCCAGTGCGAAACTGGGCTTAGGTGCCGAGATGGTCGGGCTTATGGGTGCGTAGAGAGCTACGCGAAGTGGTGGCCAGTGCGGAACTGAGCTTTGATGCTCAAGTGGGGTTGCCACCCCAGGTGTTGCTTGCTAGTAAAGACCATGAGTTGAGAGAAAGAACTTTTATTCCATAAAATAGTTGTTACAAGCAGTGGCCGAGCATGACGTGATTACAAGTATTAAAGAACTTAAGCATAGTACTTTCGAAGATGAATAATATTCCACGACCGACGTCATCTCTTCCCCTGCGCATCCTCCAGATAATAAGCGGCGACTCCAACTTTCCCGACCACCTTGTATGGCCCTTCATACTTTGGATCCAGTTTTCCCCTGTCTCCCTGATACTGTATCTTTCTCTAAACAAGGTCGCCGAGCTCAACTTCCGAGGTCTAACTTTCTTTATAAGCATGTTCCATCCTCCTCTGGTAGGCTGATAAGCGAACGGCGGCCCGAGTCCTCCTTTCCTCGAGGTGATCCAGCTCGAGGTTCCTTGTCTCCCTATTATCCTCCGCATATTCCATGATCCGAAGACTATCTTGACCGATTTCTGCTGATAGAAGTGCCTTTGTACCATATACCATGCAATAAGGTGTTTCGACGATAGCTGCTCGGGTAGTTGTCCGATAAGCCCAGAGTACGCTGGGTAATTCATCCACCCATCTTCCCCGAGCTGAGTCCAATTGCACTTTTAGGGCTTGCACGATGGTTCGATTGGTGACTTATACCTGTCCATTGCTTTGAGGGTAGGCCACCGAGGTGAAGACTTGCTCGATCTTCCACTCCTGACACCATGCCCGAACTTTAGCTCCGCAAAATTGTCTCCCATTATCAGAGATAAGTCGCCGATGTATTCCAAAACTACAGACAATATTCTTCCACAGAAATCTCAATACCTCAGCCTCGGATATCTTTGCTAAGGTCTTGGCCTCCATCCACTTAGAGAAGTAGTCCATGGCGACTAATAAGAACTTCCTCTGCCCTCCAGCTGGTGGGAAAGGTCCCACAATATCCATGCCCCACTGATCAAACGTGCACGAGGAGATAATAGTCCTCAGGGGCTCGACCGGCTGTTTTTGTAAATTAGCATGCTTCTGGCAGCCTCGGCAAGATCGGACAAGAGTGGTAGCATCCTGTTGCATGGTAGGCCAGAAGAAACTAGCGAGTAGAGCCTTCCGAGCCAAAGCCACTGCCTCAAGGTGATTTCCACAACATCCCTCGTGGATTTCCTTCAATACATACTTGGACTCACCGGGCCAAAGACACTTAAGCAGTGGTCGTGAGAAAGACCTCTTGTATAATTTATCATCAAGAATAACGAAGCGTAGTGCTCGGCGCTTGATTTCTCGAGCACGAAGTGGGTCTTCGGGTACTACCCTTCGCAAAATATACTCCAAAATATCATGTCGCCAATCTGAAGTTGGTACCCCCTCGTGATTCTGTCCAACCTGATATACTTGCGATAATAACCATTTCTCCTGTATCTCGCTTTCCGAGGATGGAGCAAGAGAGCTAGCCATCTTTGCGAGTTTGTCCACCTTTTCATTGTTCTCCCGATGTATCTGCTCCAAAACCACCTCAGAAAAGGCCTCTGTCAACTTGTTCAGCGTCTCCGCATACTTTATCATCTTTTCATTTTTTATATCAAACTTTCCATTACTCTATTGAATCACCAGCTGGGAATTAGAATAGAGTATTACCCGAGCTATCCCCATATTCTTTGCAGCTTGGAGTCCGACGAGTAAGGCCTCATACTCCGCTTCATTTTTGGAGGCCTTGAAGTCAAGAGTAATTGCCAAACTTGTTTCCTCCCCCCAAGGGGACACCATGACTACCCCGACGCCACTTTCCGACGAGCAAGACGATCCATCTACATAAACTTTCCATCTTTACTCTTGCTCGAGATGCACTGTTTCTGCCAAGAAATCTGCCAATGCTTGCGCTCTGATCGCGGCCCGAGGTCTGAACTGTATATCATACTCGCTGAGCTCGGTAACCCACTTGATAAGTCTTCCAGAGGCGTCGGGGTGAGAAACAATTTGCCCCAGTGCGCTGTTAGTAAGTATTGTGATCGGGTGCGATAAAAAATAAGGTCTGAGGCGCCGAGCTGTGATGACTAGAGCCAGAGCTAACTTCTCCTGTGTAGTAATTAATCTCGAATCCCCTCAGAGCATGACTTACAAAATACATCGGTTGATACATCTGTCCTTCCTCCCGAACTAGAACTGAACTGGTCGCTTGCGGGGTAACAGCCAGATAGACAAACAAAGGTTCCCCGAGCTCGGGTTTATTGAGAACGGGCAACCCCTTAATATACTCCTTCAACTCCTGAAAAGCTCTTTCGCTATGTTCATTCCACTCAAACTGCTTGGCCTTGCGAAGTATTTTGAAAAAAGGGAGACTTCGGTCAGCAGACCTCGAGATAAAGCGGGAGAGAGCAGCAATCCTTCCTGTCAACCTCTGTACCTCTTGAATATTCCGAGGTGGACACATTGAAGCCAGAGCTTGCACCTTCTCGGGGTTAGCCTCAATTCCCCGACGAGTCACCATGTAACCCAAGAACTTTCCCGTCCGAGCTCCAAATAAGCACTTGCCTGGATTCAACTTAATCTGATAAGTTCGCAGAGTGCGGAAAGTTTCCTCCACGACAGAAATAAAACACGCCTCTTCCCGTGACTTTATCAAGATATCGTCGACATACACCTCGACGTTTTTCCCGATCTGCTCTTTGAACACTTTATCCATTAGCCTCTGATAAATGGCCCCTGCATTCTTAAGCCCGAAGGGCATAACGACATAGCAGAATGTTCCATCAGCAGTAATAAAACTGACCTTTCGCTGATCCTCCTCGGCCAGTGGTATCTGATGATATCCCTAATAAGCATCCAAAAAGCTAAGCAGCTCATGACCCGAGGTGGAATCGACGAGCTGATCAATTCTGGGGAGCGGATAACAATCCTTGGGGCAAGCCTTGTTCAGATCGTGGAAGTCAACACACATCCTCCATTTTCCTGTCGCTTTAGGTACCAGCACAACATTAGATAACCAAGTAGGGAAGTGTACCTCTCTGATATGCCCGGCCTGCAACAGGTCCTCGACCTGACTCCTGATCACCGCATCCTTCTCGGGTCCGAAGTGTCTCCTCTTCTGAATAACTGGTCGGGAGTCCGAGGAGACATTCAGCCGATGCTCCATAACCTCACGCCTGACCCCCTTCAAATCGGACGGGGACCAAGCGAAAACATCTTTGTTCCTTTCCAGACACTGGATCAACTGGACTCTCACCTCATCGGGAAGAGACTTAGCAATTTTCACCATCCCCGTGGGAGGAACGAGGACTACCACTTCTTCCTCATCCTCGGTAGTCAACTGGAAATCTTCTCCAACCAAGTTTACATCTCTGTCTTCCCGAGCCCTAGGATGGTCTTGGGCTCGAGACTTAGCCACCTTCTGCTCAACTCTTACTTCCTCGACATAACATTTCCTCGCCATCTTACGGTCCCCAAGGACTTCCCCCACTGAATCTCCCACCGGGAACTTGCTTTTGATGTAAGGCCGAGGCCACAGCCAAGAATGCCGCCATAGCTGGCCTTCCCAAAATAACGTTGTAGGAAGAGGGGGCATCCACCACAGTAAACTCCACCACCTTAGTCTTCCTATACTCGCCCGAGCCGAGCGAAATAGGCAACTGAACAACTCTTACCGGCTGTAAATAGTGGCCAGTGAACCCATACAGAGGTGTGTTCACAGGCTCCAGACGATATACCCCAAGATCCATATGGTCCACGGCACTCTTGAAGAATACGTTGACCGAACTCCCAGAATCCACGAAGATGCGGGCCACTTCATAATTTCCAATCATAGCCCTGATGACCAAAGCGTCATTGTGTGACTCGACATCCAGAGGCAAGTCCTCGGGACCGAACGAGATAGTCGGCCCCGAGCGCCTCTTTTCCACCTCCATAGTCTCCATCCGACGACACCGAGCCTTCCTCGCCCGATTAGAGTCCCCATCAGTAGGTCCTCCCGATATCATGTTGATGACTCCCCGAGGTTGAGGTTACCTCCTCTCTCCCTGGGAAGGTTGCTGGTCCTGCCCTCGAGGTGTTCTCTTCCGACCTGAGGGCCTATTATTGCTCCGCCCGCTGTCGTCTCTCCGAGGCCTCTTCTGCGACCGACGCGGCCTATCCTCCACTAGCGCCGCTCGCATGTCGGGATTATTCTGAATGATGCGCTCCAACTCCTGATCTAAAAGGCGACATTCTGTAGTAGTGTGACCATAATCCCTGTGAAAATCACAAAATCTGTCTGACCTGGGGTTCCTCGGGGCACCGTCGCTACCCCGAGGTCTCTGCACAACTTTTTGCTCGTCAAAAATTTCTAGAGCTCGAACCTTGCTTGCTTTCAACAACGTCCGAGCAGTAAACTCTCCCAGCAACAAATGGGGCTCTGACCTAGATGACCTCGACTGGGGCCTCTCTACCCGAGCACCCTGACAAGCCCGAGGCGGTAACCTCTGCTCATTCCTCTTCGAGGACTGTATTTCCTCCACGTTAACGTACTTCTCCGCCTTAGTAAGAAGCTCATCAAACGTCTTTGGGGGCTTCTTCACCAATGATTTGAAGAAATCACCCCCTCGCAACCCCTGTGTGAAAGCCCCGATCAAGAGGTCGGGTGTAGCAGACGTCACCTCAATGATAGTTCTGTTAAAGCGCTTGATGTACTCCCGAAGAGTCTCCTGCTCCTTCTGCTTCATAGTAAACAGATTCAGCGTTGTCATCGGCTGTTTCTTGCTGCTAGCAAACTGATGGAGGAAAGCCTGGCCAAAATCCTGAAAACACTTGATGCCCCCTGTTGGCAGGAGATTGAACCACTGTTGTGCAGCTCGGACCGGAGTAGTGAGGAAGACCCTGCACTTAATGGGATCAGCATACTGATGGAGGAGTGCAGTGTTCTCAAACCGGGATAAATGCTCCTCGGGATCTCCCATCCCGTCATACTCTCCGACGTTCGGAAACTTGAAATGCTGAGGCAGCTTGGCAACCAATACCTCAGTAGATAAGGGCACCTCCCGAGCAGGCGGGGGAGGAGGTGCCGAGAGTCTTTCCCTCTTCAGATTCTCAATTTCCTCCTGCAATTTCCGGATTTCCTCAGACTGTTGGTCGGGCGGTGGGCGCGACTCAGATTGATTCGCTAGTATCTGTGCCATCGTGGTTGCTACCAGTTCAGCTATCTTGGCGACAGTAAGAGTGGGGTTTTCCGACTCCTGAGCAATGCTCTCCGTGTTGCTAGTTTCTCCAGTACCCTGGGCTCTCCTCTTTGGTGGCATCTTGTCCTTCTTCTACGTTTCCCACAGACGGCACCAATTGATGTAGCCAAATTAACCTCAGCCGAGAGCTAATACCACCACGTCGAGGAGTTCGGTCACGTCGGGCGATTGGGGAACTGGTTTGCGCTCTCCTGGACGTCTGCAACCACAAACCACTCGTTAGAGGGCACCGGAAGTGTGTACGGCAAATCCCCTCCGATGCTTAAGTCAGGCGACGAACGAGAGAAAACGAGAGCAAGTATATGCTGTGTGCAAGAGTGTGCAAGAATGAGTTTGTGTAGAATGAGAGAGCAAACCTTGTTGAGGAACCGTGGCGGATCCTATCCCGTCTCCCGACGAGGCAGCGGAAGAATAAAATTAGGCCGGGAAATGTTCAATACAATTCAAAACTACTGTAAACTATGAACCATTCATATGGCGTTTAGGCAGTTACCTTGCTGGCGACTTGCGCCTGGCTCCAACCGGAATTACAAGAAGACCGGCGCTTCACGGTAGGCGGCTGTAGATTCGTCAATCAGGTCCACGACCGGAAGGGAGAGGGCGCGACTCAGATTGATTCGCTAGTATCTGTGCCATCGTGGTTGCTACCAGTTCAGCTATCTTGGCGACAGTAAGAGTGGGGTTTTCCGACTCCTGAGCAATGCTCTCCGTGTTGCTAGTTTCTCCAGTACCCTGGGCTCTCCTCTTTGGTGGCATCTTGTCCTTCTTCTACGTTTCCCACAGACGGCACCAATTGATGTAGCCAAATTAACCTCAGCCGAGAGCTAATACCACCACGTCGAGGAGCTCGGTCACGTCGGGCGACTCGGAAGCTGGTTTGCGTTCTCCTGGGCGTCTGTAACCACAAACAACTCGTCAGAGGGAGCCGGAAGTGTGTCCGGCGAAGCCCCTCGGATGCCTAAGTCAGGCGATGCGTGTGAGAGAATGAGAGCAAGTATGTGTTGTGTGCAAAAGTGTGCAAGAATGAGTGTGTGTAGAATGAGGGAGCAAACCTGGTATTTATAGAGGGACTAAGTCGGTAGGGTGGAGAAAAGATCTCGGGCGTGCGAGATCCTCTCCGTGATCTTCGGGGATCTTGTTGCGTAAACAAGAAAAGTCGTATCATCCTGGGATTCTCTAAATAAAGAAAGACGTATCTAGGAAGGATTCTCCAGCACGTCGGTCGGAGTCGTCGGGGGATCTTCTCGGGACGACGCGGTCCTCGGGCCCACTCCCGAGCTCTCCTTGCGTAGTCTTCGGTTGAAACGAGATCTTGGAAAAGTCCTCGGGCGATTCCCAAGCTCTTCTTACGAATTCCTTGCGTGAAGTCCGATCTTGGTGAAGTACGTCGGGACTTTAGGTGAGTTGCTCGGTCCTCGGGTCTCGAGGCGTTTATGGGGGCATCAATACTAATATTCTTATATTTTATATATTATCATTTAATAAATTTAACAAAATAATTATTATTAATATGTTATTTATTATTCCAGTACTACACCGTGGCATTATTATTTGATATAAATTAATATAATTGATTTATATTAAATGTTTGAAATTTAGTTAGCAATTCTACAATTTATTTAATTATTTTGTAATAATTAAATATTTTATAATAAAAAAATTAATTTTATGTAGTTGATTTAATACATTTAATAAAAAATTATAAAAATTTTAATATGTAAAAAATAGAAAAAAATAAAAAAAAAATCTATTTATATATAAATTATTAAAATTAATAATTATTTTAATTTATCATAATTTGATTTTTAAAAATATTTCATATATAATATATTTATAACAGTTATTATTTTAAAAAAATTTAAAAAAGAAAAATATTGAGTGGGATTTGATAATACATTTTATGGGCTGCATCGTTTTAAATTTTGGAGATGGCATCCCACCACTAATATGGTGGCGTTGGGTTGGAAACACCCTTAATCACAACCAATTTAAATCAATTTGATAATCGTGTATATGATCATATTCAGTTATGCTTCGTTCCTTTTGTCTTGAAATTTTAGTTCTTTTTCGATTTGATACTGATGTGACATAATATGGTGTTGATATGTGTAATGCCAAATGGTTATCGATGAAAATATTATTGAAATCTCCGGGGAAATTATAGGGTAAAAATTAAAATCTGAAAATACTAAGGATTAAAGTGTAATGAGAAATATATATCACCAAAATAAAAATTTCTTATATAGTATATATATTGAACTTGAAATCGATCAACCAATTCACATTAATAACTACTGATTTATTATTATTGCGTCCTATTGTTTAATCCGCTCGGTACAATGGAATGATCGATCCAAATGCTAAAAATATCCCCCTTTCTACCTTCTTTGTTGAAAAAAAATGGAAAAATTCAATCTTTTAGTCAATGCTAGGAAGAGCCATAGCAACACGAATGTTGCCAAAGATGACATTACGTTTTTAAGCTCTTGATCTTCTTCCTTTCATTTATGAAGAGAAAATAATACAAAAGTACTGTACGGAGTTTTACAAAATGTACACATAAAAGTCAAAATGATCAAACGAAATGTTTTGTTGCATTAGAGATCTTTAATATACATAAAAATATTTTTTATTTTATTCATGTAATATGTAACTAAAATATAGGGAAACTGCCCCTGTTAGTTGGCATTGGCATTTTTTAGCCTTTAGTCTTGAAATGTGGATTATCAATGTTTAGTCGTTTGTCCACTAATTTGGTTATCTTTTGAGTTCTTCGGAGACCAATAAATCTACAGAATATTATTTTTGACATTAATAGTCTCCTGTAAGGATCATGTTGTTAGAAATAAGCATGTATGATACATGCTAAAATCTAACTAAGCAACATTAAAGAAAGCAAAATTTTTCTTCACTTGATGAATTTTTACTTGATGAATTCAATTTATATAATATATGTTTCATTCTTGTCAAATGAAGTAGGAGAGTATATGCACCACATGAGCAATATCCAGTAAGTTTAGTGACACTAATTATTGGAATCTAAAAAATAAAGTTTTAGGTGAGATTTATCTATTTATTCCAACATTTTTAAATTTCAAGAGTTTAGGAGACATTTTTAAAATAAAATAATATAAACTTTGATTTTTTTCCATGACTACCTTTTTTGCCCGCTGGACTCGTCCATAATAGGTTGAGTAAATAATTGATTAACTATTGAAATTATGCCTGAATTTTTAAAAAGACAATAAATATGATCATTTGAAATAAATATGTAAACAACATATTATTGACTTTATATACGATGATATAAAGCACGTACGTACGAAAAAATCAATGAAAGGTAAAAAGTGGGGAAGAAAGAGAAGCACAAAAAATTATTCACAATAAACGTTGAGTGAGTAAATTCAACGTACAAGCATTAAAGCAGATGGCACACCTAATTCTCAGTCTCTCAAAGCTGCATGGAATTGAGTAAAGCATTCTCTCCATCTTCCATTTGATTGTAGAAATACTGAGGACATGAGTATTCATCCAACGTCGCTGCCCACCAGGGCTGGTTCAACCACTCCTCCTCCGTGTCAACCACCGGGAAATCGTTCCCGGACTCACCGGAATCATAACTCCACTCCAAGCTCGGCAGCTCGATCAACTCCCCCAATTCCTCCGACCCCGCCGCGGTATTAATGACATCAGATGTAGAGCACAATGGGCTGAGCACCTCCATCGCCGCGGCTTTAGCCGCCGCCTCCTGCACATCCATCGGCGACTGGGAAGCCGGCCGAGGCAGAAGCTCGCTGATCTCAGGGAAATTGAGGACAGCGGACTTTCCCTTTATGCTCAACGCCGCCACGTCATGGGCCCTTGCCGCCATTTCCGCCGTCGGGTAAGTTCCGAGCCAAATCCGAGACTTCTTACGCGGCTGCCGGATTTCCGAAACCCATTTCCCCCAGCTTCGCATTCTAACGCCCCTGTAAATTGGGTGCTTTGCCCCACTGCTGACCCCCTCTGATCTTTTCTTGCATTTCTTTTCATCATTCTCAAAAGGGTTTTTGTCTTTGTTGTTTTTTATTTTGTTTTGGATAGAATTTGAAGCTCCGGCGCTTCCGCCAGCGGCGCACGGTGGCTCTGCCATTGGAAGAGGTTGTTCAGCCTTGTTTAGTAGATCGTGTGTGGAAATCGAATATTCTTCGCCCCGGGTTTTATAGAGGGAGGAGGAGAGTGGAGATATAAAGAGAATTTAATGCATTTAGTTGATTTATGCAGGAAGGAATGGAGTTAGTTGAAGTTTTTGTTGCAATAATTATTTAAACACAGATAATTAATTAATTATATATATATATATATTCAAGGTTTGTTATTATTACAAAAATGAAAGAAAATGATCAATTAGAAAATAAACCACAAAAGTTTAAAAATGAAGGAAATCTATAGCTAATTGGCTCCATAAATTGCATGTTAGAAAAAAAAACGTGAAAGAATTTAAAACTAAATATATTTTTATATGAAAATTTAATGAGTGTAATTGAGTAATCGTGAAATAAAGTAGCTGGATTTACCGATTGGATCCGGGAAGAAGAAACACCTAGACGTGATATAATAAATACTCATTTATTTACTTGTTATGCAGTTAATAATTTTAAATAAATACTTTACATTTATAATTATACAAATGGACCTTTTCCACATAGCTTGACAAAATATATAATAAACTTTACCATAGGAGTCTATGTGTATTATAAAATATTCCTTCTCCAGTATGTTTTATAAATATTCTATTCGTAGTCCATTACGTTTTATCAAAGGGAATTAAGTGTCACACGCTCTTGCGCTAGGAAGCTTGTACCATTAATAATCGACACGAAAAGTAATTGTCTACATGAATAAACTTAATCACCTTTTGAGGAAAACATATTTGCTACACCAGCAGTACTCATAGCTAGCTAAGGTTTTGGGAAACTTTTTAGATGTATGCTATTTACATTTTAATTAAAGATTGTTCATTATAAGTCTAAAAACTAGTTTAACTTTCCTGAAGTATTTATCAAAATTTCTGAATGCATCATATTTCACGTTGATCATTTTGTTTGATGTTATTTAATATATTTTACCTGAATATGTCGCTTCCACATGATTCCCGCTAACAAAAAAGGTGAGTAAACGTACTCACAAAGACTCTCCAAGTCTAATGTTGTTCGCTGTGAAAATTACAAAAGAGTAGGCGTCTGCTCAAGCAGGGAGATAATTTTCATGCTACACGTATATATTGAACTTGGATAATATAAAAAAATAATAAGTTTTATCCATATATTATTCTATATAATTTGATCCTCTATATTATTAGTTTATTGTTATAGTCCACGATCTTTTTTTTTTAATTTTAGTCATTTTCGTAAAGAGTATTTTAACGTTACATACATCAATATAATGCATATACTAGCGCTATGTAAAAAAATTGAAATTTGATGTAACCAAAATGTTATCTTGAGTTCGATGAACTTTGAGTTATGTTATTCTCTATGTGAAAATTACAAAAAAAGAACGATATTTCGTCGTGAATCCCACTCGAGCCGGGAGAATCATAATGATTGATATATAAAAATGATAAAAACGGTCAACTAAAACTTAGATTTGATGATAGATGATTAAAATCATAAGAAATATATAGAAATGATCGAAATATGTAAATCTTCCTAACTCCATTTTTTCATTATATACACTCCACTTTAAAAATAAGTATTCCTAAAGTGACATATATTACAATGTATGAAATTTAAACAAAATAACATATTCAGTATGTGGCCAATGCTTCGAGTTATGACATATGGATTATATGTGATACTTCAAATAAAGTATGAATTAAGACATTTCCAGTAGATATAATAACTTCAACAATGTATAGCTTGGGAATTGAAACTCTAACGAAATGGTCACACACATATCTATTCCATCAATTTGAATATTCTTTACGACTATCTTATTTGTAATTTGTGTATCTTTTTTATAATTTGTTTATGTGATTGGCTGAAACATATCAATTACTCCCTTAATTTCTAGGAGTGCCAATACCGCCAATCTGCCATGTTCCCACATATCATATCGACTTTGCCGTATCCTGCAGGGTATTGTTAGTTTTATATTGGACTGTTTTTTTTTTAACAAAATATGTAATAGAGGAATAAAATAAATGAATGTGTCCTCTTATACCTTTTTTGAAAGATAGAAATTGTGATAGGATTTTCCAACTCTTTTTGCAATATTATAATTTTTGTCCGAAACATTTCCTTTAAACTCATAATTGTTGTATAGATTTTAAATATGTGAGACATGGTAAAAGGATGGGTAAATTAAGAAAAAATATCTATTTCAATGTTTCATTTAGAATTGAGCTCCTCTGACATATATTTTAGGAACTAGTACTTGTAAACATCTTGTTAGAATCGAAAAAGGGTTAAAAACCAGCTCAGGAGTTCAGAAGTAGGGGTGAATGAACTTCTTTCGATTTTGTTAAAACTCTTTTCGTAAAAATTGTTTTGCAAGCTCTCGGCTTGTCTCTGAGCTGAGTTACCAACTCGGAGCTTTCTCAGTGTAATATGTTGTCTCGAGTAATAAAGATAATTGTGCGGAAATAACTCGCTTCAACAGTGAACAGATAAAGTAAAAACTGAAAGCTGTAAATAAAAGAGATAGGATGTCAGGTCCGGTGCGCTAAATCATCGATTAATGACTCAATTAATCTTAATTTCACGGAAGCATCAAATATGGGCTAAAAATTTTCGTTTGGCTGAACTAACATCAATCCTTTCGGACCTCCTAGGTGCGACCATATCTGGTATTGGCTCAGTAGGTGCGGGAGATTCACTTGGTACTTCAATTGGTTCTCGAACCTCTTCGAGTTCTACTATTTTGCCCTTTCTATCAAATAGAAATTCCCTTTCCATAAAGGTGGCATTCCTAGAGACAAACACTTTTGTCTCGCTGGGATAGTAGAAATAGTATCCAATGGAATTCTTTGGATACCCAATGAAGTAGCATAAGATGGATCTCATATCCAGCTGTGCGGGAGATTCACTTGGTACTTCAATTGGTTCTCGAACCTCTTCGAGTTCTACTATTTTGCCCTTTCTATCAAGTAGAAATTCCCTTTCCATAAAGGTGGCATTCCTAGAGACAAACACTTTTGTCTCGCTGGGATAGTAGAAATAGTATCCAATGGAATTCTTTGGATACCCAATGAAGTAGCATAAGATGGATCTCGTATCCAGC
>KV010005.1:189816-205707 GCA_001598015.1 Dorcoceras hygrometricum
GATCCGGATCCGCCCCCCGGCAAGGCAGCGGAAGAACAAAGAATAAAGGCCGGGAGACGATCAATACGAAAAATAGAATTCATAATTCAACATACATAGGGCGTTCAAAACGAATACCTTGCTGGCACTTGTGCCTGGCTCCAACCGGAATTACAAGAACCCGGCTCTTCTCGGTAAATTACGGTAGATAATCGCCAATCCGGTCCACGACCAGAACCGAGACTCCTTCGTCAGGCTGCACTAGAAGCACTGACTAATTCTGCACGAACGGATTCTCCTCGTCGAGTTGGCCGGAAACGAATTTCCGGCGACAACGGGCGGCGGCGCACGGCGACGGCGGCGGCGGCGTGTGTGAGAGGAGGGAGGGGCGGCTATGCTTTAGGGTTAGGGTTGTATCAAGTTGTGATATGAGTTATATACAATTAAGTCTCTTAATCATATTTAAATAGATTAAGTGTTGGACTTGGACCGGCCCAACGGGCCCGGGTCCAACAATGAACATTCAGTTCATCTCCACCACCGAGACTTCATCGTAACTCCGATCGCCGATCAGATCGGACCGATCGACTCAGTTTCCAAAACTGAATAATATGATCTGAAAAACCATTTTTCAGAACCCCAATGTAAAAAGACCGTTTTGCCCCTCAACAGCGGCAAACCCCGGTTTGACCCCTGTTGACTTTTAGGAAGTCGCACTTCCCGAAATCCTCTTCTCATGCTCAACACATTGAGCTGAGTATCCGTGCGGGAATCTCGAATCTAGTAATTGTGTGACCCTCAATGGTTCAGGGATATAGCTAGCCGTGGGCCCACAACCATTGTGGCTCCAGAATCACAATTCCGGACCTGCCCAACGGATCATGGTAAAGCGTCTAGCAACATCGCCCCATGATCTCCTAGGTATCACTGATAGTGCCTGCAATAACCAGTCGATCGTGGTTAGCGTACAGTACGGTCCTTTCAATCCATATATCCCGATCAGATCAACGACCATTGGTAAATCGAGAGTCGCTGTAGATCCGATAGCTATGCATACATCTTGGAGATCGAATAGTGACATCGCGAGTGTAACTAGGTAAACACATTTACCTAAAACACTTCTAGTACTCTGGCCAGAGATTTATACACTATTATCCCCTCAGATAGCATATGATATCCACGCATGTCTGCGAGCGGTGAATTCTCGACAACGATGCATCGACTCCTACATGCATCGGGGTCTCACCCAATCCCGACGCCTTATGACCCCAAGTGAGTCGGCAAATGGGTCAAAGTGAGACGCCTATCATGTAGAGTCTCAATGACGTTTCGAGTCGTGAGGACTAATCAGTACAACCAAGACCTCAGACTTATCCACTCGATAAATGGTAACCACTTGGAAAGTCCGAACGAGGGTAGTTCGATAGATCACCAGGTCACTATCTATCTGCATGCTCATAACATCACAATGTTCCCTACCAATGAAACATGGTACTTCGCATCGCAGATACTAGTCTCGAACTCGGGCGGCCTTATCCTCATTTTGACGGCCCAATCGACTAGGAACATGTTCAGAATACACAGCGACTATTAGATGTGTTTCATGATAGCCGTCATACCCACTATCACATCTAACATACGCTTTAGTGCATTCTAGGTCTTTACTCAACGCAATTGTAAATCATTACACACATAATGAAAGTAAAGAATGCCATATAAGTAAATGCGAATATCATATATAAAGACTGTTTGTACAAGAGTCTATAAAACCCACACGCCACAAGTTGGCTAGTTGGGCATCTACTCTAACACACACAAGGCTCACGGCTGGGAGCCACGCTCAACCAACTCAAATACTCTCAAAACAACTCACTGTAAGCTAATTCTCAACTATAAACAAGATCTCAAAGCTTAAACTCAAGAGCTACCTGTGCGCACAAACACACTGCCAAAGATAGCAGCTTCGCGATTCCTCTCCAGCGAACGCTAGCCTCCAAGAGTTATAGGAACAATAGAGCTTCGCAAGAGGAGTCCAACGCTACCTCAATTGTCCAAAACAAAGGCCGGAATCGACGGGAATTCATCGGAGAAGCTCACGATGAACAGTGCTTAGGGTTCTAAGCGAAGAACACAATCGGGGAAAATATTCTAAGTATGGGATTCAAATGCGTGAAATCGAAGACCAAGTCTTCCTTATATAAATCTCACAAAAGCTGGTTAAAAAACATCCACCGACAAAACCAGCAGGCGCCAACAACAAATACAACCAGCAGGCACAAGGAACCCACTGCTGAGTCTCAAACAACATATATCAAACGACGTCGTAGCACACTACCTACGACTGGTTCTCAACCAAAAGCTGGACAACCAGATGACTGGTTTAAACATCGCGGGAAATCTCCAAAAGCTGGTACCAGTCGCAACATATAAAACGCAGCGTTACAACTAATCAAACCGGCGTCGCACAACTAACGTCATCCAGTCGCTAGCTCTCGCGCAATACCAGCAGCAAGCTACAGGAACCCAGACGCGAGCTACAGTAGCGCACAAATCCCTCGCAGCTGGACAACCAGTCGCAACCTCCAAACGACGACGTTTTCTTCTCGCGCTACAGTGATGTTGGCCCGCATTGACATCTGCCTCGACTGGACAATCAGCAGGAACACACGTGACCAGATCTCACACTAAAGCTAGACCAAAACGACGTCGCTCCAACTTATCCAAATGACACCGTATCCAACGCGATGCAAATACACTAAACCAGCGACTGGTATTTCAAACGCTACCATCTCTCGCTAGACACAAATGAAACCAGCTTTCACTAAAACGACGGAGTTTAGGAGTCTCGTGCTAAAACTCGCTACTGCTGGATTTATCACCGACCAGCTCTCACCATAAAAACCTCAAAAACACGAAAATTCCCAGAATGGTCTAAAATGTGATTTACGACCCAAAAATGCAACCCAAGCATTCAAAATGAAATCTGAATCACCAGAAATCACTAAAACCCGATTAATTCAACAATTAATCCTTAATACAATCCAGGTCTCACATTTCTCCCCCACTAAAAAGGATTTCGTTCTCGAAATCAAACAACCACTCTGAAATACAACACAACAACTGGAAGTCGAAGCAACAACAGAAAATAAACAAAAACTTGCCCAACACCAGGCCAAGAGTTCAAGATAACTGAGCAAACAATTAACAACAACTAGGGAAGAATTACAAACAAAAGCTGCAACTTCTGGAAAATATAGCCCAACGGCTACTCAAACAGATGTGGCCATTCGCGTTGCATCTTTTCTTCTAGTTCCCAAGTAGCTTCTTCCCTTCCATGTTTGCTCCACTGAACCATTACCAAAGGAATGGTCTTATTCCTCAACTGTTTCTCTTTTCTGCCAAGGATCTGCAAAGGATATTCTTGATAGCTCAACGACTGATCTAGCTCTACCTCGTCAGTTCCAAGCACATGAGACGGATCTGGCTCATATTTCCTCAACATCGACACATGAAACACATCGTGCAAGGAGGACAATTCTGGTGGCAACAACAACCGATACGGTAAAGGGCCAATCCTCTCGACAATCTCATACGGACCAACGTAACGAGGGGCTAACTTTCCCTTGCGTCCAAAGCGCATCACACTACCAAACGGAGAAACCTTGAGAAATACACGATCACCAACCTGAAACTCAAGAGGTCGACGCCTCTTATTCGCATAACTGGCTTGGCGATCCTGGGCAGCTTTCATCTTTTGTCGAATAAGATCCCATGATCTTTCATTTGCTGTACAAAGTCAGGGGCAGATAGCTGCTTCTCCCCCACTTCTTCCCAACACACCGGCGATCTGCACTTCCTACCATACAAAGCTTCAAAAGGCGCCATACCAATCGTCACTTGGTAGCTGTTATTGTAGGAAAACTCAACCAAAGACAACGCGTCTTGCCAGCTACCTCCGAAATCCAATACAACAGCACGCAACATATCCTCCAAAGTCTGGATAGTTCGCTTAGATTGGCCATCTGTCTGGGGGTGATATGCGGTACTCATAGCCAATCTAGTTCCCAAAGCTGTTTGCAAACTCTTCCAAAACCTGGAAGTAAACCTCGGATCTCGGTCAGAAACGATCGAAACGGGCACACCATGCAGTCTAACAACAAAATCAACGTACAGCTTCGCCATCTTCTTCAACGAGAAGGTCATCCCATAGGGAATGAAGTGTGCAGACTTCGACAAACGGTCGATAACTATCCAAATAGCATCGCATGCTCTGCTGGAACGAGGCAGATGCGTCACGAAATCCATAGCTATGTGCTCCCAATTCCATTGGGGCACCTCCAAACTCTGCAACAGACCACCAGGTCTCATCCTCTCGGCCTTTACCATCTGGCAATTCAAACAACGAGCGACAAAACCAGCAACATCGCTCTTCAGGCCAGCCCACCAAAAGTGCGGCTTCAAAGCATGGTACATCTTCCGTGCACCAGGATGAACACTATGTCTGCTGCAATGCGCCTCACGAAGGATCTCTTCCTTCAAATCAATCAAATCGGGCACAACCAACCTGCCCCGGAAACGCAAACAACCATCGGACGAGACAGAATAGTCCTCAAGCTCGCCAGCCCTGACTTTCAACTTCAATTCGTGGATAGACGGATCGGTCCTTTGAGCTGCTCGAATGTTGGAAACAATCTGCGGTTCCACTTGGAACGATGAAACCATCACACAATACTCAGCCGGATAGAATCTCCAACCCGTAGTGTTAAGATGCTCTTGATCCTTAGAGATGTACAACGACGCAAGCATCTCACTAGCCTTCCTGCTCAAAGCATCAGCCACTACGTTCGACTTCCCAGGCTGGTATTTAATCTCACAGTCAAAGTCCTTTAGCAGCTCCATCCATCGATGCTGTCTCATGTTCAAGTCAGGCTGCGAAAACAGATACTGCAAACTCTTGTGGTCGGAGTACACCACAAACTGCTCGCCATACAGGTAGTGACGCTAGATCTTTAACGCGAAGAACACCGTTGCTAACTCCAAATCATGAACTGGGTAACGAGTCTCGTGCGGTTTCAAATGCTGCGAGGCATACGCAATGACTCGACCATTCTGCATCAACACACAACCCAATCCATTGAGCGAAGCGTCAGAACAAACCACGAAACCACATGAACCGAACGGCAGAGCCAACACAGGCGCAGTAGTCAACTTTTCCTTAAGCAGTTGAAACACATTCTCACACTGCTCAGTCCAAACAAACCGCTTATCCTTATGGGTCAATTGGGTCATCGGCTTCGCTATACTAGAGAATCCCTCAATGAAGCGACGATAATAGCCAGCCAGACCTAAGAAACTACGAATCTCAGACACATTTCTCGGTCGCTCCCAGTTCAAAACAGCATCCACTTTACTGGGATCCACAGAAATGCCATTCGCCGAAATGACATGGCCCAGAAATACAACGTGGTCTAACCAAAACTCGCACTTGGAAAACTTAGCATACAATTGCTGCTCTCTCAACCTCTGAAGAACCATTTCCAAGTGCTCCTTGTGCTCCCTCGGAGTCTTCGAGTAGACTAAGATGTCGTCAATAAAAACAATCACAAACTGATCTATGAACTCTCTAAAAACCCGGTTCATCAGATCCATAAAGACTACATGCGCGTTTGTCAACCCAAACGGCATCACCAAAAACTCAAAATGTTCGTACCTCATACGAAATGCAGTCTTCGCGACATCTTGTTCCCTCACTCTGAGCTGATGGTACCCGGAATGAAGATCAATCTTTGAATACACCGCAGAACCTTGCAACTGATCAAACAGATCATCGATTCTCGGCAACGGGTACTTGTTCTTGACAGTGGCTTTATTCAACTGGCGAAAATCAATGCACATCCGCATTGTGCCATCCTTCTTCTTCACAAACAAGATGGGCGCTCCCCACGGTGACATACTAGGTCGGATAAAACCTTTCTCCAGCAAATCATCTAACTGTACCTTGAGTTCTCTCAACTCCGCAGGCGCCAGACGATACGGGGCACGAGAAATTGGAGCTGTGCCAGGCACCAGCTCTATGCTGAAATCTATCTCCCGCCTCGGAGGAAAACCAGGAATCTCCTCTGGAAACACGTCGTGGGAAGTGTCGCACCACGGGAACGTCACTAAGCTGAACACTGGAAGAAGAAGACACATCCAAAGCATAGATCATAAAGCCATCATTTCCCAGAGACAACAAGCTAAACATCTCCATCGCGGAAACCAACGGAATCTTCGATCGCGAATCCTGACCGTAGAAGTCCCACTTCTCGCCAGACAAAGGCCTAAAGCGCACAATCCCATGAAAGCAGTCCACGGAGGCCCTATAGTTGGACAACACATCCATTCCAACTATGAAATCAAAATCCCAAAGCATCAAACGGATCAAATTCGCAAACAAAACATGCTCACCAAACCGCAACAAACTATTCAACAAAACCTCCTGGGAGAACAGGCTCATACCACCAGGGGTAGAAACAGAAACAACATCGCGCAAAAGGACGATACACAGACCATGCTCAACAACAAACGAATCAGAAATAAACGAATGCGATGCACCGGTGTCAAACAACACACGAGCAGGAAAGTCAAAGATAAGACATGTACCTCCAATCACCCGCCTCGGTGTCTCCTCCGCCTGCTCCCTTGTGATGGCGTTAACCTGAGCATGCTGGGGTCCTGGGAAGAAAGGCTGGGACGACTGCCCAAAGCGCGAAGGGCCAGGTTGCTGAAACGGTCTAAATGGAGTCTCACCCAATCGGGGCTGCTGAAACTGTTGAGAACGGCCCCTGGACTGACCTCCACGACCCTGAGGCTGGGCCGCGGTCTGATGTGAACCAGCTGACGGACACACTCTCGCAAAATGCCCGTACTGACCACAAAGGTTGCATGACCCCTGCACACCTACACACTGCATGGAAGAATGCTTTTCCACCGCAAAAGCCACAAAACTCAGTCCGAGATCCACTGCTACTCGAACTGCCTGAACCGGAAGACCCTGAACCAGACTTTTTCTTGAACTGCTGACCTCTAGGTCGAAACCTCTGACGGCCAGGCTGCTGAGCCATCTGCTGCTGCTGCTGAGGATAATGAGCGGACTGAGAACTCTGAGACGACTGAGCTCCCGGACCAACCTGTCTACCACCCTGCACTGTCTGCGCTACCTGCGTTCTGCCCGTACGATGGCTCCTCATGCCCTCCTCAATGTGGATAGCAGTATCAACGGCCTCAGCATACGACTTGGGCTTGCTCGTCAAAACACTCTGGTACAATTCTTCATTCAAGCCCTCCACGAATCTGGTACTCTTGGCCCTCTCCCGGCCAGCAACATGCGGAACATAAGCCAACAACATAGAAAACTTGCGAGCATACTCGCGCACAGTCAACGAGCCCTACTCCAAAAACTCAAACTCCCACTCATGGGCAGCCACATACGAATCGGGGATATACTCCAGCCTGAAGGTCTCACAGAAAGTGTGCCAAGTGATACCAACTCCAGTCTCCAATAAGGTACTAGACGCACCTCGCCACCAACGCTCTGCGACCTTCCTCAGTAACAAGGTCACTAACCTCAACCGGAGTTCATCGTCATACTGAGCCCTATCGAAAAGATGAATGACGTTATGGAGCCACGAATCAGCATCCTCACTCGACTCGTCGCCATTAAAGACAGGAGGGTTCATCCTCTGAAAACGAGCTATAACAACATCCATTCTCTCCACCGGAGCCGGCGAAGGCTCTGCTTCCCCTTCTTCGCTACTCCCATGAGTATGACTAGGAGCACTATACTGATCCTCGTTCTGACCTCCTGATTCCTGGAACTGCCCCTACCTCTACCACGACGTCTAGGCGGCATCTAAAATACACTCAACAGGATAAGGAAAAATAGAACAGATACAGCATAGAAAGCATATAACATACATATGCAGCACGTAAGTCACATAAGTTAAGCACATGCAACACACAACACTGTGCCTAGACTCAAGTGTGATCAAAGAAATTGAGCTTATCCCAGCTTAAGCTCTGATACCAAAAATGTCAAGCCTCGTGCTCTAAACAGAGTAAAATCATACAAACACACGCGGAAGCTATCAAAAAGTGGGTAAAATTTTTGCTTTTGGCCTGACTGTTTAAAACAATATAATTTAAAATAATGCGATACCATATATCTCAGTTCATAAAAACAACCAACAATAAAGCATACACAAATCAAAACATGTATCAGACTCCGCTACGGGGTACAACAACAAAGCGCAGGGAATCCCCCTAGCTAACTGATACATATATATAAGTATGCTATATGCAACTGGGACACGCTAGCCACCTCCTGGGGCACCACCAGCTGGGTTAAAACCACGACCAGCTGTAAAACCTGGGTTCCCTGAAAACAACACAAACAAGGAAACAAACCAAGCCCCAGAGGGACATGGGGTCAAACCCCAGTACGAAGAGCAACAGATAAAGCTAAAAGAATGCATAAGATAAGATGCAGATGCTATGCATGAGACATCGGATAACAACAGAAGGCTCGACCAACAAGGGAGCTAGGGAACTCAAACACAGCTCCAAGAATCTGCAATAACAATGGCCACGAGGTGTGTTCACAGTGTGGTAATGAGCCACTCGCCGTGATACAACACCCGAATACCAGATGCATCAACAACTCAACCTGCCGTTGCCTCGCCCATGAACTGTGGTAGTTAACCACTCGGCGCATGGTGGCTAACGATCCTAGCAGGGAGATGAGAGTGCGGTATCGCCGCTCGTCCTCGCATCCTGGTAAGAATCAATAACAGAAATACAAGGTACAAGGCTGCAAAACACAATACATAAGGGATCTGAAATATGCGTGAACAAATGCGTGTATGCAATTCACATGAAATAGCTAGCGTAAACACCAAAGCTCATCAAGCAGTACACAGATAAGTTCACCAAAACATCCCAGCAGCCACGCATAATATTTTATGCCAATTCCAAGCTACATCAAGCTCAAATCCGTACCTTATACTTTTGGGCAACAATTACCACAAAACAAGGCTTGAGAGTACCGATTCCAACCTGTAGATCATACGCAAGATACAGGGAATCATCAACTCAAAACTCACGGCCAACACACAAGGCTCACGGCTGGGAGCCACGCTCAACCAACTCAAATACTCTCAAAACAACTCACTGGAAGCTAATTCTCAACTAGAAACAAGATCTCAAAGCTTAAACTCAAGAGCTACCTACGCGCACAAACACACTTCCAAAGATAGCAGCTTCGCGATTCCTCTCCAACGAACTCTAGCCTCCAAGATTATAGGGAACAATAGAGCTTCGCAAGTCCAAAACAAAGGCCGGAATCGACGGGAATTCACCGGAGAAGCTCACGTGAACAGTGCTTAGGGTTCTAAGCGAAGAACACAATCGGGGAAAATATTCTAAGTATGGGATTCTAATGCGTGAAATTGAATACCAAGTCTTCCTTATATAAATCTCGCAAAAGCTGGTTCAAAAACATCCACCGACAAAACCAGCAGGCGCCAACAACAAATACAACCAGCAGGCGCAAGGAACCCACTGCTGAGTCTCAAACAACATAAATCAAACGACGTCGTAGAACACTACCTACGACTGGTTCTCAACCAAAAGCTGGACAACCAGACGACTGGTTTAAACATCGCGGAAATCTCCAAAAGCTGGTACCAGTCGCAACATATAAAATGCAGCATTGCAACTAATCAAACCGGCGTCGCACAACTAACGTCATCCAGTCGCTAGCTCTCGCGTAATACCAGCAGCAAGCTACAGGAACCCAGACACGAGCTACAGTAGCGCACAAATTCCTCCAGCTGGACAACCAGTCGCAACCTCCAAATGACGACGTTTTCTTCTCGCGCTACAGTGATGTTGACTCGCGTTGACATCTACCTCGACTGGACAATCAGCAGGAACACACGCGACCAGATCTCACACTAACGCTACACCAAAACGACGTCGCTCCAACTTATCCAAACGACACCGTATCCAACGCGATACAAATACACTAAACCAGCGACTGGTATTTCAAACGCTACCAGCTCTCGCTAGACACAAATGAAACCAACTTTCACTAAAACGACGGAGTTTAGGAGTCTCGCGCTAAAACTCGCTACTACTGGATTTATCACCGACTAGCTCTCACCATAAAAACCTCAAAAACACGAAAATTCCCAGAATGGTCTAAAATGTGATTTACGACCCAAAAATGCAACCCAAGCATTCAAAATGAAATCTGAATCACCAGAAATCACTAAAACCCGATTAATTCAACAATTAATCCTTAATACAATCCAGGTCTCATATTACGAACAACTGACTCAACTTTGGACGTCTCCATTGCTAATCCAGCTGCCGTCTAAGTGATGAATCAAACCAGCTGTGAACTTTATCTTTTACCATCGACTGGACAGACTTCTACTGTTCATCTTCTTTGTGCAATATACTTTGTCCTGTTGATATCTGCACACTTCGTAGATTTGTTAGAAACACAATAATAAGTTTTGTGTAATTCAAAATTCAATCTGGATCTGTTGACACAGCCATCATACGCATAATTCAGATGTGGGTGGACTATCACATAGAAAATTGATTTTCAGAAGTCGTGACATCATCCCAGTATTTCGAAGTAGTGACGTCATTTCTGTTTATTGAAGTTCAGAAGTCATGACGTCATTCCTTGTTATCAGGTCGATGTTTTGAAACAGCTTTGGCCTTTTGGATCAGTTCATATTTTGGGAACAGTGTATTCAGAAGTGAGCTACAGTGGAAGATCTATTGTTGGAAGCATAGGGCATTCAGACTTGAGTAACAGATTGTGATCTATTGTTTCAGTTTTGAGTATCTCAGTTGTAAACAGTATCTATTCAGTTATCTCAGATCTCAGGTCTTCAGAAGTGGATATATTCAGTTTTTGACAAAGCTATTTTGAATCAGAAGTGACTTGTTGGGAGTATTCAGATTTTGGGTTAACAGAGCTTTCAGATATCAAAACTGTATCAGTTGCTACATTCAGTTCTTGCATTCAGATGTTGCACATTCACAGTTATCTCTACCTATTTTAGATGTTGATACAATCTGATGTGGCAACTACGTTTACTCAAATCAGCATGAAGATAGTCTTATTATTTAAGAAAGGAAGAACTGTTTCAACAGAAAGAGATTTCAGGCGCAAATGACGAATCAATTCAAGCGCTATCAATGTTTATATTGGAAACAATCAATGGTGAAGATTGAATCGTACAATTGCCTAGAATTAAGGAGACACTGTCAGTACTATTTTGGATAAATCAGCATGAAGATAGTCTTATTATTTAAGAAAGGAAGAACTGTTTCAACAGAAAGAGATTTCAGGCGCAAATGACGAATCAATTCAAGCGCTATCAATGTTTATATTGGAAACAATCAATGGTGAAGATTGAATCGTACAATTGCCTAGAATTAAGGAGACACTGTCAGTACTATTTTGGATAAATAGTACACAGTATACAGAGGACGTTATACGATGTTTGCACAAATATGGTATAACGCAATTTGGCTCTGACGAAGAGCAATTTACCTCGAGTGGAGCAGGATTTGCAATGGACAGATACTCAAAGGGATTTTGTTTCCTTAGCAAGATTCTTATGACCGTTGAGAACAAAGGGTATAAATAGCTGGAATTTGAATTGAAGAATTTCTCTTATTCTCTTCCATTCTTAGTCTCCATTGTTCTTGAGCTTATTGCTTCGACGCTATCATTCACGAAAAATCTCATACATTCACTGGATGCTTTCATCGCAAAATTATTCTAAGTCCAGTATTCTAATCTCGAAGAACACTTCACTGTTCAAGCTTTCACAGACATTACCTTCGAGATTTATAGCACTCATTAGACTTGTATTCCATTGTTATATTCATTGTTGAGTCTGTAACAAACGTGCCACACAAAGCCATTTGATAAAAATACTAAGTGTTGTATTCAGCAGTTGCATCTGCTTGATTGTTGATTGGAGTTGCTAGGAGTTCACCTAGAGCGAGGCTCGGTGACTGGGTGGTTACAGAGGCTGTAAACATCAAATCTTCTAGTGGAACCTTCCTGAAAAGGAAGAAGGGGAGACGTAGGATATTAATATCCGAACTTCCATAAACAAATCCTTGACCCTGAACTTTTACTTATTGCATTTATTTAATCTTTCACTGTTCACAGATTAATCAACTTATTTCCGCACAATAGTTGTTAGTTGAGAAATCTGATTTAAGACTGAGATACCTTAAATCTGGTAACTCGGATTTAAGTTAAGCGGGTGCTTGTAAAAATCGTTTTAAAGGTTTCGAAAATATTTAAATACGAAGGAGTTCATTCAACCCCCCCTTCTGAACTCCTAGGCCTGTTTTTCGAGCCATATTGATCCTATCAATTGGTATCAGAGCCTGTGCATCTCAGTTATTTAACAGTTTGTTGTTCGTGTTTATCATATTTTAAAATGTCTACTTATCACAACAAAATTCCTATGTTTTCTAAGGAGGATTACGATGACTGGAAGATTCGCATGCAAGCGCATCTGGCTGCTCAGGATGATGACATGTGGTCAGTAATCACAGCAGGGCCGATGAAAATTATGAAGCCAAACTTGTAATTTGCTATATTTAATGGCGAGCCCCAGTATCTAGAGAAGAGCAGACATGAGTACACCAACGAAGACAAAAAGAAAGCAAATCTGGACAATGTGGCCAGGGACATTCTCTACAAGACACTGGACAAAAATATGTTCAGCAAGATAAAAACCTGTTCCACAGCAAAAGATATTTGGGAAAAGCTGACACCCATATGTGAAGGCAACGATGAGACAAAAGAGAACAAGCTGACTGTCGCTCAGCATAAATATGAATCTATGAAGATGAAGGATGGAGAAATAATGACGGAGTTTGATGAGCGATTTAGCGCCGTGGTGATTGAGTTGACTAGCTTGGGAAAAGAGTATAGCAACCGTGAGTTGACTTTGAAGGTGATGAGAGAATTGCCCAGGGGATGAGACGTTAAGACGATGGCCATGCGAGAGTCCAAGGACCTCAATAAGCTGGAGCTTCACGATCTATTTGCAAACCTTAAAGCTTATGAGTTCGAGTTGGAAACAAGAGCAGAAGCTGGACCATCAACCTCCCAGCCGACCAAAGTGCTAGAAGCTACAACATCTGAACAGTGCTCTCCAAGAACTAGCAAGACAGCTGATCAACTCAGCAATGACGCCATGTCCCTCTTCGTTAAGAAGTTTGGGAAATACTTGAGAAGATCCTACAATCCTTCTACTCCTTATAATAATGTTCATATGAGACGTTAAGACGATGGCCATGCGAGAGTCCAAGGACCTCAATAAGCTGGAGCTTCACGATCTATTTGCAAACCTTAAAGCTTATGAGTTCGAGTTGGAAACAAGAGCAGAAGCTGGACCATCAACCTCCCAGCCGACCAAAGTGCTAGAAGCTACAACATCTGAACAGTGCTCTCCAAGAACTAGCAAGACAGCTGATCAACTCAGCAATGACGCCATGTCCCTCTTCGTTAAGAAGTTTGGGAAATACTTGAGAAGATCCTACAATCCTTCTACTCCTTATAATAATGTTCATAAAAGTCATAAAGTAACAACTGATATGAACTGTTTTAATTGTGGACGTCCAGGGCACTTTGCAGCTGATTGCAACAGGCCAAAGAAGGAAGATAGATACAAAAGAGATGAAAAGAAGGAGGATCGATACAGAAGGGATGAGAAGACAGATGAAAGATCCAAGGAAAGATCAAAATATAGGAGGATGAGGACAAGAGGTGATAAAAGACCCAGCCGCAAGAATGATCGCAAAGTACTGGTTGTTGAGGAAAGCAACAGGAACTGGGCTGATATCGATTCAGATTCCTCATCCAGCAGTTCCTCATCCAGTAATAGTGAACAGGAGGAAGTTCACTGTCTCATGGCTGATCAAACTTCAGATGACGAGATATTTGATTTTTCCAATATTGAATTTACACGAGAAGACCTTTTCAGTGCACTTAATGATATGGTCAAAGAGTACAGGAAGCTTTCTCACACATTAGAGGAAGTTAAAGCTGAAAACGCTGATTTGAAAAATAGTTCAGTAGAATCAAGTACTGTTGAATTTGGTGAAGCTGACAGTTTAAAAATCGAGTTGAGTAAGCTGAAGGCTGAGATTGAATTGTTGAGATCAAAGTCCTGTGAGCTCAAGTCTGAAATTGAAAATTTAAATTCGATAATGAGCTCCTGGACCCAGTCTTCTATCTCTCTAGATAAGCTGTGTGAGATTCAGAAGCCAGCGAATGATAGAACTGGCTTAGGTTTCAATACTTGTGAAATCAGCTCTGGAGAGACTTGTACTCAATCAAATCTAGCACATGACAAGTTCAAAAAGGCGAGCTTTGTCAAAGCTAGTGTGATACATGATCCATGTGAGTTGGTACGGTATGATGACCAGATCTCGGAGCTATTGAATAAGAAAGGAAAATCTGGTATTGGCTATGACAGACCCGAGAGTTCTAAGTCTGGTTGGCTAAAGAACAGACTTGACAAGGAAAAGGCAAAAACTGGATCCGTGGCTCTAAGAAGGTCAAGTCTGAATGGAAAAATGTTAGGCCTCGTAGAGATTTGAATGGTCAAAATACCAAACCAAAGCTCAACAGGTCTCACAGTACTTATGCACAGATCCTTATGGACTATCATACTGGGAAAGCTGTCAAAGTAATTCAAGTATGGGTCCCGAAAGGGGTAATCCTATCTGGACCCAAGTAAAATTGGGTACCAAAATCTGTTTTTATGATTGCAGGACAACAGGTACAAAGCTACTGATGAATCAACCATATTGTACCTGGACAGCGGTTGTGCAAGACATATGACTGGAAATCAAAAGCTGCTGACAGATGTTATACCTCACAGAGGAGCAAAAATTGTGTTTGGTGATAACGCTCATGGTAACACTGTGGGTAAGGGTAAGCTTATCCACTGTAACATTTCAATATCTGATGTCTTAGTTGTTGATAGCCTGAGTTACAATTTAATTAGCATTAGTCAGCTATGTGACAAGGGTTACATAGTTAATTTTCAACAGCACACATGTACAGTTCAGAGTCCAGAAGGACTGACTGTATTGGTAGGTAAAAAATCGGGGAATACCTACATTATCAATTGGTCAGAACCCATGGGATCTGAACAAATTTGCTTAGCAGCCAACTCTTCCAAGAGCTGGTTGTGGCATCAGCGAATGAACTATAACGCCCCAAAATCCTTAGGACCATATTTATGCATTTCATAAATCATATGGGCCATTTTGGCAATTTTAAATATCATGTATCTGCTAATTATTCATTCCAGCAGGTAAGATTTGCGCTACGACTGATTTCAGCAGGTAACTCCAATAAGCGATGCACGAGTTGATTTTTAATCGATTGGAAAATGTTTTAAGGTGGTGAAATGATTTCTTTAAAGGAAGGTATGGTGTTTTACAAATTAAAATGATATGAGGGGAATTTTTCTAAATTTTGAAGGTGTGTCATGCTTGATTTCTCAAGTAGCTTGCCACTAATCCCTTTCATATAAAAACCTGTTTTCAAAGTAAGATTTTCATCATTTGCGAAAGAAAAGTTTTAAAGTGTTCTTCAAAGAAATTTCAGAAAAAATCGTGTGTTGCTCAAAGGGAGGATTCCTGCAGGAAACTTGCTGTTGTTTCAAAGCTTCAAATAAGGCACGTAAAAGCTGATCTTTTCTACACCATTTGAAGCATATATTGTGTTTTAATGGATCTGCTTGCCTGTATGTTATTGATATATTGAAAGTTCATGTTTGAAATGATTTAGACATGATAAGGAAAGAA
>KV010005.1:224824-240214 GCA_001598015.1 Dorcoceras hygrometricum
TCCAACGTCTGCTGATTATCAAAGCAGCCGACAAAACCAGCAGGTAACGATCAGCATGTACCAACTTTTTCCCTTCAATAAAATCAGCAGGAGCAAACAATAAGCATTCGCGAGAAAGCACTTCAAAACGACACCGTTCCAACTTATCAAGACGACGCCGTAGCAATTCTCCAGCTGACAACAGCTCTCGCAAGCAAAACGATCATCTGCTGGTCGCGAGAAATCACTCAAAACGACGACGCATCTACTAATCCAAACGACGTCACTTTGGTTACGTAAACATTGCTACCAACAGCTGATCTCTCCCACGAAAGGCTCAAAACGCAGCGTTTCAACTAATTCAAACGACGCCGCTTCTCAACATTCGTATTTGCGCGCCTGCTGATCAGCAGCAACCATCACGACACAATCTACTACCAGCAGCAAGGAATACGTCACGCCTACATCATCATATCTATCGACAGCTCTCGCGACTGATTCCACAAACCATCAGCTGATCACTGTTCACAAGCGCAACTGCTGAATTCAATAGTCAACACTCCAAAATGTTGACTAACGCGTGTCACTTCCTCGCTCAATCTCACGCTAAGCGCAACATCTGCTAGCAGCAATATTCAACTCAAACTAAAACTAGCAGATCTTAATGCGTCACGCTTACATCTCCTCTGCTGATTCCAATTCGACTAGCAGCGAGCTACAGTAAGGTTGACCTGCGTTGACTCCGCTACAAATAGCGTACTGCTAACAGCTTTGCATCAAAATCGCTACGATCGAAATTCCCAAAAATAAACACAACGCTCAAAATCAGCAGGAACTACGTGATTAATTCCCAAATCAAATCAATTAATCACTAATCCAAATTCTCAATCCTCACAGATACAATCTGATGTGGCAACTACGTTTACTCAAATCAGCATGAAGATAGTCTTCTTATTTAAGAAAGGAAGAACTGTTTCAACAGAAAGAGATTTCAGGCGCAAACGACAAATCAATTCAAGCTCTATCAATGTTTATATTGGAAAGAATCAATGGTGAAGATTGAATCGTACAATTGCCTAGAATTAAGGAGACATTGTCAGTACTATTTTGGGTAAATAGTACACAGTATACAGAGGACGTTATACGGTGTTTGCACAACTATGGTATAACAACAATTTGGCTCTGACGAAGAGATATTTACCTCGAGTGGAGTAGGATTTGCAATTGACAGATACTCAAAGGGATTTTCTTTCCTTGGCAAGATTCTAATGACCGTTGAGAACAAAGGATATAAATAGCTGGAATTTGAATTGAAGAATTTCTCTGATTCTCTGCCATTCTTAGTCTCCATTGTTCTTGAGCTTATTGCTTCGACGCTATCATTCACGAAAAGCTCATACATTCACTGGACGCTTTCATCGTAAAATTGTTCTAAGTCCAGTATTCTAATCTCGAAGAACACTTCACTGTTCAAGCTTTCACAGATATTACCTTCGAGATTTACAGCACTCATTAGACTTGTATTCCATTGTTATATTCATTGTTGAGTCTGTAACAAATGTGCCACACAAAGCCGTTTGATAAAAATACTAAGTACTGTATTCAGCAGTTGCATCTGCTTGATTGTTGATTGGAGTTTCTAGGAGTTCACCTAGAGCGAGGCTCGGTGAATGGGTGGTTACAGAGGCTGTAAACATCAAATCTTATAGTTGAACCTTCCTGAAAAGGAAGAAGGGGAGACGTAGGATATTGATATCCGAACTTCCATAAACAAATCCTTGACCCTGAACTTTTACTTAGTGCATTTATTTAAGCTTTCACTGTTCACAGATTAATCAACTTATTTCCGCACAATAGTTGTTAGTTGAGAAATCTAATTTAAGACTGAGATACCTTAAATCTGGTAACTCGGATTTAAGTTAAGCGGGTGCTTGTAAAAATCGTTTTAAATGTTTTGAAAATATATAAAATACCATGGAGTTCATTCAACCCCCCCTTTTGAACTCCTAGGCCTGTTTTTCGAGCCATATTGATCCTATCATGAGTAGAACGCGTGTTTTGTTGGAGAGTCAGATCTGAGATAGTGAGGCTAGATTTGAGAGACTTCTGTTTTAGTGATAAGATCTGGATTTGCCGGTGATTGACTTTCACTGTAGCTTGGATCTGGGGGATTTAAATTAAGTGTCGATCAACACTTAGAGAAATTGAGACCCTATATTTCTTATCTTCATCCCCGATAACCCTCGATTGGTACTGTTCATCGAAACCTATTTCCGTCGATTTCCTTCATTTTACGCCGCTGTTTGGTGTAAGATTGGTAGCGCTGAGCTTGTCTTCTCTAGAGCGTTCAATTGATACCAGTTTGGAGAATGGAGTCGCCGGAATTTTGGAGCACGAAGTGGTTGCAATGTTCGTGTATCTTCGCGATTGTTGACCCGTAGTTCTTCTGTTCTTTAGCAGCTTTGGGTAAGTGATTTCTTTTCATTTTAAGCTTCGTGGGGTGGTGCTCTGTAGAGTTGAGGTAGCTGAGTAAGCTACGAGGCTTTAGAATTTAAGCTGTATGAGTTCAGATTTGAGTTGATATTGAGATATCCTGACAGATATGAGTTGGTAATGGCTTCTGTGGAGTTCGTCGTCAAGCTGATAGGGCAGTAGGCTTGTGCTTGTTTCCGCGCCTTTGTTTTGTAAGATATGTTGAGGTAGAAGTTGAATTGAGGTACGAATTGAGCTAGATTCTAGCAGCTTTTTATCAGCTTTGGGATATTTATTTCGTGTATTAGCTGCTGTGCTTTGTGTTGATTGTATGATGTTTATGTTCTCCTATCCGTTTGTGCGTGAGACGTATGTATGATTTTTTTGGCATGAGACTGCTGTGCATTCACGCATACATATTGAGCCTGTTTCCTTTGAGAGCTGAGTTCCTTTGCATGTTGTGATCGGCCGGCTGAGTCATCGTGCCTGAAAGGTCCAACGATGTTTTGATGTGGTGGCCGGCTGAGTCGTCGTGCCTGAATACCACACTGCCTTGTGATGGTCGGCTGAGTCGTCGCACCTGAAGATCACAAGATTATGATGATTGATGAGATCTGCACAGCTGAGTCGTTGTGCTATGCCTACCGATGATTCTTGGTAGCCCTGTTCATGCATTTCACGATTGAGATATTGCATTGTCTGATATGATAGATGCGTTTATTGTGCTCTTCGTACTGAGGTTCGACCTCGTTTATTTTCCATGTTTTGGGTCGTTTTGGTCGGTGTTGGCCATTACAGTCAGGTAACCAGGCTGGACAGAGGGGAGCTTCAGCTGGTCGATCCCTTTTTTATTTGAGTCCCAGTTGTATTGACTACTTGTTTTATTTTATGATGTATGAGTTAAACTCTTATTTTGAGTATGAATGTATTTTGAATTACTGTTTTATTGTTCAGACTCAAACATTCGAAAATTTTTAGCCCATATTTTTATGATGATTCCGCATAATTATGACTAATTGATGTATTAGCGCATGTGGCTTGACATTTTTGGTATCAGAGCTTAAACTGGGATAAGCTCGTTCCTTTTGATCACACTTGAGTCTAGGAACAGAGTTTAAGTTTTGATTTTGACTGACTCTGTGATTGTGTGATTTGATTATTTGCCTCTGTGATTTATCTGCTTGTTCTTACCTCTGTGTTTTGGTAGATGCCGCCGAGGAGAGGTAGGAGTAGTATTGCTAGGCAGGCAGATGGGGAGTCTAGAGCCCCGGGCAGTGATGAGGATGAGATTCCTAGATTCCCTCCGAGACGAGAGATTGTCTTCAGCATAGAGTTAGCCCCGATTTCTAGAGCTCCGTATCGATTGGCGCCAGCTGAGTTGAAGGAACTCAAAGAGAAATTGCGTGATCTTTTAGAGAGGGCTTCATTAGACCGAGTATGTCGCCCTGGGGAGCTCCGGTTCTTTTCGTGAAGAAGAAGGATGGATCTATAAGGATGTGTGTGGATTTTCGACAGTTGAACAAAGTGACGATTAAGAACAAGTATCCGTTGCCGAGGATTGATGACTTGTTCGACCAGTTGCAGGGATCTGCTGTAGACTCTAAGATTGATCTGCAGTCTGGTTATCATCAGTTGCGGATTAGAGAAGCTGACGTAGCAAAGATGGCTTTCAGGACGAGATATGGGCATTATGAGTTTTTGGTGATGCCTTTTGGATTGACGAATGCTCCTGCTGTCTTCATGGATTTGATGAATCGCGTCTTCAGTGAGGACATCGATCGTTTTGTGATTGTCTTCATAGATGACATCCTGGTGTATTCAAGGAACTTCAGAGAGCATAAAGAGCACTTGAGATTGGTTTTACAGAAACTGAGAGACTCACAGCTGTACGCGAAGTTCAGTAAGTGTGAATTATGGCTGGATAGAGTTGTCTTTTTGGGTCATGTCATTTCAGCGCAAGGGATTTCCGCCGAGTAAGGTCGAAGCAGTTCTTAACTGGGAGCGACCTAGGAATGTTTCTGAGATCCGTAGTTTCTTGGGATTGGCTGGCTATTATAGGTGTTTTATTGAGAAGTTCTCTTCGATAGCTAGGACGATGACTCAGTTGACCCAGAACGATAGGAAGTTTGTTTGGACTGAAGAATGTGAATCGAGTTTCCAGTTGCTTAATGATAAGATGACTACTGCTCCTGTGTTAGCTTTACCTTCGGGTTCTGGAGGTTTTGTAGTTTGCTCTGATGCTTATCTGAGTGTTTTGGGATGCGTGCTGATGCAGAACAGGTGTATGATAGCTTATGCGTCTCGACAGTTGAAGTCCCATGAGACGAGATACTCCGTTCATGATTTATAGTTGGCTCCGATAGTGTTTGCCTTGAAGATTTGGCGTCACTATTTGTATGGTGAACAATTTGTGGTATATACCGACCACAAGAGTTTGAAGTATATCTTCCTGCAGTCAGATTTGAATATGAGGCAACGCCGATGGATGTAGTTGCTGAAGGATTTTGAGTGTGGGATTCAATATCAGCCTAGGCGGATGAATTTAGTGGCCGATGCTTTGAGTAGGAAAACCCAACCTGCAATGTTGACGTCGATGAGTATATCCAAAGTTCATGAGGATTTGGGAACTTTTGGATGGCGTTTTCAGTCAAGTGATCATTGCTTCGTGGTTTCTTCTTTTCAGGTTGAGCCAAAGATTGTAGCAGACATTAGAGCAGCGCAGAGAACTGATCTGTATGTTCATGAGTTGAAGATTAAGGCTCAGAATGGTCAGTCTGAGGATTTTTCTGTTGGTTCTGATGGATGCTTGAGATTTTGAAGTAGGTTGGTGGTTCCGAATTTGGTTGATTTGAAGGAAGCCATCTTGAATGAAGCTCATTGTAGTCGATACAGTGTTCATCCGGGCGAGAGGAAGATGTATCATGCCCTGAAGTCTCACTTTTGGTGGGAAGGCATGAGGAATGACATCTCTGGATTTGTAGCTCGATTTCTGAATTGCCAAAAGGTCAAGGCTGAGCGGATGAGACCTGGTGGATTGCTACAGAGTCTAGAAGTGCCTCAGTGGAATTGGGAGCACATCGCCATGGATTTTGTGACATTTTCCTCGATCGAGTAGGAGATGTGATGCTGTTTGGGTTGTTGTTGATAGACTCTAGAAGTCATCCCATTTCATTCCCTATGATGTGAGGTGCTCGATGAAGAAGATGGTGCGACTGTACATTGACCATGTGGTGAGATTGAATGGAGTGCCGATTTCGATAGTGTCTGATAGAGATCCAAGGTTTACTTCCCGATTTCGAAAGAGCTTGCAGGCAGCAATGGGTTAGAGATTGGCTATGAGTGCAGCCTATCACCCACAGACAGATGGTCAATCTGAGAGGACCATTCAGATTTTAGAGGATATGCTGCGAGCAGTTGTTTTAGATTTCAGTGGTGGCTGGCAGGATTCCTTGTCCTGGGTTTAGTTTTATTATAACAACAGCTACCAGGTGACTATTGGGATGGCACAGTTCGAAGCGCTGTATGGTCGTAAGTGTAGATCCCCGATCTGCTGGTAAGAGATTGGCTAGAAGCAGTTGTCTACTCTTGAGTTTGTGCAGCACATGAAGGATCAGATTGAGTTGATTTGGAGTAGGATGAAAGCTGCTCAAGATCGACATGCTAGCTATGCTAACAAGAGACGCAGACCTTTGGAGTTTGAGGTTGGCGATCGCGTGTTTTTCAAAGTTTCTCCTTTCAAGGGTGTGATGAGATTTAGATTGAAGGGTAAATTGGCTCCTAGATTCATTGGTTCCATTGAGATTGTTGAGAGGATAGGACAGTTGGCTTATAAATTGAGGCTGCCTGTTGAGTTAGCAGCGATGCATGATGTGTTTCATGTGTCAATGTTGAGGAAATATGAGCCAGATACATCCCATGTGTTGAGGACTGATGAAGTTGAGCTAGATTTTACCCTGAGCTATGTTGAATATCCAGTGTAGATCCTGGATAGGAAGGAGAATCAGCTGAGGAATAAGATTATTCCATAGGTGATGGTTCAATGGAGCAAGCATGGTCGTGAGGAAGCTACCTGGGAAGTGGAAGAGAAGATGAGACAAGAGTGGCCTTATCTGTTTGAGTTGTGATGGCGGTAGTATTCCAGGTAATTTCTGACTTTTGTTTCATGTGTTGATGATTGATTGTGGTTTTTTTAGCATTGAGTATGCTGGGCAGTATGGCATAGGTGTCCGGCCTCGTGCTCGCATCAGAGACAAAACACACAAACACGCGCGGAAGCTACTAAAAAGCGGGTAAATTTTTTGCTTTTGGCCTGACTGTTTAAAAACAATATAAATTAAAATAGCGCGATACTCAAAATATATCCCAGTTTAATAAAACCACAGCAAAGGCTCAAGCCTACGACAAACAATACAGCATCAACATGTATCAGATACCTGGTAACAACCACAACTGAATACAACCAAATACGACAAGAGCACAGGGCATCCCCTGGCTAACTGTACTGATACATAGATATATGCTATATGATACTGGGATAATCTAACCACCACCTGGGGCACCTCCAGTCGGGTTAGCTCCACTACCAGCTGGATAACCTGAACAACAAAACAGGCAAGGAAAACAAACCAAGCCCCAGAGGGACATGGGGTCAAATTCCAGTACGGAGAGCAACTGAAACAGCTAAAGAAAAGCATAAGATAAAATGCAGATGCTATGCATGAGACACTGAACAACCGCTGAAGGTTACAACCGAAGTGGGAGCCAAGGAACTCAAACATAGCTCCACAGAATATGCAACAAACGGTGGCCACGGGGTGTGTTCAAAGTGTGGTAATGAGCCACTCGCCTTGACACTACACCCGAATACCAGATGCATCAAACAGCTCAACCTGCCGTTGCACAACTCATGAACTGTGGTAGTTAACCACTCGGCGCATGAGGGCTAACAATCCCAGCAGGGAGATGAGAGTGCGGTATTGCCGCTCGCCCTCGCATCCTGGTAAGAAACAACAGCCCAATACAACAAGATACGAGACAAAAACACAATGCACAATACGGCTGAGATCTGAAATGCAAGTGATATAATGCGTGTATGCACATAACAGCAGGCAGTAAACACTGGCAGCAATACACGAAACAACAATCAGCCATCACTGCATTTATCCATGCCAAATCTCACGCTGTAACAAGCTCAACCCGTACCTTAATTTTGTGCAACGATTACCACAACAAGGAGCCCGAGAAATCTGGTTGAGACCTGCTCAACACCCAATGCACAAAGCATAAATCTCAAGGGACACAGGCACAGAACTCACGGCTGGGAGTTAAAACTCAAACCAGCGATTAATCATCCTAATAAACTCAACAAGAAGCTTAAATAAAGGCTAAGGCTAAGATCTCAACAGAAAATCGAAGTTCTACCTGCACGCACAAACACACGGCCGGAGACAGCAACTTCGTGATCTCGCTCTAGCCAACTACAGCCTCCACGAAGGGTATAGGATGAAAGAGCTTCACGAGAGGAGTCCAATGCTACCTCGAACGTCCGATGACTGGAAACGACGGAAATTCGCCGGAGAAACTCATGGTGAACAGTGTTCTAGGGTTCGAAGAGAAGAACAACAATCGGGGGAAAATATCGCTAAGTATGGAATCTGTTAATCCAGTCGAAGACCAAGTCTTCTAATATATATACACTTCACACCAGCTGACAGCAGAAAGAGCGGGTTCCACGGACAAAACCAATCGACATCGCTGAAAAACCAACCAGCAGTCGAAAGACAAACCAACCGCTGAATCTCTCAAACAACGCTAAGCAAAACGGCGTCGCATCAACTTAACCAAACAACGTCGCATAGGGACACGTCATCCTTGCTGTCAACAGCTGATCAACCAAACCATCGGCTGGATAAAACAATGCAACAGATCCAAACCAACCGCTGAATCTCTCAAACAACGCTAAGCAAAACGGCGTCGCATCAACTTAACCAAACAACGTCGCATAGGGACACGTCATCCTTGCTGTCAACAGCTGATCAACCAAACCATCGGCTGGATAAAACAATGCAACAGATCCCTCAACAGTAATTGTCTAACGCGACCAGCAGCTGATTCCCAAAACGCTGCGTTTCAACTAAATAAAACGGCGTCGTAAAGAACCCAACAGCTGATCACTACTGAAGGCAAACGCACCAACTGCTAAATCTCTTTGCGTTAACCAAAACGACGACGTCGCTACCCCACGCTACAGGAACTTTGACCCGCGTTGACATCTGCTGAACAACAAAACACGCTAACTAACCAACATCTGAAATCCACGTAAGCGCTACTGCTGATTCTTAACCAAACACAAAGTCTGATATAATATACACGTTCAACAGATCTCTACTGTTCACTAGGTCAAAACGACGACGTTTGCACCCTATACAAAACCAACAGCTGGTCTCTAACGCGAAATTACCAAACTATCCAGAATTATTTCAAATGTGAAATCCGACCCAAAATTATATACAAACCTTCCAAATGAAATCTGAACATCCAGAATTCCTTAAGAACCGATTAATCCAACCATTAATCTTTATTTAATTTCATGTCTCGCATTTCTCCCCCACTAAAAAGGATTTCGTCCTCGAAATCAAACAACAATTCTGGAAATACAACTCAACAACAGAAAGCCAAAACAGAGAATCGCCCAACATAAGGCCAAGAGTTCAAGATAACTGAGCAAGCAGCTAACAACAACTAGGAAAGAAATACAACCAAAACTACAACTACTGGGAATCTAGCACAACAGCTACTCAAACAGATGCGGCCACTCGCGCTGCATCTTT
The DNA here is from genome assembly GCA_001598015.1 of Dorcoceras hygrometricum. Classification (NCBI taxonomy): domain Eukaryota; kingdom Viridiplantae; phylum Streptophyta; class Magnoliopsida; order Lamiales; family Gesneriaceae; genus Dorcoceras; species Dorcoceras hygrometricum. The sequence goes on from KV010005.1 coordinate 234,106, forward strand.
TCTTACAACTCCCAAGTAGCTTCTTCCCTACCGTGTTTGCTCCATTGCACCATCACAACGGAATGGTTTTATTCCTCAATTGTTTCTCTTTTCTGCCCAGGATCTGCAAGGGATATTCCTGATAACTAAACGTCTGATCTAGCTCAACCTCGTCAGTTCTAAGCACATGAGACGGATCTGGCTCGTACTTCCTCAACATGGAAACATGAAAGACATCATGTACAGAAGATAATTCCGGAGGCAACAACAGCCGATACGCTAACGGGCCAATCCTCTCAACGATCTCATACGGTCCGACGTAACGAGGGGCTAACTTTCCCTTGTGACCAAAGCGCATAACACTGCGAAACGGAGAAACTTTAAGGAATACCTGATCACCAACCTGAAACTCTAGAGGTCGACGCCTCTTATTCGCATAACTGGCTTGGCGATCCTGGGCAGCTTTCATCCGCTGTCGAATTAGATCCACGTGATCTTTCAATTGCTGCACAGAGTCTGGGGCAGATAGCTGCTTCTCCCCCACTTCTTCCCAACATACTGGCGATCTGCACTTCCTACCATATAAAGCCTCAAACGGTGCCATGCCAATCGTCACCTGATAGCTGTTATTGTAGGAAAATTCAACTAAAGACAACGCGTCTTGCCAGCTACCATCAAAATCCATAACAACAGCTCCTAACATATCCTCCAACATCTGGATAGTTATCTCAGATTGGCCATCTATCTGGAGGTGATACACTGTGCTCATAGCCAATCTGGTACCCAAAGCTGCTTGCAGACTCTTCCAAAAACTGGAAGTAAACCTTGGATCTCGGTCTGAAATGATCGAAACAGGCACACCGTGCAGTCTAACCACAAAATCCACGTATAGTTTCGCCATCTTCTTCAGGGAAAAGGTCATACCGTAGGGAATAAAATGTGCAGACTTCGACAATCAATCGATAACCACCCAAATAGCATCGCATCCTCTGCAGGTACGAGGCAGATGCGTCACGAAATCCATCGCTTTGTGCTCCCAATTCCATTGGGGCACTTCCAAACTCTGCAACAGACCACCAGGTCTCATCCTCTCGACCTTAACCATCTGACAGTTCAAGCAACGAGCGACGAAACCAGCAATGTCACTCTTCAGGCCAGCCCACCAAAAGTGCGGCTTCAACGCATGGTACATCTTCCGTGCACCAGGATGAACACTGTGTCTACTGCAGTGTGCTTCCCGAAGGATCTCCTCCTTCAAATCAATGAGGTTAGGCACAACCAGCCTGCCACGAAACCTCAAAAAACCATCAGAAGAAACGGAATAATCTTCAAGTTCTCCAGCCCTGACCTTCAACTTCAACTCGTGGATGGAAGGGTCAGTCCTTTGAGCCGCTCGAATAGTCGAAACAATCTGTGGCTCCACTTGGAAAGAAGAACCACAACACAAACCTCAGCCGGGTAGAATCTCCAACCAGTAGTGTTAAGATGCTCCTGATCCTTAGAGATATATAGCGAAGCAAGCATCTCACTAGCCTTCCTGCTCAACGCATCGGCCACTACGGTCGATTTCCCAGGCTGATACTTGATCTCGCAATCAAAGTCCTTCAGCAGCTCCATCCAACTACGCTGTCTCATATTCAAGTCAGGCTGCGAAAATAGATACTGCAAACTTGTGTGGTCCGAGTACACCACAAATTGTTCGCCATACATGTAATGACGCCAGATCTTCAACGCAAAAACTACCACTGCTAGCTCCAAGTCATGAACTGGATAACGAGTCTCATGCGGTTTCAGCTACCGCGAGGCATACGCAATGACTCAATCATTCTGCATCACAGCCCAATCCATTGAGCGAAGCATCAGAATAAACACGAAACCACCTGATCCGGATGGCAGAGCCAACACAGGTGCAGTAGTAAGATTCTCCTTGTGCAATTGGAATGCATTCTCGCATTGCTCAGTCCACACAAACCGCTTGCCTTCTGGGTCAATTGAGTCATCGGCTTTGCTATACTGAAAAATCCTTCAATGGTTTCAGCTACCGCGAGGCATACGCAATGACTCAATCATTCTGCATCACAGCCCAATCCATTGAGCGAAGCATCAGAATAAACAACGAAACCACCTGATCCGGATGGCAGAGCCAACACAGGTGCAGTAGTAAGATTCTCCTTGTGCAATTGGAATGCATTCTCGCATTGCTCAGTCCACACAAACCGCTTGTCCTTCTGGGTCAATTGAGTCATCGGCTTTGCTATACTAGAAAATCCTTCAATGAAATGACGGTAATAGCCAGCCAGACCCAAGAAACTGCTAATCTCCGACACATTCCTCGGACGCTCCCAGTTCAAAACAGCATCAACCTTACTGGGATCCACAGAAATGCCATCCGCTGAAATAACATGACCCAGAAACACGACGCGATCCAGCCAAATCTCATACTTGGAGAATTTATCATACATCTGCTGGTCTCTCAACGTCTGAAGGACAATTCTCAGAGGCTCCTTATGCTCCAAAGGAGTCTTAGAATATACCAAGATTTCGTCAATGAACACTATCACGAACTGATCTATGAACTCTCTGAAGACCCGGTTTATCAGATCCATAAAGACTGCAGGAGCGTTGGTCAGCCCAAACGGCATAACCAGGAATTCAAAGTGCCCGTACCTCGTACGAAAAGCAGTCTTTGCGACATCTTGATCTCTTACTCTCAGCTGATGGTACCCTGAACGCAAGTCGATCTTCGAATACACCACAGAACCTTGCAGCTGATCAAACAGATCATCGATCCTGGGTAAAGGGTACTTGTTCTTAACAGTCGCTTTGTTCAACTGGCGGAAATCAATGCACATTCGCATTGAGCCATCCTTCTTCTTCACAAACAAATGGGCGCTCCCCTGGCGACATGCTAGGTCGGATAAAACCTTTCTCCAGCAAATCGTCCAGCTGCACCTTGAGTTCTCTCAACTATACAGGCACCAAATTATATGGGGTACCAGAAATCGGAGCTGTGCCAGGCACCAGCTCAATGCTGAAGTCAATCTCTCGCCTCGGAGGAAAACCAGGGATCTCCTCCGGAAACACATCGGGAAAATGTCGCACACGGGAACGTCACTGAGCTGCACACGAGAAGAAGAATATGCATCCAAAGCGTAGATCAAGAAACCAGCATTCCCTAAGTACAACAAACTGAACATCTCCATCGCTGAGACTAACGGAATCTTCGATCGAGAATCCTGGCCGTAGAAGTCTCACTTCTCGCCAGACAAAGGCCTAAAATGAACAATCCCATGGAAACAATCCACGGAGGCCCTATAGTTGGACAACACGTCCATCCCAACGATGCAATCGAAATCCCGCAACATCAGACGGATCAAATTTGCTACCAACACATGCTCACTAAATCTCAAAACGCCATCTAACAAAACCTCCTGGGAAAACAGGCTCACACCGCCAGGGGTAGAAACAGAAACAGCATCGTGCAAAGGAATGGTATGCAGACCACGCTCAATAACAAACGATATGAGATGAAAGAATGCAATGCACCGGTGTCAAAACAACACACGCGCAGGAAAATAAAAAACAAGACATGTACCTACGATCACCCTGCTCGGTGTCTCCTCCGCTTGCTCCCTAGTCATGACGTTGGCCTGAGCATGCTAGGGTCCAGAATAGAACTGCTGAGATGACTGTCCAAATCTCGATGGACCAGGCTATTGGAACGGCCAAAAACAAGACATGTACCTACGATCACCCTGCTCGGTGTCTCCTCCGCTTGCTCCCTAGTCATGACGTTGGCCTGAGCATGCTAGGGTCCAGAATAGAACTGCTGAGATGACTGTCCAAATCTCGATGGACCAGGCTATTGGAACGGCCTGAACTGAGTCTCACCAATTCTGGGCAGCTGAAACTGAGGGAACGACCCCTAGACTGACCTCCACGACCCTGAGGCGGGGCTGTGGCTTGCTGCGATCCAGCTGACGGACACACCCTAGCGAAATGCCCATACTGACCACAAATATTGCAAGAGCCCTGCACATCGACACACTGGGTAGAAGGATGCTTGCCACCACAATAACCACAGAACTCGGCCCGAGAACCACTGCTACTCGAGCTACCTGAACCAGACGATCCAGAACCAGACTTCTTCTTGAACTGCTGACCGTGGGGTCGAAACCTCTGACGGTCAGACTGCTGTGCCACCTGCGACTGCTGCTACTGCTGGGGCTGATGGGCTGACTGGGAAGTCTGAGAAGACTGTGCTCCCTGACCAGCAGGACGACCATCCTGCGCTACCTGCTGCCTACGAGCATGACGACTCCTCAAACCCTCCTCAATAGCGATAGCACTATCAACTGCTTCAGCATAAGTCTTGGGTTTGCTTGTCAGCACCATCTGGTACAGTTCCTCGTTTAAACTCTCTAAAAATATGGTCTTCTTGGCCCTCTCCTATCCAGAAACATGAGGGAAGTACGCCAACAAAGAAGAAAACATCCGAGCGTACTCACGGACAGACATCGAGCCATGCTCCAAATGATCGAACTCCCGCTCACGGGTGTTCACGTACGAATCAGGAACATACTCCTGCCTAAAAGTATCGCAAAAGCTGTTCCAAGTAATCCCAACGCCGGTCTTCAACAAAGTACTAGAAGCACCTCGCCACCAGCGCTCTGCACCCTTTCTAAGCTGAAGGGTCACCAAGCTCAACCGAAGCTCGTCGTCATACTGGACACGATCGAATATACCAGTGATGTTCTGAAGCCACGAATCTGCATCCTCGCTCGACTCGTCGCCATTGAAGACCTGAGGATTCATTCTCTGAAACCTCGCTATCACAACGTCCATCCTCTCTACAGGGGTTGGCAAAACCTCAACCTCCTCCTCTTCATCACGGCTACTACGAGTACGACTAGGAGCACTACGCCGATCCTCATTCTGCCCTTCTGACTCCTGAAACTTCCCCCTACCTCTAGCTCTACCTCTAGGCGGCATCTACGAAGGCGCTAAACAGGATAAAGCAACAGAGAACGGATACATCATAGATATCACAACAATATGAAACACATAAGTCACATAGGTCAAGCACATGCAACACACGACACTATGCCTAGACTCAAGTGTGATCAAATAAATCGAGCTTATCCCAGCTTAAGCTCTGATACCAAAAATGTCAGGCCTCGTGCTCGCATCAGAGACAAAACACACAAACACGCGCGGAAGCTACTAAAAAGCGGGTAAATTTTTTTGCTTTTGGCCTGACTGTTTAAAAACAATATAAATTAAAATAGCGCGATACTCAAAAGATATCCCAGTTTAATAAAACCACAGAAAATGCTACAAGCCTACGACAAACAATAAAACATCAACATGTATCAGATACCTGGTAACAACCACAACTGAATACAACCAAATACGACAAGAGCACAGGGCATCCCCTGGCTAACTGTACTGATACATAGATATATGCTATATGCTATTGAGATACTCTAACCACCACCTGGGGCACCTCCAGCCGGGTTAGCTCCACGACCATCTGGATAACCTGAACAAAAAAATAGGCAAGGAAAACAAACCAAGTCCCAGAGGGACATGGGGTCAAACGCCAGTACGGAGAGCAACTGAAACAGCTAAAGAAAAGCATAAGATAAAATGCAGATGCTATGCATGAGACACTGAACAACCCATGAAGGCTACAACCGAAGAGGGAGCCAAGGAACTCAAACATAGCTCCACAGAATCTGCAACAAACGGTGGCCACGGGGTGTGTTCAAAGTGTGGTAATGAGCCACTTGCCTTGACACTACACCCGAATACCAGATGCATCAAATAGCTCAACCTGCTGTTGCACAACTCATGAACTGTGGTAGTTAACCACTCGGTGCATGAGGGCTAACATGTTAGAGTAGATGCCCAACTAGCCAACTTGTGGCGTGTGGGTTTATAGACTCTTGTATATGACAATATTTATATATGATATTCGCATTTCATTTATGGCATTCTTTACTTTCATTGTGTTGTATGATGATTAACAATTGCGTTGAGTAAAGACCTAGAATGCACTATAGTGTATGTTAGATGTGATAGTGGGTATGACGGCTATCATGAAACACATCTAATAGTCACTGTGTAT